>JARQOC010000004.1:615182195-615594090 GCA_033576535.1 Allobates femoralis | reverse complement strand
CAATCTCTGACTGGCGCCCCCTCCTGTCTATACTGGGATAACACATCCCCACCCTCCACCTCCATGATCTACTGATCTCCACATCCCAGTAATGTCGTCCTGAGGTAAATCCCCTCCTGCTCATCACCTGATTATACTGGAATCTCTCTGCTGTTTCTGGACGATTCTGTCTTATTCCTGTCCTGGTCGCAGTTTTCAGGTCGTCTGATATAAGGAGATAATTACCAACTGTATTTACAACCAGTAACATGTCTGCAGGATCCTGTACATAGAAGATCACATTTATATCTCTTATCATAGCAGATAATGTGTGTGATATGTGTAAGATCAGCTCCACACCCCGATCACCTCCATCATGTCCTCCTGTGTCCTCATCACCTCCATCATGTCCTCCTGTGTCCTCATCACCTCCATCATGTCCTCCTGTGTCCTCATCACCTCCATCATGTCCTCTTGTGTCCTCATCACCTCCATCATGTCCTCCTGTGTCCTCATCACCTCCATCATGTCCTCCTGTGTCCTCATCACCTCCATCATGTCCTCTTGTGTCCTCATCACCTCCATCATGTCCTCCTGTGTCCTCATCACCTCCATCATGTCCTCCTGTGTCCTCATCACCTCCATCATGTCCTCTTGTGTCCTCATCATCTCGCTCCTCCTCAGGATCACACAAGTCTCCGGTGTCTGGTTCCTCTAGGACAGACAGTGGATCAGTCATGTTACACAGCTCCTCAATGTGCCTCATCCTCCTGGACAGCTCGTCCTTCTTTATTACCAGCTTGTGGATCTCATCAGACAGTGACAGTGACATCTTCTCTTCCCGCCTGGAGATGTCACTCAGGACCTTATTCTCCAGGACGTCCACCCGTCTCCTGATGTCTATAAACAGGGCAGTGACATTTTTGGCTTCTCCAGATGCTTTTTCTTCAGCTCTTCTCCTTTTCTCCTCCAGACTCAGGACTCTTTCCTCAGTTTCTTCTATTCTTGTGACCAGTTTCTGCTGAACATTTCTCAGTTTCTTCTTCTTCCTCTCAGAGGCCTCTCCAGCATCTCCACCCGGTGTCCCCGATGTTCTCCAGCCAAACTGCAGGACATACAGATACAAGCAGCGTCCTCCGTGCAGTAATATTCCAGGATCTTCTTATGGACAGAACATTTCCGGGTCTCCAGAGAAGTGCTGGGATCAGTCAGGACGTGTTCTGCTCCTTTACTGTGAACTCTCAGGTGATTATCACACAGAGAAGCCTCACAGTGTAGACAGGATCTAACAGCAGGTGCAGGAGAGTGAATACAGTAAGTGCAGTGGATCCCGGTGATCTCTTTGGCTTCATCCAGATTAACAATCTCCACTAATTTGGTGAGAGCTATGTTCCTCTTTAGTGCAGGACGCTTGTTAAATTGCTCTCTACATTCAGGACAGGTATAACCTCCAGACCCGTCCTGTGTATTCAGGTGCTGCTTAATACAGTCCCAGCAGAAACTGTGTCCACATCTCAGGGTTACAGGATTTTTATATACGTCCTGACAGATGGAACATTCCAGTCCTTCTCTGACCGCAGAAGTCGCCATGGCTGACACTGATTAGGAGCAGAGGAACCAATTGTCACTGGTGTTACTGGCTGTAGGTTATATTCCAGCATATACTTTATTATTGTAGACTTTGCTCTTTGCTTCTCTGCTGAGATCTTCCTCATATTTTCCTGCTCTATAAAACCTTAATGGCAGGATCATCATTTCTGTTATACTTTACCCTACACCCTGTTGACTATGTAATACTGGGCCATATATCTTTATAGTGAAGAGTATAATAAACATACCTTTATTACCAATAATGTAGAAGTCCTTACCCATAACTGCAGCTCCATATGTCAATGGTTGGGTGCAACTTGCTGCAAAATGACAGTTCCAAGGAGCAGCCGATGTTCTCTGCCGTGTGAGAGTATACAGAAGAAACTTGGAGAAATATTGGTAGCCAATAAGTATCCTCAAGATTAACTGATAAAAAATCTCTTTTTTTGGGTATAAGCAGCGGGTTTGTTATATGACAGGTGAAGAAGAAATGGGTTTTTGACAAGATGCCCAAAATTCTTCCCTTCTTTTTGGATTAGTTTCAGAATTCTTATATTTACCCTGTGCTTAACATTATAGAACAAAATGGACAGGCAGGAGATGTCTGAATCTGTAGGAGAAGCAGCAGAATGGTAGAACACACTGGACAGGCAGGAGATGTCTGAATGTGTAGAAGAAGCAGCAGAATGGTAGGACACACTGGACAGGCAGGAGATGTCTGAATGTGTAGAAGAAGCAGCAGAATGGTAGGACACACTGGACAGGCAGGAGATGTCTGGATGTGTAGAAGAAGCAGCAGAATGGTAGGACACACTGGACAGCAGGAGACATCTGGATGTGTAGGAGAAGCAGCAGAATGGTAGGACACACTGGACAGACAGGAGATGTCTGGATGTGTAGAAGAAGCAGCAGAATGGTAGGACACACTGGACAGACAGGAGACATCTGGATGTGTAGGAGAAGCAGCAGAATGGTAGGACACACTGGACAGACAGGAGACATCTGGATGTGTAGGAGAAGCAGCAGAATGGTAGGACACACTGGACAGGCAGGAGATGTCTGAATGTGTAGGAGAGGCAGCAGAATGCTAGGACACACTGGACAGGCAGGAGATGTCTGACTCTGAATGTGTAGGAGAAGCAGCAGAACAGTAGGACACACTGGACAGACAGGAGATGTCTGAATGTGTAGGAGAAGCAGCAGAATGCTAGGACACACTGGACAGGCAGGCGATGTCTGGATGTGTAGGAGAAGCAGCAGAATGCTAGGACACAATGCTAGGACACACTGGACAGGCAGGCGATGTCTGGATGTGTAGGAGAAGCAGCAGAATGGTAGGACACACTGGACAGGCAGGAGATGTCTGAATGTGTAGGAGAAGCAGCAGAATGGTAGGACACACTGGACAGGCAGGAGATGTCTGGATGTGTAGTAGAAGCAGCAGAATGGTAGGACACACTGGACAGGCAAGAGATGTCTGGATGTGCAGGAGAAGCAGCAGAATGGTAGGACACACTGGACAGGCAGGAGATGTCTGGATGTGTAGTAGAAGCAGCAGAATGGTAGGACACACTGGACAGGCAAGAGATGTCTGGATGTGCAGGAGAAGCAGCAGAATGGTAGGACACACTGGACAAGCAGGAGATGTCTGAATGTGTAGTAGAAGCAGCAGAACAGTAGGACACACTGGACAGGCAGGAGATGTCTGAATGTGTAGTAGAAGCAGCAGAACAGTAGGACACACTGGACAGGCAGGAGATGTCTGGATGTGTAGTAGAAGCAGCAGAATGGTAGGACACACTGGACAGGCAGGAGATGTCTGAATGTGTAGTAGAAGCAGCAGAATGGTAGGACACACTGGACAGGCAGGAGATGTCTGGATGTGTAGAAGAAGCAGCAGAATGGTAGGACACACTGGACAGCAGGAGACATCTGGATGTGTAGGAGAAGCAGCAGAATGGTAGGACACACTGGACAGGCAGGAGATGTCTGAATGTGTAGGAGAGGCAGCAGAATGCTAGGACACACTGGACAGGCAGGAGATGTCTGACTCTGAATGTGTAGGAGAAGCAGCAGAACAGTAGGACACACTGGACAGACAGGAGATGTCTGAATGTGTAGGAGAAGCAGCAGAATGCTAGGACACACTGGACAGGCAGGCGATGTCTGGATGTGTAGGAGAAGCAGCAGAATGCTAGGACACAATGCTAGGACACACTGGACAGGCAGGCGATGTCTGGATGTGTAGGAGAAGCAGCAGAATGGTAGGACACACTGGACAGGCAGGAGATGTCTGAATGTGTAGGAGAAGCAGCAGAATGGTAGGACACACTGGACAGCAGGAGATGTCTGGATGTGTAGTAGAAGCAGCAGAATGGTAGGACACACTGGACAGGCAAGAGATGTCTGGATGTGCAGGAGAAGCAGCAGAATGGTAGGACACACTGGACAAGCAGGAGATGTCTGAATGTGTAGTAGAAGCAGCAGAACAGTAGGACACACTGGACAGGCAGGAGATGTCTGAATGTGTAGTAGAAGCAGCAGAACAGTAGGACACACTGGACAGGCAGGAGATGTCTGGATGTGTAGTAGAAGCAGCAGAATGGTAGGACACACTGGACAGGCAAGAGATGTCTGGATGTGTAGTAGAAGCAGTAGAATGGTAGGACACACTGGACAGGCAGGAGATGTCTGGATGTGTAGTAGAAGCAGCAGAATGGTAGGACACACTGGACAGGCAGGAGATGTCTGGATGTGTAGTAGAAGCATTAGCAACAGAACCATAGGAAACAGAATGCACAGACAGGAGATGAACCATCATCATCGACAACAGTACAGTAGGGAACACAATGGACGGCAGGACATGTCTTAATGTATAGGAGAAACATCATCATCAGCACAACAGTAGAAAACACAATGGACAATCAGGAGATGTCTGGATATTGTAACAGTTCATATTAAATCATGGGGTTACTCACTCCTCTTTGAAGGTCAGATCCACACCAGACACCAGTTTCTTGCTTCAGTCAGTGTTTTGGTTCATTCTCAGCTTCATAAACCAACACAGAGAAAAGTATAAAGCTTGCTGTTCTTTGGCATAAAATGATGTAAAGGAAACATAAACAGTCCATTACCGGTAGAGTCGGCTGTACACCACAACACGCTTCTCTCTCATGGATGTCCTCCTGGATGTGTCTCCAGAGCTCCACACATCACAGACAGCTTGGGAACCTTTCAGCCATCATGTAAAACCACATGTTTCCTTTCCAAGGATGGGGGCATGAGAGCTTCTAGACCGCCCCCACCACCAAACAACCCTCAACTTACCACAATTGGGTTTATATATCTGAAGACAGACACCTCTGTGGTACATATCTCCCATCGATCACACATCCAGCTGCCCTCTTACCTCCCCCTCAACTAAAAGCTGTTTGGCACCTTCTCCAACTAGACAAGGGAGTCTTGATAGGGCATCAGCATGGAGTTTCCCTGCTCTATGCTCAACCTGGAAGCTGTAATCAATCCTGGAGGGCTAAGAACCACCGAGTAACTCTGACATTTTTCCCGTTTTTCTCGCTCATCCATCTGAGTGGGGCATGATCTGAGACTAGATTAAATCTCCAGCATAGCAGGTAGTAACATAATGTATTAAGCGCCCATTTTATGGCTAAGCATTTGACTCACCGTAAGCCCGTGGACTCCGGTTTAGACAGGCTGTAGCTCCTTCCTCCTTGTCACGGGTGGGCCGCGCCTGCCGGTAGTGGGGCCCGGTTGAGTGCAGATCAAAAGTTGAAGACGTCTTGTAGGAACAGATTAAAGGGGTTAATTTATTCGTGACGCCACCTATGAGTAGTTTCGGTAATCGTTACTGACGCTGCGGAACCTCCGGGGGATGGATAGCAGCAAGATGGAACGCTCCCCACAGGCTGAGCGGTGATCCCCGGAGGCTGGAGCTGCTTAAGATGTTGTGCGGCAGTTGCGGTTACATTGTGGTGCGGACGGACAGTTCATAAGGAAGCACGGACACAGAAAGTCTCTGCAACGGGTCTTTACTGTAACCAGCAGGCAGTACATGGTATACAGTTTACGGGTAGTGGACCAGGTGGACTCAGCAGTGATAGGTGTCCCTTAGAGATCCGTAGTGTTCCTCCATTCTAGCTAAGTGCTTTGCCATTGTCGCCCAGGAATACCAGGTCGGGTACGGGGAGGCTGCTTCAATGCCCTATCCATGATGTACGTTCTGGATGTTTTGGGGAGCCTTGGATCCCTCGGTGGGTACACCGCTGGTTAGACGACTGGAAGTTGGCTGTGGTGGTGGGTGCTCCTGTGAAGCTGCTCCTCCACGCTTCTGGTTCGCGTAGCAGAGGTGAACTGCTGCCAGCTTCGGTACCAGTGAACCGGCTGTGAGTTGGGCACGGGAATATTTTGGAACCCGTGGTTAGTGATGCCCGATCCCGGTTGGTAAGGCCTCAGGTGCTGACACCCGACCGGTGACGGCTCGGGGGCTGCACGAGGTGCAGAGCCCCCGCTCCTACTCCAAGTTCAAGTTCTTTCTTTTCTAGACTCTCGTTCTAGACTGCTTACTGACTAAGTGTCTGAACTCCCTACACACTTCCCTAACACTCCGCCCACCAGGGCCCTGGGTTGGCCCTCTGTTCTAGGTGATGCATGCAGGGTTGGATCTCAAAGTTAACCAGATCACTGCTGTGTCAGAGAATATTGCGGCTGCATTTATGGCTGCAATACCCTCCTGTGATGCACTCGTTGCGGGGCGCCACACATTCTTTCTCCACTATAGAGTTATTCTTCTCAGTAGACAGTTTCCGACTCAGGTAGAGAATGGGATGTTCCTCGCTGTTTATATCCTGAGACAATACTGCTCACAAGTCGACTTCTGAGGCGTCCATCTGGACCACATATTCTTTATTGAAGTTGGGTGTCACCAGGCACGGCTGTTTCCTTAACTCTTGAAATGTAGTCTCTGCCTCTGAGGTTCACTTGGCCATAGCAGACCTTGTACCTTTAAGGAGATCAGTCAATGGTGCAGCCATCATGGTGAAGTTCAGGATGACCCTTCTGTAGTATCCCACAATACTTAGAAAAGCCCTAACTTGCTTCTCTGAGAGAGTTCTCGGCCAGTTCTGTATTGCTTCTATCTTGTTAATCTAGAGTTCTAACCCAGATACTTGGCTTCTTCCCTCAACATGGCACACTTGGTGAATTCTGCCTTCCTCAGGTCGAACACTGCCTGGACCTTTCCTAGATGACTTCCACAATCCGGGCTGAAGATCGTGATATTGTCCAGGTTTGCTTCTGTGTACTTGTAATGGGGTGTAAGAATCCTGTACATGGCCCTCTAAAAAGTCGCAGGAGCTTCCTGGAGTCCAAACTGCATTCTGGTGTATTGGAAACACCTGTCAGGTGTAGAGAAAGCTGCCTTTTCCTTAGCTTCTTGTGCCATAGGGATTTTCCAATAACCTTTGGTTAGATCCAGGGTGGTTTTATATCGTGCTGGCCCCTGCCTTTTGATCAGTTCATCAACATGGGGCATTGGGTATGTGTCAAATTTCAAGACCTCATTCAGTTTTTGGTAGTTGTTGCAGAATCTCTACTCTCCATTTGGCTTTGGTACAAGGACAATCATACTGGACCGGCCACTTCGGGATTCCTCAATGACTCCCAGGTTTAGCATCCACTTTACCTCCTTGGAGATCACCTCCCATCTTGCTTCAGGAATTAGGTAGGTCTTAAATTCACCCTCACCTGAGAATCTGTCAGCACCTCAGGTTCCATGACTTATATACAGTCTAAAAATTCTTAGAACAGATCTTTTTTTCTGTTGCAGCAATTCCTGACACTACTGCTTCTGGGCCTTCGACAATGTCTCTGCGACTATGACATCTTCAGTGTCGGTTTCCGACTTGGTCTTCAGATATGGAGATTCTACAGGGTCCCTGCCTTCCCACGGTTTCATGAGATTGACATGATATACATGATATGACTCCCATCTTCCGGGTTAATGAACCTTGTAGTTCACCTCTCCAAGTTTCTCTGCCACTGTAGGGGTCCTGCCATTTCTCCAGAAACTTACTTTACACTTTGGGAATCAATACAAGCACCCTGTCTCTGGGGTTGAAGTGCCTCACCCTGGCTGACCGGTTGTAGACTCTTGTTTGGGCTTTTTGTGCCTTGAGAATATGCATCTTTACAATAGGCATTACCTTCACAATTCCTTCTTGCATCTGGGCGACGTGTTTGATGACAATTTGATGGGGTGTAACTTCCACCTCCCAGATCTCATTCGCTATATGCAAGAGTCTACAGGCATGTCCGCCATACAGAAGCTCAAACAGAGAGAAGCTGGTAGAGGCTTGTGGAACTTCCCCAATGGAAAATAGCAGCTATGGGAACAGAAAATCCCAGTCGCGGCCATCCTTTTCTATCACCTTCTTCAGCATGGCTTTTTAAGGTTCTATTAAACCTTTCGACGTGGCCATCTGTCTGCAGATGATATACTGATGTCTTCAACTAAGATATTTGCAAGGCCTTGCACAATTCTCACATCACCTTACTCACGAAGGGGTTTCCTTGGCCTGTCAAGATTTCTTATGGTAGCCCAGTCCGGGCAAAGATGTGGACCAGTTCTCGAGCAATACTTTTTGCAGAAGAGTTTCTTAGAGGACCTGCTTCCGGGTATCAAGCCGCATAATCCAACACAACTAATATATATTTGTGGCCGTGGGCTGACTTGACAAGGGGACCTACCAAGTCAATGGCTATTCGCTCAAAGGGAACATCAATGATTGGGAGAAGGACTAAGGAACTATGGAAGTGAGGGACAGGAGCAGTTAACTGGCAAGTGAGACAAGACCTACAATAGTTTTCAATGTCTTTATAACACCCAGGCCAGTAAAACCTCCTAAATATCTGGTTCTTAGTCTTTTCTACAATCAGATGAGCCCCCAAGATACAGTGGTGTTCAAAAGTCCTGCATAGGCATAGGATAAATTGATTTTTCAAGTTTTAAACGTTTTCTGTCGAATATCTTCGATGCTAATATGACATATTATATATGGTTTTGTTCGGAATACAATTTTGCATTCTCTCCCTGTAATATTTTTAGCTTTTGAAGCAGTTTTGCCTGAAATTATTGCAACAATAGGCGAATTGAAAGCACAACTAAATATTGTACAGCTTCAGATCCAAAATTAGCCAATCACAGATGAGGTTCTTGTGACCAATCATAACCTGGATATGGCAGCCAATCACATTCCATTACATTGCATCACATCTGCTGCTTTGTTTGTTTGTTTTATCTGTTGGTCTATCTAGTGAATCATACTGTAGAGATTTATGATGGGAGCCTTCAGATTTTTGTCAGTGGCAGATCGTGTGCGAGTTGTGGTGCTACATGAAGAGGGTTATACTGGCCCCCAGATCGCAAGGAAGGTCGGCTGTAATCAGAGTACAGTCGTAAGAATTTTGCAGAAACAAAAGCAGCTTGGAATTACCCAGGACAGGCCCAGATCTGGTAGGCCCAGAAAGTCAACTAAAAGGGAGGATAGAGTACTGATAAGAACATCCCTTGCCAATCGAAAGCTCACCTCTCCTCAGCTTCTGCGAGAATGGCAAGAAAAGTGCAAAATTGAGGTAGCAACATCAACTGTTAGGAAGAGATGATTGGAAGCAGGATTGAGAGGGTGCAAGGCCCGAAAGAAGCCATTGATGACAGCCAGACAAAGGCGAAAACTGTGGGCATTGAAATATTCAAAATGGAGGAAGACTCCATTACCACCTCAACGGGACTGGGACAGAGACTTAACCAAGGCAGGGATAACAGGACACGGGTTAGTCAATGAAGACATACCGCGGGTACCTCCGAACCGCCTTGCATCCATTTACATTCACCCGGATGGTTACCTGTGTATTTGAACAGTACTGAACTGTGGACTCTGTATTCCTGTGATGCTTGTTTTCAGTAAAGTACCCAGAGAGAGTGAAACTGCCTTCGTTAATATTTGTCCTGCCATCATTGAACTTATATTACCGCTTACTCTGGCCCGGAGGTTGAGCTTCACCTGTAGGAAGCTGTATAATCCCTTGCCGCAATACCAACTCCCTCCGGAGGACTGTGGCGGTGATGGTGACTACTCACCAGGTACTACAGGTGGCGTCATGAACTATTCTATTGCTCTTTGTTTTGTTATTAACCCCCAGAGCCACGGACTCTGGTATAGCCACCCGTGATAGCGTTCCCCCTGACATCGTGCCCAAGCTCTGAGTCCCCCGGCCTGGGCGGGTCATACAATGTCACATCTCTGTGCATTATGTGGCAGCTTTATCTATTGTGTCACTTACCTGGAGACGGTTTTACACATTCAGGAGATACCGGGGACAGCAGGGCGTAGACCCAATCCCAGAATGTCCGCTGTGTCCAGGAAGGTCGGGTCTATGGGGTTATTCTTTGCTCCATTCATTCATGGTTTTAGTAGCCAGAACTTTCTCATTGTGACGTGATCTTCACTATATGAGGTTTTCTTTCTTGTGTCTGTAAGGTCATGTTCACACAGGGTGTAAATCCTGTGGGGTTTCTGCATGTTTCCGGCAGGTGTCTGCACCAAACTTTACAATAACAACCTGCTCTGATTATTGCATCTTGCTGCATTTTCTATGCATTTTCCCTTTATTTGATGCTTTTTATGCAGATTTGGAGCAGCGTTTTTTAATGTTTTTATATATTTAGTACAGAAAAGCTTTGATTCTGCACTGGAAAAAGCAGATGTGTTTTTTTTCCTGCATTTTTTCCCGGCTCCACATAGAAGATTATAGAGAATAAAAGCCCCAGAAGCGCCCAGGTCAGCGGCGTCTTTAGGAGCCAGTGGGCGCAGGTGTCACAGAATCACATCCACTTTGTTGGACGGCGAAACACAGCAGAATTTCTGAGTAATAAAAGCAGCAGAAGAAACGCAGCATTTCCTCTACATGTGAACACGCCTCAGCGTTACATTATTATTCATTATTTATGGGTTTTAATTGAGAAATAATCAATCCCGCCATGTTTTACACCATTTACCGATCCCATAAATAATCTGATCGTTGTGTTATGTTGTGTTACCATTACAGGGACAACAAATATGTCTGTTATCTGCTGATTTGTGAGGTTTGTTTTCTTTTACAAAGTGCATAAAAGTTGATATTATTATAATTATTTTTAATTATTTTGAATAATTTTAATGAAAGAAAAAAGTTGTATTTTCCCTCTATAATACAGGTACATAGAGATGCGCTGTATATACAGATGTATCTCTATGCATCAGTTGATTCTATCTGTAATTTCCATACGTCACATTCAGGGTGTGTGTTTATGCAGCTATAGACCAAGCTTCAAAGGGGACTATGATTTAGGCCAGGGACACCCTAGTGTAAAGGATCTGATGGTCTGATGGAAGAGCATTGGATGTGATCTGCTAATGACCCTGGTGCGAGAATGAGCCGAGTGTCATGTATCTGTGATCTGATCCTGCAATCGGATCACAGGTGTCTAGGAGACTGACAGTTGCGTCTAAAGCAGAGTAGCTGTCAGTCAGTGCAGGGGGCGGTTACAACTGCCACTCTCCATACACAGAGCTTTGACTGCTCCCATGACTAAATGCAGAACACTGGAGGATTAAAAATAATTTCCTCCCGGCAGTGGAGATTAATGTGCAGACGCCGAGCAGGTTCAGGATGGTGTTAACCTGCAGATGACCCCCATATCTGCAGGTTAATAACATTTTTCCAAGTGACCAGGTGACTATAAATTCTGTACTGATCCCAGTGATAAAAAGATTTATGGCTGATATCAATGTCTATAAGGCTCGGCTGTACAGAGACTTTGGCTCCGGTGTCTGCAACAATAAAATAATCTCAGGATTTCTCTATTTTGGGAGATTTTCTGCATTTATGAGAATAACGGTAAAAGATGCGACAATTCATATAAATACAGCAGAGGAAACAGAGCCTTCATGAGGCTCCTCCCACTGGATGATGCTCCACCAATCATATATTCTATTCCCTCTGATGTCACCAGTCGCTGGGTAGATTTCTTCTATGATGTTGGTTCCTCACAGCGGCTCCTCCTGATCTTTATAGAACCTCCATACATATAACACAGCATGAAGGGGCTCGGTGAAGGCGGCAGTGAAGGTGTGTAAGTGTCTGATGGGGTCACACAGGGCATAAAAGGACAGCTGCCCGGCCCATAATCCAGACATATCCTGACTCTATCACTGGAGATCTGCTGAAGTAACCGGATCGGTTTACTGTCACGTATCACTGAATACTGATCATTACATCCCTGCCCTCCACATAAACCCCAGGACTTGTTATTATCCCAATCATGTGACTGACGTCCCCTACTGTCTATACTGGGATAACACATCCCCACACTCCAGCACCGTGATTACTGATCTCCACATCCCAGTAATGTCGTCCTAAGGTAAATCCCCTCCTGCTCATCACCTGAGAAATAACCGGAATCTCTCTGCTGTTTCTGGACGATTTGTCTTATTTCTGTACAGGTTGCAGTTTTCAGGTCGTCTGATATAAGGAGATAATTACCAACTGTATTTACATCCAGTAATATGTCTGCAGGATCCTCCCCATAGATTCCTCCCTTTCCTGAATCAGTACATCCCCGATCACCCTATCCTGACTATTCCACACACCTCTACTACCTCATAAGAGATACCTCCGTGTGTACTGTCAAGATCGGGGACGGGGTTTGTGCTTCATTTCTTTGTTTTGGTCACGTTCTGTAGATATTCATTATCACAGAAACATGCATGTAACATCCTGTAATTACATCCTCATCATATCATGTCTATCCATGTCCTCCTGTGTCCTCATCACCTCCATCATGTCCTCTTGTGTCCTCACCTCCTTCATGTCCCCTGTGTCCTTATCACCTCCATCATGTCCTACTGTGTCCTCATCACCTCCATCATGTTCCTCCTGTGTCCTCATCACCTCCATCATGTCCTCTTGTGTCCTCATCACCTCCATCATGTCCCCTGTGTCCTCATCACCTCCATCATGTCCTCTTGTGTCCTCATCACCTCCGTTCTCCTCAGGATCACACAAGTCACCGGTGTCTGGTTCCTCTAGCACAGTCAGTGAATCAGTCATGTTACACAGCTCCTCAATGTGCCTCATCCTCCTGGACAGCTCGTCCTTCTCTATCTCCAGCTTCTGGATCACATCAGACAGTGACAGTGACATCTTCTCTTCCCGCCTGGAGATCTCTCTCAGGACTTCTTCTCCAGGTCGTCCATCCGTCTCCTGATGTCTGTACACAGGGCAGTGACTCTCTCGCTTCTCCAGATGCTTTTTCTTGCCTTTTCTCCTGTTCTCCTCCAGACTCCGGACTCTTTCCTCAGTTTTCTTTCTCTTTGTGATGTTTTTGGAGAACATTTCTCAGTTTCTTTTCTTCTCTCAGAGGCTCATCCAGCGTCTCCACCCGGTGTCCCCGATGTTCTCCGGCCGACACTGCAGGACACACAGATACAAGCTCCGTCCTCCGTGCAGTAATATTCCAGGATCTTCTTATGGACAGAACATTTCCGGTCTCCAGAGAAGTGCTGGGATCAGTCAGGACGTGTTCTGCTCCTTTACTGTGAATTCTCAGGTGATTATCACACAGAGAAGCCTCACAGTGTAGACAGGATCTAACAGCAGGTACAGGAGAGTGAATACAGTAAGTGCAGCGGATCCCGGTGATCTCCTCCTGATGTGACTGAGTAGACAGGAGTCGTTCTGCTACATTACACAGAGTTATGTTCCTCTTCAGTGTCGGCCGCTTCTTAAATTTCTCTCTACATCAGGACAGGAATAATCTCCAGATCTGCCCTGTGTATCCAGCACAAGATCAATACAGCCCCGGCAGAAGTTGTGTCCACATCTCAGGGTTACAGGATCCTTGTAAAGGTTCATACAGATGGAACATTCCAGCTCTTCTCTTAGATCAGCAGACGCCATGGCTTCTTTTTTTGCAAGAATCGAAACTGACTGTATGTTATACGGCGTTTCAGGAAATACGACATTGCATAACTTGTGCCTGAGAGTCTATTAACCATATAATGTACTAGATAGGAAAGGGAAAATAGATGATTACTCTCCTCTCCTGTTGTTCTTCTGTATTGTAGTTAATATGAATTCCCTTTATAGGGAAAAAGTAGTGAGCGCATGAAGAGATGTGCAAAAAGCCAGAGACAGTCATGACACCAGCTGAAATCTAACAGTAATTAGAAAGCAAACCTGTCACTTAGTGAAAAATAATATCAGCTGGTTCAACTGATGGCCTATCCAAATATGTCTTATTACCAAGGTGACACACAAGACACATCTCATGATGGGTAAAACCAGTGAGCTATCTCAAGACTTTCACAACCTTATTGTTGTAAAACATACTGATGCCATTGGTTACACAAGAATTAACAAACTACTGAATATTCCAGTGAGCACTGTTGGGCCATAATCCAGAAGAAGAAACATCATTTCAGCATAAACCTGACATGACCAGGTGCTCCCCATAATATTTCAGGGAGAGAAGGGAAAAGAATTTTCAGAAGAGTTCTCCAAAAACCAAGGACCAACTGTGGAGAACTGCGGAAAGACCTGGAATCAGCAGGTACAATTGGTAATGCATTCATCCTCCATTGCCTATATGCACGCTCCTGTATGCACGCTCACTACGCAAGATTTCATTGCTGAACAATAAACATGTTCAAGTTTCATGTTTAAAGTTTGCTCAACAGAAGCCTGAGACATACTAGCAGAATATAGTCTGGTTATATGAGACCAAAATGAAACTCTTTGGTTGCCATTGTCAGGAGAATATGAAAATAGCTTCCATTTTCTTAAACCAGACAGTCATAGCCATATCCCTTCTCCCTCATGGTTTATATATCACATAGAGACAACTTTTTTCTCTCTCTCACTTCCCCCTCCCTTGAGGTAATTAGTGCAAACCTAAGGGTACCTGGACGGCCGCGATGTATTAGGCGATGCAGGGGCGTGGTCTATCGGCACCGACATCGCCCCTGCATTGCCTAATGTAATTGGGCGATGGGACGCCTTTTGGTCACCTTTCAGAGCAGTCTCTGAACCAGGCGCCTCGGGGCGATGTGTCCACATCGCCCCATGTAAACGGCCACCGGCGACCTGACAGGCGATGGGAGCCATAGGCTCCCATTGTACTGCATCGCCGCTGGGGTTTTGAGACACCCCGGCGGCGATGCCGCCTGTCAGCTCGCAGGGGCATCACCGGAGGTGTCTCCCCGTGTGAAGGCTGGGCGGCAGTGGGGCGCCAAAAGCGTGCGCGCTCCCGCTCGTCGCCACCGACATCTGCGGTGCCGTCGCCAGAGTGACGGGCCCCTAAGGTATTCTAGGTTTATGACCCTGAAGAATGCTGCTATCAGATCAGGACCTTGGCAGGATTCCCATCCCATATTTTTAGAGCATTAGTTATCAATTCCGCACTCTCTCCCAGCTTGGGTCTGTCTTTCGGAGGCAGCCAGGGCAGACACCACAAAGGAGATTCCACCATTCCCTGTTCTACCTCGATCCACTGTTTTGAACTCCGTTGGTACTGCCAATTCAATAATCTCGTCAGTATGACCGCCTTATAGTATGTTTTAAAATTAATAGGTAGGCCCGTTCCACCTCCGAGTTTGTGGCGACAGAGCGTGTGTAAACTAATTCTTCATCTTCTTCCTCCCCATATGAACCGCGAAACTGTCGTTTGTAATTTTTTGAAGTAATAGGCGGGGCGTAAATAGGGACTGTCTGGAATATGAATAAAAATTTAGGCAGAACGTCCATTTTAATTACATTTATACGTCCAAACCAAGAGAGTCTCCGTTTGTCGTACTTCTGTAGGTCTTTAATCGTCTTCCGAAGCAGAGTCAAATAATTGAGGGCAAACCACTCCCCATGACCCCCAAGTATCTTAGTGCATTGGACTGCCACTAAAAGGAAAATGGTCAGCCAAGTGTTTCTTCTCAATCTCTGGGAGGGAGATATTGAGGGCCTCCGTCTTTATATTAACTTTAAAGTTGCTAAATTTCCCAAATGTGTCAAACTTTGAGTAAGGAGGGAAAGGAAATGCGGGGTTGAGTAATAAATAATAGTAGGTCGTCCGCAAATAAAGCTGCCTTGTATTGATTACCGTTCCACTCAATCCCCCTAATATTTTGGTTCTGTCTGATTGCCACGGCAAGGTGTTCCATAATCACAATATATATCAATGGGGACAATGGGCACCCCTGTCTAGTTCCATTGTGGATTGGGAAGGACTGAGACAGACCTCCGTTTGCTCTGACCCTTGCTGTGGGGCAGCTGTATAGTGACAGAATCCTATGTAAGCACCTGGCCCCCAAGCCGATCTTCCCCAACGATGCCTTCATGAATTGCCAACTGACTCGGTCGAAGGCCTTTTCTGCGTCCACCGAGAGTAAACACATTGGTAGCACACGAGCCCTCGAGCTCGCCATGAGCAACATCAATTTATTAGTGTTATCCCTAGCTTCTCTCCCCTGGATAAAACCCACTTGATCTTTATGGATTATTGATGGGAGTAAGGGGGCTAAACGGTTGGCGAGCAGCTTTGAGTATAATTTAATATCCACATATATTAGGGATATTGGTCGATAATTGGCTGCTTCCAAGTGGTCCTTTCCTGGCTTAGGAATAACACTAATAAATGCCTCAAGAGACTGAGGGGCCCAAGAGTTCTCAGGGGAGATTGAGTTAAAGACCTTCGTTAGGAACGGGGCGACCAGGGAGCCAAACCGCTTAAAAAATTTGGGGGTAAAACCGTCCGGCCCCAGGCTTTTCCCCCCCGGAGATTGTTTAATGACTTCTAGTACCTCTGCTTCAGAAAAGTCGGTTTCTAATAAGTCCTTGTCATTGGGGTCTAAAGTTGGTAATGCTGTCTAGTCTAGATAGGTTGCCGTTTTTCCCTTTAATCTCATCGGGTCCATGTCATCGTAGTGTCCTTTTATATTGTAAAGTTTACTATAGTAATCCCTGAATGTTGACAAAATGTCATCTGGGTTTTGGGTAATTTCGCCATTCAAGCGCCTAATTTGCGGGACTCGTCCAGGTGCTCCCCTGGGATGTAACATCCTAGCCAACGGTCTACCGCATTTATCCCCATATTCATATAGGAATCTGTAGTCTCTCCTGTCCCTTTAGGTATTTTTGGTCAATTAGGGCTTTCAATTCATCTCTGACTACCGTAAGGTCCGCAAGGGTCTGTTTAGATAGGGTCTGCTTGTGTGAACACTCCAGTTCTGTTATTTTCTGTGATAAAGATTCGATTTTTGCAAATTTTTCCTTTTTGAGTCTAGATCCATGTTTCAGGAGGATCCCCCCTAACTACGCATTTTAAAGCCTCCCATTGTAGAGGAGTAGCTGTGGGGTCCTCAGTGTGTATTGAGATGAAATCTTTAATGGTAGACTGTACTTCCGTATTACAGAAGGAGTCATTGAGTATATTGTCATTAAGTCTCCAAGTCCACTGTCTCGCCGATCCCCCGGGTAACTGAAACCGACAAAAGACGGGGGCATGATCAGATAAACCTATGTGTCCTATGTGGACCTGCATTTGCCATGTCAGAATCCTCTGGCTGGATAGGAACATATCGATCCTACTGTATGACCCATGGGCTGACGAGTAGTATGTATAATCCCTATCTTTTGGGTGTATGGCCCTCCATAGATCTACTAATCCTAGGTTTTGTATGGCCCTCCTGACTGCATTCAGTCTCGATTTAGCCACGCCGTGTCCTCCGGGGCATTATCGACCGCAGGGTTTAATGTAAAATTAAAATCGCCACCTATCAGGATGGCTCCCTCTGCAAAGTTTGCAAGCGCAGTCAAAAGTGTCATACACTCTTTATCTGGGTCTTTGTTGGGAATATACCAGTTTGCAATGGTGAATATTGTGGTGTTGAGTCTGATTTTCAGAAAAATAAATCTACCTTTCTCGTCTACCACTTTATCAAGTATTGTATGTGCCAGAGAGTGATGTACCGCAATGGACACTCCGCCCGACCTTGCCTCCGGATTAGTGCCGTGAACCCAGACATTGTAGCGTCGGCCACCGATACCAGGGACGTGATCCTTCTTGAAATGGGTCTCCTGTAATAACAATAACAAAACACCTTGTCTATGCATTTCTTCTAATATTTGAGTTCTTTTTTTGTGGGGTGTTAAATCCCCTAACATTGTAAGAGCATATTTTGAGCTGGGACATTTTCGCTCACAGATATAAATAAGCAGACAGCCGCCCAGCAGGTTAAGGGTATGTGCACACTGGCCGGGTTAGGGTCGGTTTAGATGTGTAAACCGCCGGTCGGTTTACATAAATTTTATGTAAATTTATGTTAATCCAAACCGGCGTTTGGATTAACATTAAAACCTATGTAAACCGACACCCGCTGTGCACACACCGGCGGTTTACACATGCTCATCTGTTGCTAACCCGCTGGGTTCCCAGCGGGTTAGCAACGAATTGTGCATGTCCTATAAACCGGCCGGTTCTGCAGCGGCTGCAAGCAGAATCATGTGCTGCTTCCAGCCGCTGCAGAACAGCCACCGCTAACCCGCTGTGCACCCGCCGCAAACCCGAGGCACAGCCGCGGCACATACCCGCCAGGATGCCGGTGGACGGCTCCAGAGCTTCCTGGCGGGTCCGCCCAGCCGCCGCCGACACAAACCCGCCCACCGTGTGCACATAGCCTAAAGCTCCTGTCCCAAGGGTTACGATTACACTATCAGAGCCTCCCCAGGACCCAGAGGAAAGGAGATGGGATAGAAAGAAGAAAAGGGTGTAGAGAAAGTCAAAACTGAAATACTGATTAGAGACAAGCACAACGGAAAAAAATAAAAATAAAGAAAAAGAATAAGCAAAAAGACCTATCGGCAAAATTATACCGATTAGTATTTGTAATATATAGTAACAGTATTATAAACTTTAGCTTATAATAAGGTGGGCAACTTTATCTCAGCGCACCAGTGCAACCAAGATTCCATTTGGGGGTATAGGCCTTCCACACAGGAGCTTCCCGTTTCAGGCAAATAACTCAACCTCTTTTATCGCTGGTAACTGATAATAGCATAAATAATAACACTAAAAGTAACAACTAATCTGGAACTACAGTAACTCCGAAAGATAAGGGTAACCCATGCCATTCCTGGTCGTGTCATAGGCACCCCTCATCTTAATCATCCTTCAACTTCCTTTACTGAAGCTCTGAGCATCGTTTACCACATATATCATAACCCTCGAACAGTATTTTTCCATAACTTGTTCTGCTAGGAAAAAGGGAGGGGGGGGGGGGGGGCAGGGGAAGGATGGGAGATTGGTAGGGGAAAAGAGGGAAGTAGAGAAAGGTCTAGGGAATTAGAAGGGTTGAAATGGGGGAAGGAAGGGAGGATTAAAAAAAAAGGGGGGGGATGTAGGGGAGTAAGAGGGCAGCGGTACTTGTAAAGATTATTGAAGGGATGCATAGATCTATCTCTGAGTGATATCAAGGCCCATCACTCCAGTATCTCAGTGTAGAGCGGCCATAGAAAGGCATATGTGAGTCAGTGTCCTCCCTGTCAGCGTCGCGCTCCACGCTCTCCGTTTCCTCCTTGTCGACGTCTGGACGCCTCTCCTGGTCTCCTTGGTCCCTCTGGGATCCTCAGCGGGAACTCCGGCCATCCAGGGGCTGTCACCGGTGGCACCTCCAGGGCAGATGTAAACGATGGGATGTCAGCAGGGGAGCGAAGGACATGGACCCTGCCATTTTACCTCACTTGTAGTTTGAAGGGGAATCCCCAGCTGTATGCCAAATCATAGTCTCTGAGGACATCCAATAGAGGGCGTAGCGCTCTCCTTTTTTGCAGGGTCAGTCTCGATAAATCTGGAAGAATAGCTAGGTTTTTATCTTCAAATTTACAGGGCCTCCCGTTTCTTATCTGGGTCGTAATCGCATCTTTGATAACATAACGGTGAACTCGGCAGATAACAACATCCCGGGGCCAGTCGGGATCTGCCGACCTGGGACCTAGAGCTCTATGTGCCCGGTCAAGTTCAATTACGTTCGAGGGAGGGTCTCCTAATATCCCGTTGAAAATTGATTGTAGCAGACCAGGGAGATCACGTGATTCTACTGACTCCGGTAACCCTCTGATTCTAATATTATTTCGACGTCCCCTGTTCTCCCCATCGTCCAGTGAGTCTACCAAATGCATGATCTGCTTGGATTGAGTTTGCAGTGTCTCTTGCTGGGAACGACATATTTCCTCCAGGGCCGTTATTCTAAGGGAATGATCTTGACCCTGGCTATCAACTCTGGACACTTCACCCCTTAAACAGGAGAGCTCACTCCTATATGCTTGTTCTAAGCGTGTAATATAAGCTTCCATATCCTCCCTGGTGGTCTCCCAGTTCAGCCAGTACACTTATGTTCTGCATATTTCCTCATACCATTATCCTCATACCTTACGGACCGCACTTTCAGCGTCACCCACGCCGACACCTCTTCCTCGTCCTACCCCCTTACTGTCGGCGTCCCCCAGGGATCGGTACTTGGACCGCTACTTTTCTCCATCTACACCCTCGGCCTAGGTCAACTCATTGAGTCCCATGGCCTCCAGTACCATCTCTACGCCGACGACACCCAGATCTACCTCTCCGGGCCCGACATCACCTCCCTTCTGTCTAAAATCCCCCAATGCCTGTCCGCCATCTCATCTTTCTTCTCTGCTCACTTCCTCAAGTTGAACATGGACAAAACAGAGTTCATCGTCTTCCCCCCCAGCCGCCCTCCCCCTCTGCCAGACCTGTCAATCTGAGTCAATGACTGCTCTCTCTCCCCAGTCCCCCACGCAAAGTGCCTCGGGGTCACCCTCGACTCCTCCCTCTCCTTCAAGCCCCACATCCAAGCCCTTGCCACCTCCTGCCGACTCCAACTCAAGAACATCTCACGCATCCGCCCGTTTCTTAACCACGACACCGCCAAAACTCTCGTCCACGCCCTCATCATCTCCCGCCTGGACTACTGCAACCTACTGCTCACCGGTCTCCCTGCCTCCTCCCTTGCACCTCTCCACTCTATCCTGAACTCAGCTGCCCGTCTAATCCACCTGTCTCCCCGCTACTCCCCTAGCTCCCCTCTCCGCATGGCACTCCACTGGCTCCCCACCCCCCAAAGATCTAAATTTAAAATCCTAACACTGACTTACAAAGCCATCCACAACCTGTCCCCCCCTTACATCTCCGACATGGTCTCCCAATACCAACCTGCACGCAACCTACGCTCCTCACAAGAACTCCTCCTCTCCTCCCCCCTCATCTCATCCTCCCACAACCGCATACAAGACTTCTCCCGCGCCTCCCCTAGACTCTGGAACTCCCTCCCCCAGCACGTCAGACACTCGCCTACCCTCAAGAGCTTCAAAAAGAACCTGAAAACTCATCTATTCCAACAAGCCTATAACCCATGATGAGACCCAGCGCCGCTCCACCAACCGCTTGGCGCTTACCCCCCCCTATTGTGTCCTCCCCCACCCCCGTAGACTGTGAGCCCTCGTGGACAGGAACCTCTCCCGTCGTGTATCAGCAAGCATTGTCATATGTACTGCTCATATGTACTGTACCTGTCCTTGTTACCCCCATTGCTTATGTAAAGCGCCATGGAACCAATGGCGCTATATAAATAAATAATAATAAAATAATATTTCCTTCTTGCAGGAAGGTAATTTGGGGTGTCAGGGCTCCTAATGGAGGACCAGGTCTCCTGGGATCTATGGAGGGGGGTAGGTTGTTTACTGTCATCAGTCCAGTCCCAGGTTCTGTCCCCATGGTAGTATTAGGGGTCACCTCTCGTTCACCCAGTGCATAATCATCCCTTGGATAGCTATAATTGTGGGAGAACAAGTCTTTTTGTATGGCTTCCTCTCCTCCCCCTCCTCCCCCAGCTTGTTGCACACTTATCTGTTGTGAGAGTGCCTCCATCTCCTGCCGGGTCCTCAGCCCTATGTCCGTCGCTGCCACTGTTAATCTGCTGCTTTTGCCCCTTGTCTGTATCCCCTCAGAGCGTCCAGCACCAGATCCGGAGGGTTTTTCATTTGATCCGCGGGGCTGCTGTGGCAATGCAGCCTCTGCCTCCATGTCGCGTACTCCTGCTGAGGCACTGCTTCTCATCGCGGCCATCTTGTGGAGGGCTGTTCTGGCGGGAGTCTGGTCCCGCGTGGTAAAGTAGCGCTTTATAGATGCTCCTGGGATTCAGGTCCTGTGGGGTTCCCCCGTCTCCCCCTTCTCATGGTCGTCTCGAAATCACCGTAAATCGTCAGCTGTTAGCTATTTTCAATGCCCGAGAGCGGGAGCAGAGTCGCTCAGCTTCCTCTCTCCTCCATAGGCAGGCCACGCCCATTGACGCGTCGTTATTATGTCTGAGGTCAGTACTATATGGTAACTCTGACGAGTCAGTATGATGCCTCAAGTCAGTACTATACAGCAACACGTATCAGTGTGATGAGTCGGGTCAGTACTATGTGGTAATGATGAGGTGCCGGTATGATGTCTGGGGTCAGTATTATATAGTAACACTGAGGTGTCGGTATGATGTCTGGGGTCAGTACTATATGGTAACACTGAGGTGTCTATATGATGACTGGGGTCAGTACTATATGGTGACACTGAGGTTTCGGTATGATGTCTCGTGTCAGTACTATATGGTAACACTGAGGTGTCTGGGGTCAGTACTATATGGTGTCACTGATGTGTCGGTATGATGTCTGGGGTCAGCACTATATGGTAACACTGATGTGTCAGTATTATGTCTGGGGTCAGTACTATATGGTGACACTGAGGTGTCGGTATGATGTCTGGGGTCAGTGCTATATGGTAATACTGACATGTCGGTATGATATCTGGGGTCAGTACTATATGGTAACACTGACGTGTCGGTATTATGTCTGGGGTCAGTACTATATGGTAACACTGAGGTGTCGGTATTATGTCTGGGGTCAGTACTATATGGTAACACTGAGGTGTCGGTATGATGTCTGGGGTCAGTATTATATGGTAATACTGACATGTCGGTATGATATCTGGGGTCAGTACTATATGGTAACACTGACGTGTCAGTATTATGTCTGGGGTCAGTACTATATGGTAACACTGAGGTGTCGGTATTATGTCTGGGTTCAGTACTATATGGTAACACTGACATGTCAGTATGATGTCTGGGTTCAGTACTATATGATAACACTGAGGTGTTGGTATGATGTCTGAGGTCAGTACCATATGGTAACACTGAGGTGTCGGTATTATGTCTGGGGGCAGTACTATATGGTAACACTGAGGTGTCGGTATGATGTCTGGGGTCAGTACTATATGATAACACTGACGTGTCGGTATGATGTCTGGGGTCAGTACTATATGGTAACACTGATGTGTCGGTATGATGTCTGGGGTCAGTACTATATGGTAACACTGATGTGTCGGTATGATGTCTGGGGTCAGTACTATATGGTAACACTGATGTGTCGGTATGATGTCTGGGGTCAGTACTATATGATAACACTGACATGTCGGTATGATGTCTGGGGTCAGTACTATATGGTAACACTGATGTGTCGGTATGATGTCTGGGGTCAGTACTATATGGTAACACTGATGTGTCGGTATGATGTCTGGGGTCAGTACTATATGGTAACACTGAGGTGTCGGTATGATGTCTGGGGTCAGTACTATATGGTAACACTGATGTGTCGGTATGATGTCTGGGGTCAGTACTATATGATAACACTGACGTGTCGATATGATGTCTGGGGTCAGTACTATACGGTAACACTGAGGTGACGGTATGATGCCTGGGGTCAGTACTATATGGTAACACTGACGTGTCGATATGATGTCTGGAGTCAGTACTATATGGTAACACTGAGGTGTCGGTATTATAATAATAATAGTAATAATAAAGCTTTATTTATATAGCGTCAACATATTCCGCAGCGCTTTACAATGTAGGGTTAGAGTACAGAAAATACAGTAAGTAATTACAGTAGAGAACAAATAAAGTACAATAATTGGATACAAAACAATAGGCATAGAATCAATGTAAAAAAAAAATACAATAAATAAAGCAAGAAATGAAGGTGACCCTGCTCAAAAGAGCTTACAATCTACAATGGGATAGGGGTTGCACAAGGTGCCGGGGCTTATTGCACTGATGGTCCAGGCATCTTGAGGAAATGGGGCATAGGGCTAAGCTTACATGGATGGTCATCAGACAGTCTGTGTAGACCTTTATGGTTTGGTGGAGTTTGTAGAAGAGTAATGTCCAGAGGGATAGCCCATTCACTGTCTACAGTACAAAGGACTTCTATTAGGGAGTATGATAGGCCACCTTAAAAAGATGCGTTTTTAGGGATCGTCTGAAGCCATGCAAGTTATGGATAGTCCTGATTTCTTTGGGTAAAGCATTCCAGAGGTTTGGTGCAGCTCTGGAAAAGTCTTGGAGCCGGGAGTGGGAGGATCGGATTAGTGCAGATGTTAGTCGAAGGTCATTTGAGGAACGTAGAGAGCGGGTGGGGTGATAGACAGAGATGAGGGAGGAGAGGTAGGGGGGAGCTGCACTGTGAAGAGCTTTGTGGGTGAGAAGAAGCAATTTGAATTTGATCCTGTAATATACGGGCAGCCAGTGCAATGACTGGCACAGAGCAGAGGCATCTGAGTAACGATTGGCCAGATGGGTGATCCTGGCTGCTGCATTAAGGATGGACTGGAGAGGAGAAAGTCTGGTGAGGGGGAGGCCGCTTAATAGAGAGTTGCAATAGTCAAGGCGGGAATGGATTAGGGCCACGGTGAGGGTTTTTGTTGTTTCCAGGGTGAGAAAGGGGCGGACTCTAGAGATATTCTTCAGGTGTAAGTAGGGCTGGGCGATTTTGGGAAAAATCAAAATCTCGATTTTATTTAAACCTATGGACGATTTTCGATTTAAATCTCGATTTTTTTCTATTTTCTTTTTTGGCTTTTCTTTGATGAATAAAGAGAAAAGACTAAGAGGCAGTTTAACAATTTTTATTGAGCAGTATACACCATTACATGAGCGCCCATCACTGGGGCAGGTGAGCCGTATACACCATTACATGAGCGCACACCACCGGGGCAGGTGAGCAGTATACACCATTACATGAGCACCCATCACTGGGGCAGGTGAGCAGTATACACCGTACAGGAGGGAGCAGCACCCATGCATCCCTGGTTTCTGCATATGGTGGCCCTCGGTCTCACACACACACGTGGGGGAGCCCTCGGTCTCTCTCTCACACACGGGGGCCCTCGGTCACACACACACACAGACACACGGGGGCCCTCGGTCTCTCCCACACTCACACACACATACACACACACATGGGGGCCCTCGGTCACACACACAGACACGTGGGGGCCCTCGGTCACACACACAGACACGTGGGGGCCCTCGGTCACACACACAGACACGTGGGGGCCCGCGGTCACACACACAGACACGTGGGGGCCCGCGGTCACACACACAGACACGTGGGGGCCCGCGGTCACACACACAGACACGTGGGGGCCCGCGGTCACACACACACACGTGGGGGCCCTCGGTCACACACACACGTGGGGGCCCTCGGTCACACACACACGTGGGGGCCCTCGGTCACACACACACACGTGGGGGCCCTCGGTCACACACACACGTGGGGGCCCTCGGTCAACACACACACGTGGGGGCCCTCGGTCCACACACACACGTGGGGGCCCTCGGTCACACACACACGTGGGGGCCCTCGGTCACACACACACGTGGGGGCCCTCGGTCACACACACACGTGGGGGCCCTCGGTCACACACACACGTGGGGGCCCTCGGTCACACACACACGTGGGGGCCCTCGGTCACACACACACGTGGGGGCCCTCGGTCACACACACACAGGGGCCCTCGGTCACACACACATACACACACGGGGGCCCTCGGTCACACAGACACAGACAGACACATGGGGGCCCTCGGTCACACACACACAGGGGCCCTCGGTCACACACACATACACACACGGGGGCCCTCGGTCACACAGACACAGACAGACACATGGGGGCCCTCGGTCACACACACACAGGGGCCCTCGGTCACACACACATACACACACGGGGGCCCTCGGTCACACAGACACAGACAGACACATGGGGGCCCTCGGTCACACACACACAGGGGCCCTCGGTCACACACACATACACACACGGGGGCCCTCGGTCACACAGACAGACACATGGGGGCCCTCGGTCACACAGACACAGACAGACACATGGGGGCCCTCGGTCACACACACACAGGGGCCCTCGGTCACACACACATACACACACGGGGGCCCTCGGTCACACAGACACAGACAGACACATGGGGGCCCTCGGTCACACACACATACACACACGGGGGCCCTCGGTCACACAGACACAGACACACACACACAGGGGCCCTCGGTCACACACACATACACACACGGGGGCCCTCGGTCACACAGACACAGACACACACACAGGGGCCCTCGGTCACACACACATACACACACGGGGGCCCTCGGTCACACAGACACATGGGGGCCCTCGGTCACACAGACACACGGGGGCCCTCGGTCACACACTCACACGGGGCAGCCTTCCTCCTCACATTACTGTCGTGTCCCTCACCGGAGATACTGCGCACACAGCAGGCTCATCCTCCTCCGGGGCTTTCTCCTTCGGTTTCCCCGCACAGGCTCAATATCGCGGCGGCCGTGAATCTGCCATCTTTTCCGGGTCCCCCTCGCCGCCTGTGAGGTCGGGGTCCCGGACCTGCTATCACCCCTGTCCCCCTGACAACCAACCCCCTGGAGAGTCCCACTGAACGCTTTCCCCTCCGGAAACTGCTATCTAAGCAGCGCTTCCGGTCGGTGCGACTTCTATATCCCTCCGGCTGAAGCTTCCAAGTGCACAGTGTAGTCACGCCCACTTACCGCTAGTGCGCAGACGCGAAGAGCTTATTCATGGGAGTGACGTCAGGGACAGGCAAGACAATGATTGAGAGAGAACTTGAGGACTCGGTTGCTATAGCAACAGGTTGCCTGCTGCTCAGCGGTCTCCTAGGTTACGGAGAGCGGCGGCTCTAGGCCTGAGTGCGTCATCTCGCGAGGTTCCGTCTCGGCCCCGCCCACTGCCGCGAACACGCTCATAATTAACAGTAAATGGCGCCCGGATCTTCTAAACAGCGCTCCGGGCGCCATTTTAAATCGAATTTCACGATTGTTAATAAAATAACAATCGTGGACACTGCAGGGGGCGAATTAATCGAATTAATTCGATTAATCGCCCAGCCCTAGGTGTAAGCGACAGGAGCGGACGAGAGATTGTGTGTGGGAGGAGAAGGAGAGATCGGTGTCAAACATAACACCCAGACAGCGAGCCTGCTGTCTAGGCGTTATCGTAGTGCCGCATACTGAGAGAGATGTCCGATTTAGGGAGGTTAGTGGAGGGTGGGAGCAGAAGAAGTTCAGTTTTGGAAAGGTTTAGTTTCAAATAGAGAGTGGACATGATATTGGAAACTGCAGCTAGACAGTCATTGGTGTTCTTTAATACCGCAGGGGTAAGGTCAGGGGCTGAAGTGTATAGTTGTGTGTCATCAGCATAAAGATGGTACTGAAAGCCAAATCTGCTGATGGTGTGTCTAATCGGGGCTGTGTAGAGAGAAAAGAGGAGAGGGCCAAGGACTGAACCCTGAGGGACCCCAATAGTGAGGGGAAGAGGGGGGGAAGTGGAGCCAGCAAAAGATACACTGAAAGAGCGGTCAGAAAGATAGGAGGAGAGCCAGGAGAGAGCCGTGTCCTTTATGCCAATGGAGTGCAGCATAGAGAGTAGGAGCTGATGGTCGACAGTGTCAAAAGCTGCAGAGAGATCAAGGAGAATAAGCAGAGAGTGGTCACCATTACGTTTTGCTGTCAGAAGGTCATTGGTCACTTTGATGATGGCAGTTTCTGTGGAGTGAAGGGGGCGGAAACCAGACTGTAATGGATCTAGAAGAGAGTGAGCGGAGAGGTAACGGCTGAGGCGGGAATAGACCAGGCGCTCCAAGAGTTTAGAGATGAAGGGGAGATTGGAGACTGGTCTGTAGTTATTTGTGCAGGTTGGGTCGAGAGTGGTTTTCTTTAATAATGGAGTAATGATCGAGTGTTTGAAGGAGGAGGGGAAAATGCCAGAAGAGAGGGAGAGATTGAAGATTTTGGTTAGATGAGTGGTGACGACTGGAGAGAGGGATTGGAGCAGGTGTGAGGGAATGGGGTCAGTAGTGCATGTGGTGGGACGAGAGGAAGAAAGGAGCCTGGAGACTTCTTCTTCTGTGACTGGGTCAAATGTGGAGAGTGAACCGGAGGAGATGTGGGGAAGAATGGGGGTGGCAGCACTTGGAGGCTGAGAGCTGATTTCCTGGCGGATGTTGTCTATTTTCTCCATGAAGTAGGAAGCCAGGTCATCAGCACTGAGGTCAGTGATGGGGGCCTGCACTTTAGGACTGAGGAGAGAGTGAAAGGTGTCAAAGAGTTTTTTTGGATTGTTGGATAGTGAGGAGACCAGGGTGGTGAAGTAGGTCTGTTTGGCAAGGTGAAGGGCAGAGTTGTAGGTTTTTAGCATGAATTTATAGTGGATAAAGTCTCCTGGTGAGCGAGTTTTCCTCCATAGACGTTCAGCACTCCTGGAGCATCGCTGGAGGAATCGAGTTTGTGGTGTGAGCCAGGGCTGTTTTGTTCTCTGTTTGGAGGTTCTGAGGGTGAGGGGCGCTACTTGGTCCAGGGAGCTTCTGAGAGAGTCATTGTAGTGATTTACTGCCTGATCTGGAGAGGAGATTGAAGAGATTGGGGACAGAGATGAGATGAGGACGTCTGTGAGTGCTTGAGGGTTAATGGCCTGTAGATTTCTGGATGTGTGATAGGTAGGATTGGGCTGTGTTGGCCGAGTGTTAGTGAGTGAGAAGGAAAGAATGTTGTGGTCAGAGAGTAGAGTTGAGTTATCCAAGGGGGAGGATGAGCAGAGCCGGGTAAAGACAATGTCAAGGGTGTTACCGTTTTCGTGTGTCTTAGAGGTTGAGAGCTGTGATAGGCCAAGAGAGGTAGTTAGAGATAGGAGCTGGGATGCAGATGGGGAGATGGGGCTGTTTATGGGAATGTTAAAGTCTCCCAGAATAAGGGTTGGTAAATCTGAGGACATGAAATGCGGGAGCCAAGTGGAGAAATGGTCGAGGAACTGTGTGGGTGACCCTGGGGGGTGGTATACCACCGCTACTTTGAGGGGGAGGGGATGGAATAGCCTAATGGTATGGACCTCAAAAGAAGGGAATGAGAGTGATGGGGCTGGAGGAATGTCTGGGGTCAGTACTATATGGTAACACTGAGGTGTCGGTAAAACATTTCTCTGCCTGTTTATAAAAAAAAAAGGTTTACCTAAAAGAAAGAATTATTTGTGATCCCGTGCTGTAATGTCTATACTCTATTTCATCCTTCCCTGGATCATACCAATGCTCTCTGCACGGTCAGAAACAAAAATGAAACTGTACATAGTAGGACACATATATAAGATTATCTCAGCACAGGAACATTTTTTTAAACATCCAATTGTGGAAATTTTTATTATTACAAGATCTATTGATTAAAATGAAATTATAATTTGTTTGTGGGAAAACCCCTTTAAGGACAAGATTGGTGTGGGGCCCACTGGGATGGAGTACTTGGTACTCGGTACCACAATGACACGCCCCCTTTACTTCCTGCGCGCTGCACGCTTTGTAATGGTGGCAATTCAAAAATTCAGTCTTTGTGGCGCAGTTTAAATTCTGTTTGCCGCACGCTCTGTAATGGCGGCAGTTTCAAAACAGTTTCTCTCACAAATCACGGCACACAATGCCCGGTTTACCGGGCACGGTAGATCCTGTTCGTGACGCCATTTTATGGGGCCCACTGGGACGGGGTACTCGGTACTGGACTGGGGTATCAAAGGGAATCACGGTGGTCTTGGTCCGAGCCCACCAGTTAAAAGTTGGGGGGGGGTTATTTACAGGGGACATAGTCGTGACACCACCCGTGGTATGTGGTCAGGATGACCACCGCTGCTGCAGAACCTCCGGGGATGATGTTTGGCAGCCTGTGATGTAACGGCTCTCCACGGGCAGACCCTGGTCTCCGGGGCAGTGTGGACATAGTCTATAGATGGATACAGGGCAGGGGTAGTGGTAGAGATGATAGCAGTTTGTGAGGGTGAGAAGAGCTCAAGGGCAAGGATTACACAGACTAACGGTTTTGTAGTTTTCCAAGTCTTTCCTGTAGGGCATGCAGTAAGTACTGTCCACGGAGTCTGTACCGGGGCCGGGTTGCTCCCACCCTTGCCGGGTCTTTGGCTCCCTGTTCCTGCGCTGTGTGTGTGACCCTGCTGCCGCTTTAGCTAAGCTGCGCGGCCCGGTCTCCCCTCACAGGTACCAACTTGCTAGGCAACTTGAGTCTTGTCTTTATATTCCTGACCCCGCCATGTTGCTTCGCTGTGGTACAATGAAGATATGTAATCTTCACTAATCCGGTGTTCACTGTGCTGATTGTGTCAGGCACAATTTCGGATCTGGTATCCTGTCTCTGCACTCCTGCGGGGCGTTTTAGGGTAACTCAGTCTCCCAGATGTGTTCCTCTGTTTCTCCTAACTCCTTTCCTCAGACCCTGGCTAGGCCTGGAACTGGACAGCGGACCGTATGACGAGCCTGGCACAGCTCTTTGACAACCAGGTCCTTCTTCCTCAATGCTGCCCCGCACTGGACTGCCCACTTCTTCTCCACACCAGAATATATAGGGAAGCAGCTTTAGCTCCCCTTTCTGGCCTGGAGGTGCTAGTGTAGTGTTGTCGGTTGTGTGGGGAATTAACCCTTTGTGGTGTTACTGTGACACATAAACCCTGGGGTGCCACATTCCCCCTTAGTAAAGAACAGTACTCCGGGACTGTAGAAAACCAAACAAACAATTAACATATCAAAACAATTATTATATACAGAGTCAGTCAAAGTAAAAATACAAAAACCAATAAAAGCGCAAAAAGAGACCAAAAGTTCAAAAGGCAGTCCTTCCGGGGTTTAGTCTATTGCCTCGGGCTGGTAAATATATACAAGAATAGTCTTTACCACAACCAGTCCAGTGGTATACAATGGTCCATAAATAAATAAAAAGAAAAGAAGTTCAAAGTTCATACAGGACAGTCTCTGTAGGGGGGCTGCTAACTTCGTGAACCCTCTGATAAATCTATAATAGCCCACCAGTCCCAGGAATTGCCTCACCTCTTTCACATTGGTGGGTCTTGGCCAATCCCTTATCACTGTGACTTTATCAGGATCCGGTGCTACTCCCTCTGAACTCACGACATGTCCTAGGTACTGCACCTTTGGCTTGAGAAGGTGGCACTTGGATGGTTTGATCTTCATGCCGTATCCGGACAAGGCTTCAAACACTTCTGCCAGGTCTTGTAGATGTTGTTCATATGTCCTGGAGTCGACTATGACGTCATCCAGGTACAGGAGGACAGTTTCAAAGTTGTTATGTCCTAGGCAGTGCTCCATCAGGCGTTGGAAGGTACCGGGTGTGTTGCAGAGTCCAAACGGCATACAATTGAACTCACAGAGGCCCATCGGCATAGTAAACGCTGTCTTCTCCTTGTCAGCCTTTGCCACAGGAACTTGCCAATGCCCACTAGTCAGTTCTAGGGTGGAAAAGTAGTTAGGAGATTTTAATGCGGCTAATGACTCCTCAATCCTAGGTAAAGGGAATGCATCCTTGTGTGTAATGCGGTTGATCTGCCGGTAGTCTACGTACATTCTGATGGTCCCGTCCTTCTTTTTAACTAAGACTAAAGGCGCTGCCCGGGGGCTACAACTGTCTCTTATTACACCTGCAGTTTTCATCTCTTTGAGCATGTTTTTGGTGGTTTGATAGTGAGCGGGTGGTAATGGTCTATACCTCTCTTTTATAGGCTGATGGTTACCTGACAGCATACGCATTTAGAACGCTGACAGCATAACGCACGCACTAGAATTCTGACAGCAAACGCACGCACTAGAACGCTGACAGCATACGCACGCACTAGAACGCTAGTAGCATACACAGGCACTAGAACACTGACTGCATACGCACACACTAAAACACTGAGAGCATACGCATGCACTAGAACGCAGACAGCATACGCATGCACTAGAACGCAGACAGCATACGCATGCACTAGAACGCAGACAGCATACGCATGCACTAGAACGCAGACAGCATACGCATGCACTAGAACGCAGACAGCATACGCATGCACTAGAACGCAGACAGCATACGCATGCACTAGAACGCAGACAGCATACGCATGCACTAGAACGCAGACAGCATACGCATGCACTAGAACGCAGACAGCATACGCATGCACTAGAACGCTGACAGCATACGCATGAACTAGAACACTGACAGCATACGCATGCACTAGAACACTGACAGCATATGCATGCACTAGAACACTGACAGCATACGCAAGCACTAGAACGCTGATAGCATACACACGCACTAGAACGCTGACAGGCACAATTGTATGCGCAGTGCAGCCAAGCTTATTTAGCAACCAGCGGACACTGATGCCCAGAGATCTGCGCTGATGGAACAGGAGCAAGGGTGTCGCCCCAGGGTGTGGGGTACTCGGGTATCAGACGGCAGAAGGGGTTAGCTGTGTTGTCACGGGGAATGGCGGCCGTGCCTGACCCCGTGTCCTGGGCGAAGGTTCTCTTGAAAAGGGAATTTATATATACAGGTGATTATGTACAAGTTTGTCGTGACGCCACCTGCAGTACCTGGCGAGATATCACCAATGCCGCCACAGTCCTCCAGAGGTCCGTGGTATTGCAGCTGAGATGGTGTAGTCCTCCGCAGGCAGGACTGGGACCTCCGGGGCAGCAACGTAAAAGGGGGAAGCTTGGAAGGGAGTTGGGATAGTACAGGGAGTGCTGAAACAGTCTATAAGGGCACAGTGAGTGGAGAAGAAGGATGCACGCACACAGAAGGAGTCTCTTTTACCTTTTACTGATGTCTTGCAGGTAAATATGTTCAGGGCACTGACGGGTGAACGGGCTGCACAGTGGGTTAACACAGCAAGTGGGTATAAGGCCTCCTCTGCTTGTGTAGTTTCTGAAGCACAGCCTGCTGTAGCCTGACTTGCCTCCACTCTCTTCCTTTGCCTATCTCTCTCTCCTCCTGTGCGGTTTCCAGGATGACCCTCTCTGGACACTGCGGTGCTGTCTGCTGTGTCTGGCTCCCTCTCTTGACTCACAGAGGGGAAACAAACCGGGTAGCCGAAGCCTCCACGGTGCGACAGGGTTCTCTGTGGTCCTATAGTATCCCACAGGTGCGGATCCCCAATATCCGGTGATTCTCTGGGTGAAACTCTTCTCCAAGTTCCTCGCTTCCCCTTAGCTCTCTCAGCTCCTCGCCTTCAGTCCCATTTAGGCTTGTGGAGCGCTGAAGGGCCACTCCGGGTCACTGGCTCGGGCCTGAACGCAGCACCGAACACCAGGATGTCCTTGCAGCACTTCTAGCGTCTGCACACACTCTGACTAACTCCTCCCCAGCAGCAGTATATATAGGGGATCTTGCCTAAGGTCAGCAAGTGGAGCTCCCTCTACTGTGCCGGGGTGGAAGATGTTGTTTGTAGTAGATACCTGCTGTGGAAACCCAGCTGTGCATTAGAGAGATCTGTGGTTACCTGCGTGAGCAGGGCGCCACAAGGGCAATCTGACCATAGGCCCCCTAGTCCAGATTTCCCTCATTATAATAATCCCCTGTAGCCTGCACTGATAGGACCCTAACCCCTACAGGACTATATCACATGATATATACAGAATATGAAAAGGGAAAGAGACACATGTAATGTGTGGTGTCTGCGGCCAGGTCACTTCTATTAGTGCAGGCACCACACTGTGCGGTCATGTGTGTAGTTTCTGAGACTACAGTAGATTTATGGCAGCTGCTCTGGTCTCATACAGATCGGGTGATGCTCAGGCGACTCACACCGATGGTGACACCGATCTGTATAAAGGTTCAAGCAGCTGCCATAAATCTACTGTCCGTGTGCCAGACACAACATAACAATCCATCAGGGACATGTCAGGAGGAGAGCAGCAGCCTCCTCACCGCAGTGTGGCACTCTCCAGTGGTTGCTCACCTCTCCCTGGCTCCTCTCCCATTCAGCTCCTCTTTGGTGGATATGTGATGGAGCAGGGCGCACTGCATGACGTCAAAGCTTGCACTGCAGATATGGCTGTGACGAAATGGACCCTTTAATATATAATGTAGGAGGATTTCTTATTCATCCAGACATATCATATTGTATATAGGTTTATAAACTTGTATTGGTCAAGGAGAATTTCTTACAGTATTGTCATAGATTTCTGTGGTTAAAGTTTAGCCTGGTAATGTAATTATCTAACCTGTTTGTCATTGAAGGCCAGAGAACTTAATTATGCTAATCGTCCATTGTCTATTACCCTGTGAATGTTGATTCCATGTACAGGGGGCCCAGCCACGATTGTCTAAGTGTCATTGATTGCAGACTCAATGTCTCAGACTAACATTCCATTGTATCACTTCTAGCATTTGGATTGAGATAGGACTAAAATATGTTAAATGAGGATTGGAGTTCAGCCAATGAAAAGACTATGTTATTGCACCAATCATGACGTCCCCAATATCCTACAATGAGGGCTGAGGGTATATAAGGAGGACTGTTCACTTTGACAAGAAGAGTGGAGATTGAAGATTGGAGTTATATTCTGTCTAGTGGCCTCAGTCTAGGGATTTTCGGTCCCGGCTAGAGGTCACTGGATTGGATACAGGCAGCTAATCGAGGGTCTTCGGATCCGGTTAGCGAGCCATAACCCCAGGCCTAGGCATTTCGGTGCCGACCAAGGGGATCAGAACACGGACTATAGAACCACAAGGACTTCAGTATCGGAGTATTGGATTCAGCTGTGATAAAGACTGCACAAGATACATAAGGACAAGGAAGCAACCCAGGTTGGGATAATAGTCACCTGGCTACAGACTTTGCCGTGCTACATTCTAATCCCTGGTGAGCCAGCGGAAGGGTGAGACTCTGTTGCCTGTTACATTTATGTGTGTTTGCTGGTTATGCGTTATATGCTGTTAACTGTTTGGGGATCCAATAAAGCCTTGATATTGTGATTCCCTGACCCTGTGTTGTCTGAGTAGTGTTCCGCCCACGGTTAAGGAGCTCGGGCGTTCAGTTGGGGATGAGCCCTGGTCCACGCTGTCTTTGTAAAGGCGGCTGGGCCTGCGGACGAGAGCGCCCACTGACCCCCGGGTCTCCACAATGGCCACGCTCAGAGCCCTGTATGCTGGTAGTGATGTGACCAGCCAGGCACATAGTCAGCATCAGGTGCTGCTGGGGGACTTTACAGGCAGGGAATGGCCCATGCAATCTGCCAGAGTGCCAGCCTCTCATGCGCCTGTCTTCATAAGTGCTCCGCTCCCGCGCACTGGAGGGTGAGCGTGCTACGTCAGCACACCTCGAGTCAGGACCATGCCTCAGCCTTAAAGGTAAATCACCCACTAACAGCCGCCGGGTGCATTATAAATGTTGTCAGCCTGTCTGCACAGTTAATTCTCCAGCGGCCGCATCACGAACTATAGAATAGCCGCCGCAGGAGAATTGACTTTGCAGTTTTGACGATAATGAGGCAGGTGGCCCTCAATTGCTGATAAGTCACCAGCCTGGGGGCAAATGCCTCTCTGCCCCCCGGCCCAGTCTGACCCTGCTCACCTCTTTACCTCACCCACCTTATACCTCACCTCTTTACCTCACCCACCTTATACCTCACCTACCTTATACCTCACCTCTTTACCTCACCTACCTTATACCTCACCTCTTTACCTCACCTACCTTATACCTCACCATTTTTTACCTCACCTACCTTATACCTTGCCTTTGTTACCTCACCTACCTTATACCTCACCTCTTTACCTCACCTACCTTATACCTCACCATTTTTTACCTCACCTACCTTATACCTTGCCTTTGTTACCTCACCTACCTTATACCTCGCCTCTTTACCTCTCCTACCTTATACTTCGCCTTTGTTACCTCACCTACCTTATAACTCGCCTTTGTTACCTCACCTACCTTATACCTCACCTTTTTACCTCACCTACCTTATACCTCGCCTCTTTACCTCACCTACCTTATACCTCACCTCTTTACTTCACCTACCTTATACCTCACCTACCTTATACCTCACCTCTTTACTTCACCTACCTTATACCTCACCTCTTTACTTCACCTACCTTATACCTCACCTTTGTTACCTCACCTACCTTATACCTCGCCATTTTTTACCCCACTTACCTTATACCTCGCCTCTTTACCTCACCTAAGTTATACCTCACCTACCTTATACCTCACCATTTTTTACCCCGCCTACCTTATACCTCGCCTCTTTACCTCACCTACCTTATAACTCACCTTTGTTACCTTATACCTCACCTACCTTATACCTCACCTTTACCTTACCTACCTTATACCTCGCCATTTTTTACCCCACCTACCTTATACCTCACCTTCGTTACCTCACCTACCTTATACCTCGCCTCTTTACCTCACCTACCTTATACCTCACCTCTTTACCTCACCTACCTTATACCTCACCTCTTTACTTCACCTACCTTATACCTCACCTCTTTACTTCACCTACCGTATACCTCGCCTTTTTAACCTCTCCTTTTTACCTCACCTACCTTATACCTCACCTTTACCTCACCTACCTTTTACCTCACCATTTTTTACCCCACCTACCTTATACCTCACCTTTACCCCACCTACCTTATACCTCACCTTTACCTCACCTACCTTATACCTCACCTTTACCTCACCTACCTTATACCTCTCCTCTTTACCCCACCTACCTTATACCTCGCCTCTTCCTCACCTACCTTATACCTCACCATTTTTTACCACACCTGCCCTTTTTTGTCATTTTCAATAGTAATGTGAATGAAAATCAAAGCTCGTCCCTCAAAAAAACCCCCCTACTGTTTATGTCGGGGGAAAGGTAACAAATAAAGTTCTTCTTCTTCTTGAGGAAAATCAAAAAAAGGCCTCCGATGTGTGAGGGAAAAATGTCAATAAACGTTTGTGAGATTTTCAGTCATAGAAGTAATCTCCTTATTAATAATTAGTTATAATGTGGCCATGTTTATCGTTGCTGAGCCGCTTTCTGTCAGTGATGCCGTTTACGCTTCTACGTTACGATGAGACGATGAAAGTGACGCGGCCTGTGGGACTCGTCTCTGTAATGACAACAGCGACACTCCTGCTCAGCCGACCCCATATATTATACCTTATTAAGAACATATATATTAACTCTGCCCCTTCCCAACACTTTCCCGCCCAAACCTGACAGAATCCAGCCATGAATTTACCAGATTTGGATCATAGACGGGTTTGCCCTCAACAAACATGGCGCCTAAAGTCTATCACGTGAGCAGTCATGACCAATCACGTGACGAATGCTAGACACGCCCCCCCCCAGCAACCAAATGGCGACCGCCATTTTCTTGTAGATCAGTGAGTGAAGCGTCTAGGGAGGAATCAACCGGTATAATGAAGTCTGAGATGAAGAAGCGCTGACGAGGCCGGAAGTGACGTCATCCCCTGGTCTCAGTGATGATCCGGGACACATGGACCGGGGTCTGTCACCTGGATCCGGGAGCGGGGACTGGAGTGCGCCCCCTGCTGGAGAGAGGAGGCCTCACACTGCTGAGAGGAGAGCCTGAGAGAGGAGGGAGAGAGCGGAGCCTGGAGAGGAGGGTGAGAGCGGAGCCTGGAGAGGAGGGTGAGAGCGGAGCCTGGAGAGGAGGGTGAGAGCGGAGCCTGGAGAGGAGGGTGAGAGCGGAGCCTGGAGAGGAGGGTGAGAGCGAGCAGAGCCTGGAGAGGAGGGTGAGAGCGGAGCCTGAGAGAGGAGCTGGGAGAGGGTGAGAGCGGAGCCTGGAGAGGAGGGTGAGAGCGGAGCCTGGAGAGGAGGGTGAGAGAGGAGCAGGAGCCCGGGGAGGAGGGTGAGAGCGGAGCAGGAGCCTGGAGAGGAGGGTGAGAGCGGAGCCAGGGAGGAGGGTGAGAGCCGGAGCCAGGGAGGAGGGTGAGAGCGGAGCCTGGAGAGGAGGGTGAGAGCGGAGCCTGGGAGGAGGGTGAGAGGGAGCCTGGAGAGGAGGGTGAGAGCGGAGCCTGGAGAGGAGGGTGAGAGCGGAGCCTGGAGAGGAGGGTGAGAGCGGAGCCTGGAGAGGAGGGTGGAGAGCGGAGCCCTGGAGAGGAGGGTGAGAGCGGAGCAGGAGCCTGGAGAGGAGGGTGAGAGGAGCCAGGAGCCGGGAGGAGGGTGAGAGCGGAGCCGGAGAGGAGGGTGAGAGAGGAGCCAGGAGAGGAGGGTGAGAGCGGAGCCTGGAGAGGAGGGTGGAGAGAGCAGGAGCCCGGAGAGGAGGGTGAGAGCGGAGCCGGAGAGGAGGGTGAGAGCGGAGCCAGGAGCCGGAGAGGAGGGTGAGAGCGGAGCCTGGAGAGGAGGGTGGAGGGAGCCGGAGAGGGGAGAGGGGAGAGGAGGGGAGCCGGAGAGGAGGGTGAGAGCGGAAGCCAGGCGAGAGGGAGGGTGAGAGCGGAGCCGGGGGGAGGGGAGGCGGAGAGCTGAGCTGGAGCGAGAGGGTGAGGCGGAGCCGGAGAGGAGGGGAGGCGGCAGGAGCCTGGAGAGGAGGTGAGAGCGAGCCTGGAGGAGGGGAGAGAGCCAGGAGCCTGGGAGGAGGGTGAGAGCGGCGGAGGAGGGACGGAGCCAGGGAGGGTGGGAGCGGAGCCAGGAGCCGGGGAGGAGGGTGAGAGCGGAGCCGAGGAGCGGAGGGAGCCTGGGAGAGGAGGGTGAGAGCGGACGAGCCTGGAGAGGAGGGTGAGAGCGGAGCCAGGAGCCTGGAGAGGAGGGTGGAGAGCGGAGCCAGGAGCCTGGAGAGGAGGGTGAGAGCGGAGCCAGGAGGAGGAGGTGAGAGCGGAGCCTGGAGAGGTGAGCAGGCAGAGCTGGAAGGAGGGTGAGAGCGGAGCCAGAGCCTGGAGAGGAGGGTGAGAGCGGAGCCAGAGCCTGGAGAGGAGGGTGAGAGCGGAGCCAGGAGCCTGGAGAGGAGGGTGAGAGGAGGAGCCAGGAGCCTGGAGAGGAGGGTGAGAGCGGAGCCAGGAGCCTGAGTGAGAGGAGGGTGAGGAGCGGAGCCAGGAGCCTGGAGAGGAGGGTGAGAGCGGAGCCAGAGCCTGGAGAGGAGGGTGAGAGCGGAGCCAGGGAGATGGAGAGGAGCCGGGTGAGGAGGCGGAGCCAGGAGCCTGGGGAGGAGGGTGAGGGGAGACAGGAGCCTGGGAGGAGGTGAGAGCGGAGCCTGGAGAGGAGGGTGAGAGCGAGAGGCCTGGGAGGAGGGTGAGAGAGCGGAGCCTGGGAGGAGGGTGAGAGCGGACGGAGCCTGGGGAGGAGGGTGAGAGCGGAGCCAGGAGCCTGGAGGGAGGGGTGAGGAGAGCGGAGCCAGGAGCCTGGAGAGGAGGGTGAGAGCGGAGCCAGGAGCCTGGAGAGGAGGGTGAGAGCGGAGCCAGGAGCCTGGAGAGGAGGGTGAGAGCGGAGCCAGGAGCCTGGAGAGGAGGGTGAGAGCGGAGCCAGGAGCCTGGAGAGGAGGGTGAGAGCGGAGCCAGGAGCCTGGAGAGGAGGGTGAGAGCGGAGCAGGAGCCTGGAGAGGAGGGTGAGAGCGGCAGAGCCTGGAGAGGAGGGTGAGAGCGAGCCAGGAGCTGAGAGGAGGGTGAGAGCGGAGCAGCGGAGCCGGAGAGGAGGTGAGAGCGGAGCCTGGAGAGGAGGGTGAGAGCGGAGCCTGGAGAGGAGGGTGAGAGCGAGCGAGCCTGGAGAGGAGGTGAGAGCGACGAGCCTGGGAGGAGGGTGAGAGCGGAGCCGGAGAGGAGGGTGAGAGCGGAGCCGCTGGAGAGGAGGTGAGAGCGGAGCCAGGAGCCTGGAGAGGAGGTGAGAGGGAGCCAGGAGCCTGGAGAGGAGGGTGAGAGCGGAGCCAGAGCCTGGAGAGGAGGGTGAGAGCGGAGCCAGACCTGGGAGGAGGTGAGAGCGGAGCCAGGAGCCTGGAGAGGAGGGTGAGAGCGGAGCCAGAGCCTGGAGGAGGAGTGAGACGAGAGAGCTGGGAGGAGGGTGAGGCGCAGAGCCTGGAGAGGAGGGTGAGAGCGGAGCCAGGAGCCTGGAGAGGAGGGTGAGAGCGGAGCCAGGAGCCTGGAGAGGAGGGTTGAGAGCGGAGCCAGGAGCCTGGGAGAGGAGGGTGAGAGCGGAGCCAGATGAGAGGAGGGTGAGAGCGGAGCCAGGAGCCTGGGAGGAGGGTGAAGGAGCGGAGCCGGGCGAGGAGGGTGAAGCGGAGCCAGGAGGAGGAGACGGGCTGGAGAGAGTGAGAGCGGAGTGAGAGCGGGAGAGGCCTGGAGAGGAGGGTGAGAGCGGAGCCTGAGGTGGGAGGAGGGTGAGAGCGGAGCCAGGAGCGGATGGAGGAGGGTGAGAGCGGGAGTCGAGCTGGAGAGGAGGGTGAGAGCGGAGCAGGAGCCTGGGGAGGTGAGAGGGAGCTGAGAGGGAGCCAGGAGGTGAGAGCGAGCCGAGGAGGGAGGAGGGAGACGGAGCCTGGAGAGGAGGGTGAAGCGGAGCCAGGAGCCTGGAGAGGAGGGGTGAGAGCGGAGCCAGGAGCCTGGGAGGAGGGTGAGAGCGGAGCCAGGAGCCTGGAGAGGAGGGTGAGAGCGGAGCCAGGAGCCTGGAGAGGAGGGTGAGAGCGGAGCCAGGAGCCTGGAGAGGAGGGTGAGAGCGGAGCCAGGAGCCTGGAGAGGAGGTGAGAGCGGAGCCAGGAGCCTGGAGAGGGGTGAGAGCGGAGCCAGGAGCCTGGAGAGGAGGTGGAGAGGAGGCAGGAGCCTGGGAGGAGGGTGAGAGCGGAGCCAGGAGCCTGGAGAGGAGGGTGAGAGGACCGGAGCCAGGAGGGAGGGAGAGCGAGTGAGGAGGAGCGGAGCCAGAGCCTGGAGAGGAGGGTGAGAGCGGAGCCAGGGAGAGGAGGGGCTGGAGAGGGTGAGAGCGGAGCCTAGGAGCTGGAGGAGGTGAGAGCGGAGCCATGGAGAGGAGGGTGAGAGGTGGGAAGCGAGCCTGGAGAGGAGGGTGAGAGCGGAGCAGGAGCCTGGAGAGGAGGGTGAGAGCGGCAAGCCTGGAGAGGAGGGTGAGACGAGCCGGAGCCTGGGGAGGAGGGTGAGAGCGGAGCCGGGAGACCTGGGAGAGGAGGCTTGAGAGAGGTGAGAGCAGGAGCCTGGAGAGGAGGGTGAGGAGCGGAGCCTGGGAGAGGAGGGTGAGAGCAGGACCTGGAGGAGGTGAGAGCCTGGAATGGGAGGGTGAGGAGCCGGAGCCTGGGAGGAGGTGAGAGCGAGCCAGAGGGAGGAGGGTGAGTAGCGAGCCTGGAGAGGAGGGTGAGAGCGGAGCCTGGAGAGGAGCTGGAGGGAGCTGGAGAGCGGAGTGAGAGCCCTGGGAGGAGGGTGAGAGCGGAGCCAGGAGCCTGGAGAGGAGGGTGAGAGCGGAGGCCTGGAGAGGAGGGTGAGAGCAGGAGCCTGGAGGAGGAGGGTGAGAGCGGAGCCTGGAAGAGAGGGTGAGAGCGGAGCCAGGAGCCTGGGGAGGAGGGTGAGAGCGGAGCCAGGAGCCTGGAGAGGAGGGTGAGAGCGGAGCCAGGAGCCTGGAGAGGAGGGTGAGAGCGGAGCCAGGAGCCTGGAGAGGAGGGTGAGAGCAGAGCCAGGAGCCTGGGAGGAGGGTGAGAGCGGAGCCAGGAGCCTGGGGAGTGAGGGAGAGTGAAGAGCAGGGCCAGGAGCCTGGGGAGGAGGGTGAGAGGCGGAGAACCAGGAGACTGGAGAGTGAGGGTGAGAGCGGAGCCAGGAGCCTGGAGAGGAGGGTGAGAGCGGAGCCAGGAGCATGGGGAGGAGGGTGAGAGCGGAGCCAGGAGCCTGGAGAGGAGGGTGAGAGCGAAGCCAGGAGCCCAGGGAGGAAGGTGAGAGCGGTGCCAGGAGCCCGGGGAGGAGGGTGAGAGCGGTGCCAGGAGCCCGGGGAGGAGGGTGAGAGCGGTGCCAGGAGCCCGGGGAGGAGGGTGAGAGCGGAGCCAGGAGCCCGGGGAGGAGGCTGAGAGCGGAGCCAGGAGCCCGGGGAGGAGGCCGAGAGCGGAGCCTGGAGAGGAGGGTGAGAGCGGAGCCAGGAGCCTGGGGAGGAGGGTGAGAGCGGAGCCTGGGGAGGAGGATGCATCTATATTGTTGTCTGTGCTGTCTTGCAGGTCGGCCATCGGTGGCTCCTGAGTCTGGAAGATGAGGCGACTGAACCGTAGGAAGACGCTGACCCTGGTGAAGGAGCTCGATGCTTTCCCCAAAGTGCCTGACAGCTATGTGGAGACGTCAGCGAGTCGGGGCACGGTACGTGGATGTCTCTGCAGTTATTGAGGGCCGTGGACGGCTGATGCCAGTCCCCTGTGGAGTGATATGGGGGTGTGTACACTCCTCTGCTCCTCGTACTCACTCTCCTCTCTCATCGCAGTGTCTCTCCTGGCGTTCTCCGTCATGGCCATCCTCACAGTCCTGGAGTTCCTGGTGTATCGGGACACGTGGATGACATACGACTACCAGGTGGATAAAGACTTCACCAGGTGGATATCTGTCCTCATCGTGTAATTACACTGATCAGACACCGGGGGCAGCAGAGAGCAGGACATGTCTCAGGAGGGGTCACTGTATGCAGCCGTCTACACGGGGTATACTGATCTGCCATAAAGCAGAAACCGGGGGAGGACTGGTGACAGTAGCAGCTCTTGTGGGGTGTTCCTGATATACGGCAGGTCTTGTGAGGTGTTCTCTGTATACGGTTGGTCTTGTGGGGGGTTCCCGGTATATGGGTGGTCTTGTGGGGGGTTCCCGGTATATGGGGGGTCTTGTGGGGGGTTCCCGGTATATGGGGGGTCTTGTGGGGGGTTCCCGGTATACGCAGGGTCTTGTGGGGGTTCCCGGTATACGCAGGGTCTTGTGGGGGGTTCCCGGTATACGCGGGGTCTTGTGGGGGGTTCCCGGTATACGCAGGGTCTTGTGGGGGGTTCCCGGTATACGCAGGGTCTTGTGGGGGGTTCCCGGTATACGCGGTTGGGTCCACTGTGGTGGGGTTCCCGGTATACGCAGGGTCTTGTGGGGGGTTCCCGGTATACGCGGGGTCTTGTGGGGGGTTCCCGGTATACGCGGGGTCTTGTGGGGGGTTCCCGGTATACGCGGGGTCTTGTGGGGGGTTCCCGGTATACGCGGGGTCTTGTGGGGGGTTCCCGGTATACGCGGGGTCTTGTGGGGGGTTCCCGGTATACGCGGGGTCTTGTGGGGGTTCCCGGTATACGCGGGGTCTTGTGGGGGTTCCCGGTATACGCGGGGTCTTGTGGGGGGTTCCCGGTATACGCGGGGTCTTGTGGGGGGTTCCCGGTATACGCAGGGGTCTTGTGGGGGGTTCCCGGTATACGCAGGGTCTTGTGGGGGGTTCCCGGTATACGCGGGTCTTGTGGGGGTTCCCGGTATACGCGGGGTCTTGTGGAGGGTTCCCGGTATACGCGGGGTCTTGTGGAGGGTTCCCGGTATACGCGGGGTCTTGTGGGGGGTTCCCGGTATACGCGGGGTCTTGTGGGGGGGTTCCCGGTATACGCGGGGTCTTGTGGGGGGTTCCCGGTATAGCGGGGTCTTGTGGGGGTTCCCGGTATATGGGTGGTCTTGTGGGGGGTTCCCGGTATACGCGGGGTCTTGTGGGGGGTTCCCGGTATACGCGGGGTCTTGTGGGGGGTTCCCGGTATACGCGGGGTCTTGTGGGGGGTTCCCGGTATACGCGGGGTCTTGTGGGGGGTTCCCGGTATACGCGGGGTCTTGTGGGGGGTTCCCGGTATACGCGGGGTCTTGTGGGGGGTTCCCGGTATACGCGGGTCTTGTGGGGGGTTCCCGGTAACGCGGGGTCTTGTGGGGGGTTCCCGGTATACGCGGGGTCTTGTGGGGGGGGTTCCCGGTATACGCGGGGTCTTGTGGGGGGGGTTCCCGGTATACGCGGGTCTTGTGGGGTTCCCGGTATACACACCCAACTCTCATTGGCAGGATGTGTTTATGTAGTGGGAGATGAGGATCTTTTCCTATATTTTTTTTTTTTAACTTTGTTTAATTCTTTTTACTCCATTCCAGCAAATTACGGCTGAACATCGACATCACGGTGGCCATGAGGTGTCAGTGTAAGTGTGCTGTTGGCCGGCGGGTTGTATGATGGCTGTGTCCTCCCTCCGATGTATCTCATATATTTTCTTCCTTCCAGATGTTGGCGCCGATGTCCTGGATCTGGCGGAGACGATGGTGACGTCCGCGGAGGGACTGGTGTACGAGCCGGTGAGCAGGACGCACGACTATCTATATGGCTGGAGATGGAGGGGATCACAGGTTTCCACATCTATCTATAGGGCGGGAGATGGAGGGTCACAGGTTTCCACATCTATCTATAGGGCAGGAGATGGAGGGTCACAGGTTTCCACATCTATCATATAGGGACAGGACATGGAGGAGGGTCACAGGTTTCCACATCTATCTATAGGGCAGGAGATGGAGGGTCACAGGTTTCCACATCTATCTATAGGGCAGGAGATGGAGGGTCACAGGTTTCCACATCTATCTATAGGGCAGGAGATGGAGGGTCACAGGTTTCCACATCTATCTATAGGGCAGGAGATGGAGGGTCACAGGTTTCCACATCTATCTATAGGGCGGGAGATGGAGGGTCACAGGTTTCCACATCTGTCTATAGGGCAGGAGATGGAGGGTCACCAGTTTCCACATCTATCTATAGGGCGGGAGATGGAGGGTCACAGGTTTCCAATGTCTATCTATAGTGCGGGAGATGGAGGGTCACAGGTTTCCACATCTATCTATAGGGCAGGAGATGGAGGGTCACAGGTTTCCACATCTATCTATAGGGCGGGAGATGGAGGGTCACAGGTTTCCACATCTGTCTATAGGGCAGGAGATGGAGGGTCACAGGTTTCCACATCTATCTATAGGGCGGGAGATGGAGGGTCACAGGTTTCCACATCTATCTATAGGGCGGGAGATGGAGGGTCACAGGTTTCCACATCTAGTCTATAGGGCAGGAGATGGAGGGTCACAGTTTCCACATCTATCTATAGGGCGGGAGATGGAGGGTCACAGGTTTCCACATCTACCTATAGGGCGGGAGATGGAGGGTCACAGGTTTCCACATCTATCTATAGGGCGGGAGATGGAGGGTCACAGGTTTCCACATCTACCTATAGGGCGGAGATGGAGGGTCACAGGTTTCCACATCTACCTATAGGGCAGGAGATGGAGGGTCACAGGTTTCCACATCTACCTATAGGGCGGGAGATGGAGGGTCACAGGTTTCCACATCTACCTATAGGGCGGGAGATGGAGGGTCACCAGGTTTCCACATCTATCTATAGGGCGGGAGATGGAGGGTCACAGGTTTCCACATCTACCTATAGGGTGGGAGATGGAGGGTCACCAGTTTCCACATCTATCTATAGGGCGGAGATGGAGGGTCACAGGTTTCCACATCTATCTATAGGGCGGGAGATGGAGGGTCACAGGTTTCCACATCTACCTATAGGGCGGGAGATGGAGGGTCACAGGTTTCCACATCTACCTATAGGGCAGGAGATGGAGGGTCACAGGTTTCCACATCTATCTATAGGGCGGGAGATGGAGGGTCACAGGTTTCCACATCTACCTATAGGGCGGGAGATGGAGGGTCACAGTTTCCACATCTATCTATAGGGCGGGAGATGGAGGGTCACAGGTTTCCACATGTATCTATAGGGCAGGAGATGGAGGGTCACAGGTTTCCACATTATCTATAGGGCGGGAGATGGAGGGTCACAGGTTTCCACGTCTATCTATAGTGCGGGAGATGGGGGTCACAGGTTTCCACATCTATCTATAGGGCGGGAGATGGAGGGTCACAGTTTCCACATCTATCTATAGGGCGGGAGATGGAGGGTCACAGGTTTCCACATCTATCTATAGGGCAGGAGATGGAGGGTCACAGGTTTCCACATCTATCTATAGGGCGGGAGATGGAGGGTCACAGGTTTCCACATCTATCTATAGGGCGGAGATGGAGGGTCACAGGTTTCCACATCTATCTATAGGGCGGGAGATGGAGGGTCACAGGTTTCCACATCTATCTATAGGGCGGGAGATGGAGGGTCACCAGTTTCCACATCTATCTATAGGGCGGGAGATGGAAAGGGTCACCCAGTTTCCACATCTATCTATAGGGCAGGAGATGGAGGGTCACAGGTTTCCAACATCTATAGGGCGGGAGATGGAGGGTCACAGGTTTCCACATCTACTTATAGGGCGGGAGATGGAGGGTCACAGTTTCCACATCTATCTATAGGGCGGGAGATGGAGGGTCACAGGTTTCCAACTATCTATAGGGCGGGAGATGGAGGTCGTCATACAAGGTGATATCACATCTACCTATAGGGCGGGAGATGGAGGGTCACAGGTTTCCACATCTACTATAGGGCGGGAGATGGAGGGTCACCAGGTTTCCACATCTATCTATAGGGCGAGGAGATGGAGGTCACAGGTTTCCACATCTATAGGGCGGAGATGGAGGTCACAGGTTTCCACATCTACTATAGGGCGGGAGATGGAGGGTCACAGGTTTCCACATCTAGTCTATAGGGCAAGAGATGGAGGGTCACAGGTTTCCACATCTATCTATAGGGCAGGAGATGGAGGGTCACAGGTTTCCACATCTATCTATAGGGCGGAGATGGAGGGTCACAGGTTTCCACATCTATCTATAGGGCAGGAGATGGAGGGTCACCGGTTTCCACATCTATCTATAGGGCAGGAGATGGAGGGTCACAGGTTTCCACATCTATCTATATGGCGGGAGATGGAGGGTCACAGGTTTCCACATCTACTATAGGGCGGGAGATGGAGGGTCACAGGTTTCCACATCTGTCTATAGGGCAGAGAGATGGAGGGTCACAGGTTTCCACATCTATCTATAGGGCAAGGAGATGGAGGGTCACAGGTTTCCACATCTATCTATAGGGCGGGAGATGGAGGGTCACAGGTTTCCACATCTATCTATAGGGCAAGAGATGGAGGGTCACAGGTTTCCACATCTACCTATAGGGCGGGAGATGGAGGGTCACAGGTTTCCACATCTATCTATAGGGCGGGAGATGGCAGGTCACAGGTTTCCACATCTATCTATATGGCGGGAGATGGAGGGTCACAGGTTTCCACATCTACCTATAGGGCGGGAGATGGAGGGTCACAGGTTTCCACATCTGTCTATAGGGCAAGAGATGGAGGGTCACAGGTTTCCACATCTATCTATAGGGCAAGAGATGGAGGGTCACAGGTTTCCACATCTATCTATAGGGCAAGAGATGGAGGGTCACAGGTTTCCACATCTACCTATAGGGCGGGAGATGGAGGGTCACAGGTTTCCACATCTACCTATAGGGCGGGAGATGGCAGGTCACAGGTTTCCACATCTATCTATAGGGCGGGAGATGGAGGGTCACAGGTTTCCACATCTATCTATAGGGCGGGAGATGGAGAATCACAGGTTTCCACATCTACCTATAGGGCGGGAGATGGAGGGTCACCAGTTTCCACCTACTCATCCTCTGTTGATTCCTGAATATTACAGGGGGATGTGATGGAACAATGCGCTTCCCCATAAGAACAGATACAAGGTCAGGATATAAAGTGACGTGGGCAAAAGCAATGTTTCCACCCAGTCTCGGGTCTTCTTCATGCAGTCTCTCTGGAGGGAGGAGATAAACCTATCGCCAGTGACAACGAACAGACAAATCAATATATGTAGCTGGCTTGTGACCACTCGCCTCCCCTTTAAATAGTCACATGACCTATCTCCTGCTGCCAGTAAGAGATTCTTTCTATATTGACCGTCTCAGAGGAAAGAAGCTTGGGGCTGTGTCCTCTGCAGTCCTGGTGTTTGGCTGCTGCAATTACGCTTGTTGTGTATCCTTTATTGTCTACCTTCCCCTGTGTTGTACTATGTTAGAGGTGATGTCTAGTGCACTCACCGTCTTTCCGCACAGCTCAGGGTCTCGGCACATAATGGAAGCGGGGGGGGGAAGGACCTGGCTAGGGACATTAGGGACCAGACAGGTCAGGAGGTGTCCAATCTCGCTATCATCAGGGCCTTGCTCTCCCTTTGTACCTCAGTATTGCGCATGCACCAGACATCTCTTAATCCATGCCTGATAGCGGTATTATAAAGCTCTGGGCTGCGGGATCATCATGGATTCTTCGCTCCAGGAGGTTGGGTATATTTCGTCTTAGCTGTGTTATAAAATCCAATGACTTCAAGCATCCCTCAATGGGTCATTCATTTCCAATCAAGGCAAATCTAACTTTGTCATATATGTTATAAAGTGCCCCAGAGGCCTCATCTGGGATGGCGAAACCACACGGCACATCAGGGACTGCCCAGCCGGCCATAAGTCTACCATCCACTGCGGTACAATTTGGTTACCTTTCCATTGTCCTGAAGCCAGACTCCTGAAACAGGTCCCTAGGCCCCGTCATGGCGTAAACACACCAAAGTGGGGGAGGCCTACTGGATTCACAGGTTCCACACCATGACCCCTATAGGTCTCAATAGACCGAACTCGACTAATTGTCCTACTTTCACAGAACCATTAAAACTTCACCCTCAAGGACTTGTTTTCTTCTCTCCTTCCCCCCACATCATCGTCTTATTCCTTTCTCATCAAACAACGCCCCTCCATGTTTAACATATTCATCTGCTTCCCCTGTACCACCAGCACATGCTGCGTCACCTGACCCCGCCCCTCACCGACGAGCTCCTGGCCACCTCTAGCACATGACCTGTCACCTGACTTAGCCCGCCTCCTTGCGACCCGCCTCTTCACACTCAACTCCGGCGCCATTTTGTTTCATGTTTTGCTTTTGTTTGGGGAGAGGCTCAGTGCACCACACTATTCCCTCCCTCCAGAGTAACTGTATGAAGAAGACCCGGGACTGAGTCGAAACGTTGCCCCTTTAGAATTTCTGAGCGAGTGTCTGTTGACTCACACGAGGTTGGGAGATATAAGGAATCACCTTTGACATAAGTGTATGCAGCAAATTTCCTGAATAGATGATCCAAGGGTCAACACCTCCTTCTTCCGCCCGCCTTTTCCGGCCCCGGCCGCCCGCCTTTTCCGGCCCCGGCCGCCCGCCTTTTCCGGCCCCGGCCGCCCGCCTTTTCCGGCCCCGGCCGCCCGCCTTTTCCGGCCCCGGCCGCCCGCCTTTTCCGGCCCCGGCCGCCCGCCTTTTCCGGCCCCGGCCGCCCGCCTTTTCCGGCCCCGGCCGCCCGCCTTTTCCGGCCCCGGCCGCCCGCCTTTTCCGGCCGCCCGCCTTTTCCGGCCGCCCGCCTTTTCCGGCCCCGGCCGCCCGCCTTTTCCGGCCCCGGCCGCCCGCCTTTTCCGGCCCCGGCCGCCCGCCTTTTCGGGCCCCCGCCTCCGCCCGCGCCCCTTTTCGGCCCCGGCCGCCCGCCTTTTCGGGCCCCGGCCGCCCGCCTTTTCGGGCCCCGGCCGCCCGCCTTTTCGGGCCCCGGCCGCCCGCCTTTTCGGGCCCCGGCCGCCCGCCTTTTCGGGCCCCGGCCCGCCCGCCTTTTCGGGCCCCGGCCGCCCGCCTTTTCGGGCCCCGGCCGCCCGCCTTTTCGGGCCCCGGCCGCCCGCCTTTTCGGGCCCCGGCCGCCCGCCTTTTCGGGCCCCGGCCGCCCGCCTTTTCGGGCCCCGGCCGCCCGCCTTTTCGGGCCCCGGCCGCCCGCCTTTTCGGGCCCCGGCCGCCCGCCTTTTCGGGCCCCGGCCCGCCCGCCTTTTCGGGCCCCGGCCGCCCGCCTTTTCGGGCCCCGGCCGCCCGCCTTCCGGCCCGCGCCCGCCTTTTCCGGCCCCGGCCGCCCGCCTTTCTGATACCTCGCCCCCTCTGTCAATTCTGCCCATTCTTGTGTCTTCCAGGTGGTATTTGAGTTGTCTCCTCAGCAGCGGCAGTGGCAGAGGTGAGGTCTGGGGTGGCGAGGGTCCAGGGTGGTGGGGGTCCGGGGCGGCAGGGGTATAGGGTCCGGGCTCCTCCATGTTGTGTCTCGCAATGTTTCTTTGTGTTTAGGATGCTGCAGCAGATTCAGAACAGACTCCAGGAGGAGGCGTCACTTCAGGATCTGCTGTTCAAGAGCGCCATGAGGAGCTCCGTCACCTCCCTGCCCCCCAGGTAAGACGGAGGCCGGACCCCCGGAGTGTCTGGACTGTCTCCCATTTGTAGCGGTCTTTACAGTGCAATGTACGGCATTATATATAATGTGTGGAGCGTTACGGCAACCATCTCATCTGCTTTATAGAGAAGATTTCCCCTCTGAGCCGCCCAGCGCCTGCCGGATCCACGGTCACCTCGATATCAATAAAGTGGCCGGAAACTTCCACATCACTGTGGGCAAGTATGTTATTCTGTAACGAGCCTGTGATCCACGAGGGATCAGTCATACCGATCATGTACATGTGCGGCCGGGTCCAGCGCTCCCTATATACTAGTGCTATAAACACCAGACACATATGTATCAAGTGACTGGACATTACCCATAATACATTATCCTCCAGAGCTGCACTCACTATTCTGCTGGTGCAGTCACTGTGTACATACATTACATTACTGATCCTGAGTTACCTCCTGTATTATATACTCCAGAGCTGCACTCACTATTCTGCTGGTGCAGTCACTGTGTACATACATTACATTACTGATCCTGAGTTACCTCCTGTATTATACTCCAGAGCTGCACTCACTATTCTGCTGGTGCAGTCACTGTGCACATACATTACATTACTGATCCTGAGTTACCTCCTGTATTATACTCCAGAGCTGCACTCACTATTCTGCTGGTGCAGTCACTGTGTACATACATACATTACTGATCCTGAGTTACCTCCTGTATTATCCTCCAGAGCTGCACTCACTATTCTGCTGGTGCAGTCACTGTGTACATACATTACTGATCCTGAGTTACCTCCTGTATTATACCCAGAGCTGCACTCACTATTCTGCTGGTGCAGTCACTGTGTGCATACATTACATTACTGATCCTGAGTTACCTCCTGTATTATCCTCCAGAGCTGCACTCACTATTCTGCTGGTGCAGTCACTGTGTACATACATTACATTACTGATCCTGAGTTACCTCCTGTATTATACTCCAGAGCTGCACTCACTATTCTGCTGGTGCAGTCACTGTGTACATACATTACATTACTGATCCTGAGTTACCTCCTGTATTATACTCCAGAGCTGCACTCACTATTCTGCTGGTGCAGTCACTGTGTACATACATTACATTACTGATCCTGAGTTACCTCCTTTTTATACTCCAGAGCTGCACTCACTATTCTGCTGGTGCAGTCACTGTGTACATACATTACATTACTGATCCTGAGTTACCTCCTGTATTATCTCCAGAGCTGCACTCACTATTCTGCTGGTGCAGTCACTGTGTACATACATTACATTACTGATCCTGAGTTACCTCCTGTATTATACTCCAGAGCTGCACTCACTATTCTGCTGGTGCAGTCACTGTGTGCATACATTACATTACTGATCCTGAGTTATCTCCTGTATTATACTCCAGAGCTGCACTCACTATTCTGCTGGTGCAGTCACTGTGTACATACATTACATTACTGTCCTGAGTTACCTCCTGTATTATACTCCAGAGCTGCACTCACTATTCTGCTGGTGCAGTCACTGTGTACATACATTACATTACTGATCCTGAGTTACCTCCTGTATTATACCCAGAGCTGCACTCACTATTCTGCTGGTGCAGTCACTGTGTACATACTCATTACTGATCCTGAGTTACTCCTGTATTATACTCCAGAGCTGCACTCACTATTCTGCTGGTGCAGTCACTGTGTACATACATTACATTACTGATCCTGAGTTACCTCCTGTATTATCTCCAGAGCTGCACTCACTATTCTGCTGGTGCAGTCACTGTGTACAACATTACATTACTGATCCTGAATTACCTCCTGTATTATACTCCAGAGCTGCACTCACTATTCTGCTGGTGCAGTCACTGTGTACATACATTACATTACTGATCCTGAGTTACCTCCTGTATTAAACCTCCAGAGCTGCACTCACTATTCTGCTGGTGCAGTCACTGTGTACATACATTACATTACTGATCCTGAGTTACCTCCTGTATTATACTCCAGAGCTGCACTCACTATTCTGCTGGTGCAGTCACTGTGTACATACATTACATTACTGATCCTGAGTTACCTCCTGTATTATCTCCAGAGCTGCACTCACTATTCTGCTGGTGCAGTCACTGTGTACATACATTACATTACTGATCCTGAGTTACCTCCTGTATTATACTCCAGAGCTGCACTCACTATTCTGCTGGTGCAGTCACTGTGTACATACATTACATTACTGATCCTGAGTTACCTCCTGTATTATACTCCAGAGCTGCGCTCACTATTCTGCTGGTGCAGTCACTGTGTACATACATTACATTACTGATCCTGAGTTACCTCCTGTATTATACTCCAGAGCTGCACTCACTATTCTGCTGGTGCAGTCACTGTGTACATACATTACATTACTGATCCTGAGTTACCTCCTGTATTATACTCCAGAGCAGCACTCACTATTCTGCTGGTGCAGTCACTGTGTACATACATTACATTACTGATCCTGAGTTACCTCCTGTATTATACTCCAGAGCAGCACTCACTATTCTGCTGGTGCAGTCACTGTGTACATACATTACTGATCCGGAGTTACCTCCTGTATTATACTCCAGAGCTGCACTCACTATTCTGCTGGTGCAGTCACTGTGTACATACATTACTGATCCGGAGTTACCTCCTGTATTATACTCCAGAGCAGCACTCACTATTCTGCTGGTGCAGTCACTGTGTACATACATTACTGATCCGGAGTTATCTCCTGTATTATACTCCAGAGCTGCACTCACTATTCTGCTGTGTACTTGCATGTTGATTCCTTACATACTTGTCTTTTCCTTATAGAGCCATCCCACACCCCAGGGGTCACGCACACTTGGCCGCCCTCGTGAGCCACGACAGTGAGTAGATCATTATTAAAAATGGATCTTCAAAATCTACCAGATCCTGTAATCCGTTGTCCTCCAGTTTATCAGGTTTTTTTTTTTTTCCTCCTTTCCATTAGGTTATAATTTCTCCCATCGTATCGATCACTTGTCCTTCGGAGAAATCCTGCCCGGCATCATCAACCCTCTGGATGGAACGGAAAAGATAGCAGAAGAAAGTAAGTGCACCCCCATTTTTTAGTCTATTGTGCCTTTATATGCAGACCTAGGCGTTTCTATAATATAATTCAGGAATAATACTGTTGAGATCTATGGGAGATGAGTCATCACTTCGTCATTTCCTCGTGAGTCATCACTTCGTCATTTCCTCGTGAGTCATCACTTCGTCATTTCCTCGTGAGTCATCACTTCGTCATTTTCCCGTGAGTCATCACTGTCCTCCTTTTGTTGCAGGTAACCAGATGTATCAGTATTTCATCACTATAGTCCCGACCAAACTGAACACGCACAAGGTCCACGGGGACACGCACCAGTTCTCGGTGACGGAGAGGGTGAGCGCCCTGATTGATGACCTGACACGTAGCTTATAACAAACCCTCCACTCACTGCCTCCATTGTGCCTCTATAGGAGCGTGTGATTAACCACGCCACCGGCAGCCACGGAGTGTCGGGGATATTCATGAAGTATGACATCAGCTCGCTAATGGTGACGGTGACGGAGGACCACATGCCGCTGTGGAAGTTTCTGGTGCGGCTGTGCGGCATTATTGGGGGGATATTCACCACCACCGGTGCGTCCTTGGCTCTGGGGGGGGCACTGCTGGATCTGGGGGGCCGGATCTGTAGTTATTATCGGTTGTGTCTTCTCAGGGATGATCCACGGTTTGGCCGAGTTCTTTGTGGATGTTGTTTGCTGCCGTTTCAAGCTTGGAGTTTACAGACCTCATGAGGTGAGTGCGAGCTGCAGTCCGGGACTCATCCCTCTAACAACATGGCCTCTCCTCCCCACTCACAGCATGCAGGCTGTCACTGTAATGTGGCCCCCCCTTATCCCCTATACCAAGCTGCAGCCACATCCCTCCATTATCCCCTATACCAAGCCGCAGCCGCATCCTCCCTTATCCCCTATACCAAGCTGCAGCCGCATCCTCCCTTATCCCCTATACCAAGCTGCAGCCGCATCCTCCCTTATCCCCTATACCAAGCCGCAGCCGCATCCTCCCTTATCCCCTATACCAAGCCGCAGCCGCATCCTCCCTTATCCCCTATACCAAGCCGCAGCCGCATCCTCCCTTATCCCCTATACCAAGCCGCAGCCGCATCCTCCCTTATCCCCTATACCAAGCCGCAGCCGCATCCTCCCTTATCCCCTATACCAAGCCGCCCCGTATCCCCTATACCAAGCCGCAGCCGCATCCCCCCCTTATCCTCTATACCAAGCTGCAGCCGCATCCTCCCTTATCCCCTATACCAAGCCGCAGCCACATCCCCTATACCAAGCCGCAGCCGCATCCCCCCCTTATCCATTATACCCAGCTGCAGCCGCATCCTCCCTTATCCCCTATACCAAGCCGCAGCCACATCCCCTATACCAAGCCGCAGCCGCATCCCCCCCCTTATCCATTATACCAAGCCGCAGCCGCATCCCCTATACCAAGCTGCAGCCGCATCCCCCTCTTATCCCCTACACCAAGCTGCAGCCGCATCCCCCCTCTCATCCCTTATACCAAGCTGCAGCCCCCCCTTATCCCCTATACCAAGCTGCAGCCACATCCCCCTAATTATTCCCTATACCAAGCTGCAGCCCCCCTTATCCCTATACCAAGCTGCAGCCACATCCCCCTACTTATTCCCTATACCAAGCTGTAGCCGCATGTTCCCCTTACCCCTATACCAAGCTGCAGCCGCATCCCCCCTCCTTATTCCATATACCAAGCTGCAGCCCCCCCTTATCCCCTATACCAAGCTGCAGCCGCACCCCCCCCCCTTATCTGCTATACCCAGCTGCAGCCGCATCCCCCCTCTTATCCCCTATACCCAGCTGCAGCCGCATCCCCCCTCTTATCCCCTATACCAAGCTGCAGCCGCATCCCCCCCTCTCATCCCTAATACCAAGCTGCAGCCCCCCTTATCCCCTATACCAAGCTGCAGCCACATCCCCCTAATTATTCCCTATACCAAGCTGCAGCCCCCCCTTATCCCCTATACCAAGCTGCAGCCACATCCCCCTACTTATTCCCTATACCAAGCTGTAGCCGCATCTTCCCCCTTACCCCTATACCAAGCTGCAGCCGCATCCCCCCTCCTTATTCCATATACCAAGCTGCAGCCCCCCCTTATCCCCTATACCAAGCTGCAGCCGCACCCCCCCCCCTTATCTGCTATACCCAGCTGCAGCCACATCCCCCCCATATCCCCTATACCCAGCTGCAGCTGAATCCCCCCCTTATCTGCTATACCCAGCTGCAGCCACATCCCCCCCCCCTTCATCCCCTGTACCAGCTGCAGCCATATCCCTATACTAAGCTGCAGCCACATCCCCCCCCTTATCCGCTATACCAAGCTGCAGCCACATCCCCGCCCCCTCCCTCCCGCCCCATATCCCCTATACCCAGCATGACTCTATGAGGATAAAAGTACAATCTGCGGCTAAATAAATCTCTTTCCACATGGCTGCTTCTCTTCATTATAACACTAGATGGCGCCACAGCAATATAATCAGGAATCCTCCCAATGTCTGGGCTCCGTAACTACAACTCCCATCAGGTCGGCTCCGCTCATCCGTGTTATGAAATCTGACAGTAAGATATATCATTTCTTTTTTTTTTTTTTTTTTTGTAGGAGAATCATGTCCAGAGCCTCCTCTCCTCCAATCACAGTGATGAGACCCCGGACCCTCTATGATCACAATAAACACAATATCTGCTGTTTTACATGTCTGACTCCAGTGTTTGCTTATTCAGCGCGGCCATTACTCAGGAATAGAAGGACATGTTGCCATTCAGGAGACTGGGAAAGCTGTGTGTATGACACGGCCCATGTTACCACATTCTGCGCCCATCAGTCATTACACGTGTGCAATGTCGCTTCTGTGCAGTAGATGGCGCTGTTTAACTTCCAAAACCTCAATTGGACTTGGCTATAATAACAGTAATATACACGTCCTCCGCACCAATGAGTCTGGAGCCATTAAGGGCCGCGGTCACCCTACTATGGAGGCAGCGTAACTGTGACCGTACATAATACTCAGCCTGGGGAGAACAGGCAAGGGGACCATACTGGGGGAAGGAAATAGGGGGGGTGGGGGGTTCCCATTATAGACAGCACCTCACGTGGCTCCTGCAGTAAGCTGATCACACAGCATGTCAGACACACGGACCACACAAGATCACTGCAAGCCAGGGGGCAAGGTGCTTTAGTTAATGTTATCATGTATCTCTGTATACAGAGAGCTCCTCCTAGTGGTGACTGCAGACAGGATCTTATCATGTATCTCTTATATACAGGGAGCTCCCCCTAGTGGTGACTGCAGACAGGATCTTATCATGTATCTCTGTATACAGGGAGCTCCCCCTAGTGGTGACTGCAGACAGGATCTTATCATGTGTCTCTGTATACAGGGAGCTCCCCTAGTGGTGACTGCAGACACAATCTTATCATGTATCTCTGTTATAAGGAGCTCCCCTAGTGGTGGCTGCAGACAGGATCCTTATCATGTATCTCTGTATACAGGGAGCTCCCCCTAGTGGTGACTGCAGACAGGATCTTATCATGTATCTCTGTATACAGGGAGCTCCCCCTAGTGGTGACTGCAGACAGGATCTTATCATGTATCTCTGTATACAGGGAGCTTCCCCTAGTGTTGGCTGCAGACACGATATGTCATGTATCTCTGTAGACAGGGAGCTCCCCCTAGTGGTGACTGCAGACAGGATCTTATCATGTATCTCTGTATACAGGGAGCTCCCCCTAGTGGTGACTGCAGACAGGATCTTATCATGTATCTCTGTATACAGGGAGCTCCCCCTAGTGTTGGCTGCAGACACGATCATGTCATGTATCTCTGTAGACAGGGAGCTCCCCCTAGTGGTGACTGCAGACAGGATCTTATCATGTATCTCTGTATACAGGGAGCTCCCCCTAGTGGTGACTGCAGACAGGATCTTATCATGTATCTCTGTATACAGGGAGCTCCCCCTAGTGGTAACTGCAGACAGGATCTTATAATGTGTCTCTGTATACAGGGAGCTCCCCCTAGTGGTGACTGCAGACAGGATCTTATCATGTATGTCTGTATACAGGGAGCTCCCCCTAGTGGTAACTGCAGCCAGGATCTTATAATGTATCTCTGTATACAGGGAGCTCCCCCTAGTGTTGGCTGCAGACACGATCATGTCATGTATCTCTTGTAGACAGGGAGCTCCCCCTAGTGGTGACTGCAGACAGGATCTTATCATGTATCTCTGTATACAGGGAGCTCCCCCTAGTGGTGACTGCAGACAGGATCTTATCATGTATGTCTGTATACAGGGAGCTCCCCCTAGTGGTAACTGCAGACAGGATCTTATAATGTATCTCTGTATACAGGGAGCTCCCCTAGTGGTGGCTGCAGACAGAATCTTATCATGTATCTCTGTATACAGGAGCTCCCCCTAGTGGTGACTGGAGACAGGATCTTATCATGTATCTCTGTATACAGGGAGCTCCCCCTAGTGGTGACTGCAGACAGGATCTTATCATGTATCTCTGTATAAGGGAGCTCCCCCTAGTGGTGACTGCAGACAATATCTTATCATGTATCTCTGTATACAGGGAGCTCCCCCTAGTGGTGTGTCATGTTGCTCCTTACCTAGGTGCCTGCAGCCATTATCCTTCTGCCATTGTTGACCCCACTGTACCTGGTACTCTGCAGTGTTTCTGTAGGTGTTCTCTGCCTCTGATTCTCACATACGTCCTGGTGCCATCTCTTGTCCAAGTGAGCGCCGCCTCTGCCCCTCCGTGTGATTAGATCTCATTCATACCAGGCCTCCTTCTTCCATTGCTCCATGGTTGAGTTGTGATGCTCATGTGCCATTGTAGACGTTTTCAGTCTCATAAATTTTCCTTCTCCATCGATGTGACAAGATTTGGGTTATACTGATTGCTTTTTGTGCCCACTCATAATATGTGCCAGGTCTGTGCTGCCAACACCTCTATAAAGTCATCACGAGCGGTTTACAAGGGCGCGAGTAGTTTATAGGCCTTTTTATATGACTTCTATGTCCTGCCCATCATCTCAGGGGAATAAGAGAGGAATCTGTAATTAAAGGGGACAAATACCCACATAGCCCCCATGGACGCAGCAATGAAGTGATGCCATCTCAGGGTGATATAGCCCCTTATGCAGAACAACAGTAGTTGAATAGTTTAAAAAACCACACCCCTTTGCTGACATCACTTGGTGCTCTGCAGGTATTGGTTGAAAGCTGTAACTCGTGGACTTCCTGTTCAGCCAACCCCTATGTGCACACTCACTGAAATGGAGCATGAGTGCTCAATATCCTGTAACCGAGCAGGAAGTCTGCGTTGTGCAGCGATACCTATTAGCCCACCATTTACATCCCAAGGCATTGATTTGCATGGAATGCCCTTTTAAACCATTCCTAAGTGTTTTGAAAGATTCATGGCCCAATTCAACAAGCATTTTCTGCCGTAATTTTGTGATAAAACTGCTTGTAATGGTGTCCATTTTTCCAATTCTATGACCATTCTGCAAACTTCTTGAGAAGTAGGTGGAGCTTTGGATGTTGCGCAGCAAATTCATCATAATTTATGGCACAAAAGTGGTGTAAATGGCAACAGAAGTGTTTTCTAGTAGTGGTGAGTGGGTACTACCATGCTCGTAATGAGCAGTTGATGCTTGGATGGGCGCAATTGGAGTACCTGAGCATAATGGAAGTCAATGGGGAACTCTTTCAGAAAAAGATGCTCAAGTTTCTCATTGACTTTCCATTATATCTGGATGCTCGAGTTGGGCCCATATGAACAACAGCTGCTTGTTACAGCATGGGTAGTGCCCAATCGCCACTACACTGTAGTCAGTGACGCGCACAGTTTCTGTGACGACCCATGACAACTGAAAGGCTGGACGTTTCTGATCTGTTTTTCGCACTTTTTTAAAACCGCACCAAAAACGGGTCAGTCGCTGGGTCTGCAGCAAAGTGAATGGGATTTTCAATTCGCTGTTCAGATGCTGCGTCAGTGGTGCAGAAAATAACCGGCATCAATTATTGCTCTGTTTTTCTGCTGCGCTTTCTGCGCCACTAACATCCAATTGCTTACCCTCATGGTAATCACATGGTGATGTCTTCCTTCTGGGCATCAGCAGGACCTGCGGGTATGGTACTGACATGACTGTAAGTAGCATACTACAGACAGGTCCTGCTGAAGACATCACCGGGGCTCAATGTGGGATCGCGGGGAGGGTAAGAAAGTGTCTGTGTCCCCCGAAAATAGAGGAAAAAAGCAGCACAGACACTTTCTTACCCTCCCCGCGATCCTGTATTGAGCCCCGGTGATGTCTTCAGCAGGACCTGTCTGTGAGTAGTATGGTACTTCAGGTCCTGTGCACCATGTGACTGACCATATGACTCAGTCACATGGTGTACAGGTCTTTAAAGTACCTATACTACTCACAGACAGGTCCTGCTGAAGACATCACCGGGGCTCAATGTGGGATCGCGGGGAGGGTAAGAAAGTGTCTGTGCTGCTTTTTTGCTGTTTTCGGGGACACTTACAGATTATGCTTTATTTGCAAAATGAGAAACTGCACCAAAAATAGAGCACAAGCCGCTCTGTGTGAACTCAGCCAAAGAAGCGCAGAAGTCAAGAGGCGCCAGTGCAGCATCATCTACGTGCAAACCAAAGCGAGGCGTCCGGCTGGGGTCGTGACCCCTTTCGTCAAGACGATCTGCAGCACATTCTGTTTAAGGGGGCCATGTGCTGCCGATAATGATTCATTCCAGCGTTGGGTGATCGTCGGCATCTTTACGTACATTCTACAAATTGGTTCTACGCATGCCCGTTCCAGATTATCGTTATCGGCAGCACATCGCCCCGAGTAAACAATGACTGTGCTGCCGATACCATACCGATTGTATTAACCATCGCTGCACCCCCATTTTTGCACATTGGCCTGTGTGAACGAACCAGTTAGTGACGTCCATACGACACAGTTCTATAAGTGATGCGGTGACGCTGCCCCCCTCCCCGGACTCGGCAGCACTTGCTCCGGCTCCTCTGCACACACTTAGTGAGTGGCGCTCGCTGCGGTCGCTGTGTTTGGCTTTCTCAGTCTCGGGGGAGCACAGCAGATACTTGTGGATTTTTCCCTCTCTCCTTCATAACCACTTGTGGTACGTGGTCAGCAGCCGCCTCCACCTCAGAGACCCCGGGGATTCGGGCAGGGACAGGAGAGCGGGGCCCTGTACACAGACATGTTTATGCTTCTCTCCACGTCGCCGCTGCCTCCGCTTTCTACTCTGCGGCCGTAGAGAAGAGCCGTGTATTTATTGGACCGGGACGAGGGTCCCTGTGCGGAAATGTGGAGGAGCTGCCCATAGCAAGAAAAAAACAGCTATGAGGGTATTATCAGGTGTTAAGGGGTCCCTGGTGCATGTTAAGGGGTCCCCGGTGTGTAAGTGGTCCCCGGTGTGTGTTACAGGGTCTCTGGTGTGTGTTAAGGGGTCCCCGGTGTGTGTTAAGGGTCCCTGGTGCATGTTAAGGGGTCCCCGGTGTGTGTTAAGGGTCCCCGGTGTGTTACAGGGTACCCAGTGTGTGTTAAGGGATCCCGGTGCATGTTAAGGGGTCCCCGGTGTGTGTTAAGGGGTCCCCGGTGTGTGTTACAGGGTCTCTGGTGTGTGTTAAGGGGTCTCTGGTGTGTGTTAAGGGGTCCCTGGTGGTGTTAAGGGGTCCCCGGTGTGTGTTACAGGGTACCAGTGTGTGTTACAGGGTACCCAGTGTGTGTTAAGGGATCCCGGTGCATGTTAAGTGGTCCCTGGTGTGTTAAGGAGTCCCCAGTGTGTGTTAAGGGGTCCCTGATGTATGGTAAGGGGTTGCTGATGCTTGGTAAGGGGCCCCTGGTGCATGTTAAGGGGTCCCCGGTGTGTATTAAGGGGTCCCCAATGCATGTTCTGGGGACCTTGGTGCGTGTCCGGTGACCATTAACCCACCAACATGTAGCCTGGTTATTTTGGATGCATCGCCTACTAACCAGAATAAGCCCATAGCAACTATTTGGACCCCTAATGTCCCTCCCAGGGCCCCTGAAACACAGCCGTAGGAAACGGCAGGCAATGGCCCACCCAGCTACAAGGCTTAAAGGGGTAATCCCATCTCCAAGATCCTGTGCTGATATGTAGTAGGAGTAATAATAATAATAATAATATTAGCAAATGCCTCCAATTAGAAATGTAGTATTGATCTCCTGATATAGCCATGTCTGTTACCTCATGTGCAGGCCTTTGCAGTTTAGGTATTTGTGGTTATGATAACAAGCAACTAGCTAATGAACTAGCTTTCACTATATGAGTGGGTTATAACCATGGATACCTAAGCTGCAAAGGCCTGCATATGAGGTAACAGATATAGCTATATCAGTAACCATGGATACCTCAACTGCAAAGGTCTGCACATGAGGTAACAGATATAGCTATATCAGTAACCATGGATACCTCAACTGCAAAGGTCTGCACATGAGGTAACAGATATAGCTATATCAGTAAACGTGGATACCTAAGCTGCAAAGGCCTGTACATGAGGTAACAGACATGGCTATATCACTAACTATGGATACCTAGGCTGCAAAGACCTGCACATGAGGTAACAGACATGGCTATATCACTAACCATGGATACCTAAACTGCAAAGAGCTGCATATGAGGTAACAGACATGGCTATATCACTAACCATGGATACCTAGGCTGCAAAGACCTGCACATGAGGTAACAGACATGGCTATATCACTAACCATGGATACCTAAGCTGCAAAGACCTGCACATGAGGGGTAACATACATGGCCATATCACTAACCATGGATACCAAGCTGCAAAGACCTGCAAGTAACGACATGGGTAACAGTACCATGGATACTAACTGCAAGACCTGAACATGAGGTAACAGACTTGTCTATAAGGGAAAACTATACGACATTTCTAATTGGAGGGATTTGCTGATATTATTATTATTATTATTATTATTATTATTATTATTATTATTATTACACCTCCTACATATTGTGACTGGATCTTAGAGATGGGAACAGCCCTTATTGTCATCATCAAGGCTTCGGCCTACATGATGCTTGAAGCCCTTTCCCTCTGGTTGCTAAGCACACGATGCCCATAGCAACCAATATGAAAGCTTACCACTGCTGTGAGGGCCGAGCTGTGCCTGTGTCCTCCAGGACATACACCGCACCGTCTCCTATCCTTTATTGCTTAATAAGTCAGTTTCCCCCATGAAATCCATTAGGCCGGACCTCCCCTTTAAGTACTCTGCGTGTTCTGCTCCGTGTGCACATGATCACTGTAGTTACACAGACACGTCTGGCTCTTTGGGCTTTTGACAGGCGCAGCGCGACCACATAAGAGAGAATGGGAATGTGTTTATTATGATTCGGCCCGTGATAAGCGGCGCTTCCTTCCTCGCAGACACCACACACAGGCAGCTTCTCCTATAAGTGCCTCCACCAACGTCCCATAAATCCTAAGGTATCGCTCCCATAGAGACTCCATCTTGCTCTACCACCCCCACCCTGACTCGTTGCCAGCCCTTTGGCTCGGGGCACACAGGCCTCTTTGTCCTGGTTGATGGTCGTGGAGACACTTACTCCACACCACGAGATCGGCTCTAAGTGGAAGCGTAATTTATAATAAACCTGTCCTGCCGACCACAAGCGTCCTCTGCAGACGATCCTCGCTGTGGGTAACGGGACGCCGAGTTTTACCTAAACTTCTGACCTCCGATCGGTGGGTGCACTTTACATTTATATGGATTTAACCCTCATGTGAAATTTAAAGGGATTGGTCTCACAAACAAAGTTGATTTTAATCAATAGATCTTGGAATAATAATATGTTCCACAATTGGATGTGTTTAAAAAAAATGTTCCTGTGCTGAGATAATCCTATAAATGTGTCCCTGTACAGTAAGACACAGCCATTACACAGTACATAGCAGGGATACATATATAAGTATATCTCAGCACAGAAACATTATTTTGAATCACATCCAACTGTCGAAATTATTATTATTCCAAGATCTATTGATTAATATTAAAATTAACTTTTTTTGTTGGAAAACCCCTTTAAGGATATGTGCCTACTTTGCCATTGGTGACCTCAGACACAAGTAGTGTGAAAAGTGAGACGCTTGGTGTGTCATACATAATGATTTATGTAAGTCACACACTTCTAGGAGGATTCTCCATTATTTTATTTTTTTGGGTGACAATTTTTTTTACATTTAAAGGGGATGTCCACTTCCACAAAATTAGCATGGATTTAACCCTTACTTGAAAATTAAAGGGATTTGTCTCACGAGCAAAGATAATTGTAATCCATAGATCTTGGAATAATAATAAATTCTGCAGTTGAATGTGATTAAAAAAAATGTTCCTGTGTGGAGATAATCCTATAAATGTGTCTGTGTATGGTCCGACACAGCCATTACACAGTATAGAGCACTGACACATATATAGGATTATCTCAGCACAGGAACATTATTTTTAAACACAACCAATTATGGAAATAATTATCAGTCCAAGATCTATTGATTAAAATCAACTTTGTTCGCGGGACAAACCACTTTAATTTCCATGTAAGAGGTGGTGATGTGGTGAACTCCAGGTCTTAAGGGCCGCCAACAGGTCATATTTTCAGGATTTTCTTAGCGCTGCACAGGGACTGGAATGGTCACCTGTGGAGGTGATTCAATTATAACCTAGGCATTAATAAGGAAATCCTGAAAACATGACCTGTTGGTGGCCCTCAAGGCCTGGAGTTCCCTACCCCCGCCTTACATGGAAATTAAAAAAGTTTGTCTCACAAAGTTCATATTAATTAATAGATCTTGGAATAATAATAAATTACACAATTACATGTATTGAAAAGAAATGTTTCTGTGCTGAAATAATCATATAAATATCAGACACATCCACTACACAGTACATAGCAGGGACACATCTATAAGATCTCAGCACAGGAGATGTGGTATGATCAGACCATGTCCCTGTACGGTCAGACACATCCATTACACAGTACATAGCAGGGACACATATATAAGATTATCTCAGCACAGGAGATGTGGAATGATCAGTCCATGTCCCTGTATGGTCAGACACATCCATTACACAGTACATAGCAGGGACACATATATAAGATTATCTCAGCACAGGAGATGTGGAATGATCAGTCCATGTCCCTGTATGGTCAGACACATCCATTACACAGTACATAGCAGGGACACATATATAAGATTATCTCAGCACAGGAGATGTGGTATGATCAGACCATGTCCCTGTACGGTCAGACACATCCATTACACAGTACATAGCAGGGACACATATATAACATTATCTCAGCACAGGAGATGTGGTATGATCAGATCATGTCCCTGTACGGTCAGACACATCCATTACACAGTACATAGCAGGGACACATATATAAGATTATCTCAGAACAGGAGATGTGGTATGATCAGACCATGTCCCTGTACGGTCAGACACATCCATTACACAGTACATAGCAGGGACACATATATAGATTATCTCAGCACAGGAGATGTGGTGTGATCAGACCATGTCCCTGTACAGTCAGACACATCCATTACACAGTACACAGCAGGACACAATATAAGATTATCTCAGCACAGGAACATTATTTTTAATCACATCCAATTGTGGAAATTATTATTATTCCAAGATCTATTGATTAATATTAAAATTAACTTTGTTCATTGGAAACCCACTTTAAGGATACGTGTCTGCTTTGTCATTGGTGACCTCTGAGACGCTTGGTGTGTCATACATAATGATTTATGGAAGTCTCGCACTTCTGGGAGGATTCTCCATTATTTTATGTTTTTTTGGATGACCATTTTTTCTATTTGAAGGGGAACTCATATTGCACAATATTAGCATTCAACCAAGAAGCCATACGTACAGTGACGTAACGTGAAGCTCAGGGGCCCTCATGCGAAAGCTCCAACGGGGCCCCCAATTATTGCAGATCTTTATTAGCATTAGTCTTTTTCTATAGCCCAAAGGGACTTTTGGGGCCCCCCAGGCTCCAGGGCCCAGGTGCGATTGCAACCCCTGCACCTGTTGTAGCTACACCCCTGCCTACTACACTGATCTTCAGCCTCTCCTCTCCCTACTGCTTAAACTATGATGTCACGATGCCGGGACATGTGACTGCTGCAGCCAATCACTGACTCCAGGCGACCAGGTGATTGGCTGCAGCGGTCACGTGTCTCGATAGGAGCGTGTTATTGCTGATTGCCCAGTTTTATACGGTGATTGACGGTTTAATGCTTCATCCATAACATGTTTTCCTAAAATAATACTGTAAACATCGGCGGAGTGATGACATCATTCAGACGAGTGACATCATGATCTGGCACCATCATAACGGCTGAGGGGCACAATGGCTCTTTGTGATGGGGTTTATCTCTCTGTGGGAGGCGACTCCATGGTGGATCCTAAAATTGGGGATAATCCCCAGATTACGAAGATCCCGAGGTCACAGAGGGGTAAATATCCTCAGATTATAGAGAACCGCAGAACAAGGCATTACATAATAATAGTGCGAGGAACGCTGCCATAAGAAAGATAGAGAATAATATTACCTCCACTGCTGTATTATACTCCAGAGCTGCACTCACTATTCTGTTGGTGCAGTCACTGTGTACATACATTACATTACTGATCCTGAGTTACCTCCTGTATTTTACTCCAGAGCTGCACTCACTATTCTGCTGGTGCAGTCACTGTGTACATACATTACATTACTGATCCTGAGTTACCTCCTGTATTATACTCCAGAGCTGCACTCACTATTCTGCTGGTGCAGTCACTGTGTACATACATTACTGATCCTGAGTTACCTCCTGTATTATACTCCAGAGCTGCACTCACTATTCTGCTGGTGCAGTCACTGTGTACATACATTACATTACTGATCCTGAGTTACCTCCTGTATTATACCCCAGAGCTGCACTCACTATTCTGCTGGTGCAGTCACTGTGTACATACATTACATTACTGATCCTGAGTTACCTCCTGTATTATACTCCAGAGCTGCACTCACTATTCTGCTGGTGCAGTCACTGTGTACATACATTACATTACTGATCCTGAGTTACCTCCTGTATTATCCTCCAGAGCTGCACTCACTATTCTGCTGGTGCAGTCACTGTGTACATACATTACATTACTGATCCTGAGTTACCTCCTGTATTATACTCAGAGCTGCACTCACTATTCTGCTGGTGCAGTCACTGTGTACATACATTACATTACTGATCCTGAGTTACCTCCTGTATTACACTCCAGAGCTGCACTCACTATTTCTGCTGGTGCAGTCACTGTGTACATACATTACATTACTGATCCTGAGTTACCTCCTGTATTATACTCCAGAGCTGCACTCACTATTCTGCTGGTGCAGTCACTGTGTACATACATTACATTACTGATCCTGAGTTACCTCCTGTATTACACTCCAGAGCTGCACTCACTATTCTGCTGGTGCAGTCACTGTGTACATACATTACATTACTGATCCTGAGTTACCTCCTGTATTATACTCCAGAGCTGCACTCACTATTCTGCTGGTGCAGTCACTGTGTACATACATTACATTACTGATCCTGAGTTACCTCCTGTATTATACTCCAGAGCTGCACTCACTATTCTGCTGGTGCAGTCACTGTGTACACACATTACATTACTGATCATGAGTTACCTCCTGTATTATACTCCAGAGCTGCACTCACTATTCTGCTGGTGCAGTCACTGTGTACATACATTACATTACTGATCCTGAGTTACCTCCTGTATTATACTCCAGAGCTGCACTCACTATTCTGCTGGTGCAGTCACTGTGTACATACATTACTGATCCTGAGTTACCTCCTGTATTATACCCCAGAGCTGCACTCACTATTCTGCTGGTGCAGTCACTGTGTACATACATTACTGATCCTGAGTTACCTCCTGTATTATACTCCAGAGCTGCACTCACTATTCTGCTGGTGCAGACACTGTGTACATACATTACATTACTGATCCTGAGTTACCTCCTGTATTATACTCCAGAGCTGCACTCACTATTCTGCTGGTGCAGTCACTGTGTACATACATTACATTACTGATCCTGAGTTACCTCCTGTATTATACTCCAGAGATGCACTCACTATTCTGCTGGTGCAGTCACTGTGTACATACATTACATTACTGATCCTGAGTTACCTCCTGTATTATACTCCAGAGCTGCACTCACTATTCTGCTGGTGCAGTCACTGTGTACATACATTACATTACTGATCCTGAGTTACCTCCTGTATTATACTCCAGAGATGCACTCACTATTCTGCTGGTGCAGTCACTGTGTACATACATTACATTACTGATCCTGAGTTACCCTCCTGTATTATACTCCAGAGCTGCACTCACTATTCTGCTGGTGCAGTCACTGTGTACATACATTACATTACTGATCCTGAGTTACCTCCTGTATTATACTCCAGAGCTGCACTCACTATTCTGCTGGTGCAGTCACTGTGTACATACATTACATTACTGATCCTGAGTTACCTCCTGTATTATACTGCAGAGCTGCACTCACTATTCTGCTGGTGCAGTCACTGTGTACATACATTACATTACTGATCCTGAGTTACCTCCTGTATTATATACCCCAGAGCTGCACTCACTATTCTGCTGGTGCAGTCACTGTGTACATACATTACATTACTGATCCTGAGTTACCTCCTGTATTATACTCCAGAGCTGCACTCACTATTCTGCTGGTGCAGTCACTGCGTACATACATTACATTACTGATCCTGAGTTGCCTCCTGTATTATACTCCAGAACTGCACTCACTATTCTGCTGGTGCAGTCCACTGTTACATAAGTCACGATCCTGAGTACCTGCGTCATATACTCCCAGTGCTGCACTCACTATTCTGTGGTGCGTGTTATGTGATGCATATTACATTACTGATCTGAGTTACCATACTGTATTATTACTACCCAGAGCTGCATCACTATTCTGCGGTGCATCACGTATACCATCAAAATTACATTATGACTCCGAGTTACTCGGTATTATACTCCAGAGCTGCACTCAGTATCTATGTGGTTCAGTCACTGTAGTACATACATTACAATTACTGATCTGAGTGAACCTCCGTATTATATCAGAGTGCACTCCATTTCTGTCTGGTGCAGTCCACATGTGTAATACATTACTTTCTGATCCTGAGTTGACCTCCACTGTATTATACTCCAGAGCTGCACTCACTATTCTGCTGGTGCAGTCACTGTGTACATACATTACATTACTGATCCTGAGTTACCTCCTGTATTATACTCCAGAGCTGCACTCACTATTCTGCTGGTGCAGTCACTGTGTACATACATTACATTACTGATCCTGAGTTACCTCCTGTATTATACTCCAGAGCTGCACTCACTATTCTGCTGGTGCAGTCACTGTGTGCATACATTACATTACTGATCCTGAGTTACCTCCTGTATTATACCCAGAGCTGCACTCACTATTCTGCTGGTGCAGTCACTGTGTACATACATTACATTACTGATCCTGAGTTACCTCCTGTATTATACTCCAGAGCTGCACTCACTATTCTGCTGGTGCAGTCACTGTGTACATACATTACATTACTGATCCTGAGTTATACTCCAGAGCTGCACTCACTATTCTGCTGGCGCAGTCTCTTTTCACCTTGGGGGGTGCGGTATACTATCTGGACAGACGTGTTATTGCTGGGATTCGGCTATTTGACATATTTTGCTGTTTGTTCCCTCGCTCGTTCTCTCTCTTCCGCTCTTTATTCCGTGTCTGGAAATCACGTGAGCGCTGCAGATGGGGGAACGCGCCGCGCAGGTGAGCGCCATGAAGAAGAAAGAGCCATGCTTCAGCTGGGGGCCCCCCACGCTCTCCGCCCCGCTGCCCTCACATTGCACGGCTTTTTTCGCCTTTTTATCAATGATGGCTTTTCAGCAGCGGAGAAAAAAAAAAGAGTAAAAAAAAAAAAGTGCGCAGAACTTGGATGAAAAGATTCATTTCACACGTATGTAGAATTTATGTATCAGGACTTTGAGCTCCCACGGTGGCTTCAGAGCGGGGCCCGGAGCGCGGACTCCCCAACAGCAGAGCTGCAGAGCTGGATTTGTCGAAGACGTCGTGCCAAGTCTCACTCATTCGTCTTCTTGGGAGGGCGTCAGGCCCTGAAGGAGTGGCCTGAAGCGCTGGATTTATGAGCAGGAATGGCCGAAACTGTGCCCAGGGCGAGGGGAACGGTGCCAAAGAGCAATAAGCAGAAAAGGGGGAGCGGGCTCAATGCGCCCCCCGATATTATCTGACATAGGACGGTGTCTGTGCCGACACCGGGGCGCAGGACGTTCCGGGAACGTGGCTCCAAGATTGTTAAAATAAACTTGGAAAATACAAGTTCTACAAACATCAAACCCACGGGCCAAAATGTGCCAAAGAGTGGCCGCTGCGGAGTCAGCCAGGTCCAGGCCGTGCCAAAGAGCGACTGGTGCCAAGACAGAGAGCGTGCTGTCAGCACAGGCCGTGCCATGACAAAATCAATCAGTGCAACCTAGTCAGCGACCGTCATAGGGAGCAACGGCCTGACTATGGTCTCCAAATAGCCCTCCATATAGTATAATGCAGCCTCATAGCTCTCCTTATAGCATAATGCCCCCCACAGTCCTCCATATAGTATAATGCACCTCCATAGTCCTCCATATGGTATAAAGCACCCCCCATAGTTCTCCATATAGTATAATGCACCTCCATAGTTCTCCATATGGTATAAAGCACCCCATAGTTCTCCATAAGTATAATTACCTCCATAGTCCTCCATATGGTATAAAGCACCCCCATAGTCCTCCATATATATAATGCCCTCCATAGTCTCCCATATAGTATAATGACACGCCATAGTCACGACTAAGGTATAAGCACCCCATAGCTCCATATAGTATAATGCACCAATTGTTTCATATATATAAAGTCATCCTCTCATTATTCCACAATTATGTATAATGCCTCCATAGTACCCATTAGTATATTGCCCTCATAGTTCTCACTATGGTATAAGCACCCCCATAGTTTCATATGTATAAAGCACCCCCCATGTTCTCCATAAAGTAGTAATTACCCCATAGTCCTCCATATGTATAAGCACCCATAGTCCTCCATATATATAATGCACCCCCATAGTCCTCCATATAGTATATTGCACCTCCATAGTTCTCCATATGGTATAAAGCACCTCCATAGTTCCTCCATATGGTATAATACACCCCATAGTTCTCATATAATATAATGCACCCCATAGTCCTCCATATAGTATAATGCACCTCATAGTCATCCATATAATAAGCACCCCATAGTCCTCCATTGTATAAAGCACCCCCATAGTTCCATATAGTATAATGCACCCCATAGTCCTCCATATGGTATAATAACCCCATAGTCTCCATATGTATAAATGCACCCCCATAGTCACTCCATATAGTATTATTGCACCACCTTAGTCCTCAATATAGTATAATGCGCCCTCATAGTCCACCATATAGTATAATGCCCCCACTAGTGCCTCCATATATATAATGCCCCACAAGTGTCCCTATCATATATGAAAGGACTAAGAGAAGTCAGGTAGTATCGAAGCACACCAGTACATCAATAAGTAGACAAAAATATTTATGCCTATGATATATACATAGAGTTTATTTTTTATTATCAACACAATTTTTTGTCTACTTGCCGATACTTACCTTGTTCTTCTATTGTTCCTTTTCTATATGCTCCAATAGTACGGTGAGCACCCGCCTGATTTCATATAATAAGCAGTGCACCCCTCCCGTCTTTCCATATAGTATAGTGCATCACCCATAGTCCCTCCATTATGTAATAATGCACCCATAGTCCTCCATATATTATAATGCACCCCATATTCCTCCATATAGAATTGCACCCATAGTCCTCCATATAGTATAATGCTCCCCATAGTCCACCATAAGTATAATCCATGCACTAGTCATACATAATAATAATCACCCCATATCCTCCATATAGTATAATGCACCCTTAGTCATCCATATAAAATAATGCAACCTATAGTCTCCATTTAGTATAATGCACGCCATAGTAATCCATATATGTATAATCCCCCACAACATCCTATATAAGTATCTTAATGAACCCCTTCTAGTTATCCATATATTATACGATGAACCCCCATGCACTCATATGTATAGTGCACATACATAGTCCTCCATGTAGTATAATGCACCCCATAGTCCACCATATAACATAATGCACCCCTATAGTCCTCCATATGGCATAATGCATCCCCCATAGTCCTTCATATAGTATAATGCACCCCCATAGTCCTCCATATAGTATAATGCACCCCCATTATCCTCCATATAGTATAATGCACCCCCCATAGTCCTCCATATAGTATAATGCACCCCCATAGTCCTCCATATAGTATAATGCTCCCCCATAGTCCTCCATATAGTATAATGCTCCCCCATAGTCCTCCATATAGTATAATGCATCCCCATAGTCCTCCATATAGTATAATGCACCCCCCATAGTCCTCCATATAGTATAATGCACCCCCCATAGTCCTCCATATAGTATAATGCACCCCATAGTCCTCCATATAGTATAATGCATCCCCATAGTCCTCCTTATAGTATAGTGCTCCACTGTTTGCTCCCTCTTCATCATTGCTTTCGACTGCATGAGCATCCACCGTACAGATGCCTGGTGAGGGACAACATTGGCGATACGCCACTAGGTAGAAACCCACGTCAGAAGAGTCTGTCACAAATTCTGATTGAAACTAAAACCTGCAATACTCTGGTGGACCACCAGGGACAAGGATGCTGGTATTACATCAATATCTACTCCAGCCTATATGTAATGCTGGTATTAGCTATTGTTAACCCTTTCTATGGTATAGAAACCCATCACGTCTCTTGCCCACCAGGGATGTTGGCATTAAACTCTTCACTCCCCTAGACCACCTGGAATGTCGGCACTGCCCAATCATTATGCGTTAGGGTAGACCAATATGTTACATGAACATCTCATTGATCTTTACCCATCCAGATTTATTACTGTAGATCACAAGGGATCGGTGACTTTAAACCCCTCACAACTCTTGCCCACCAGGGATGTTGGCATTATTCGGCATTGCCCAATTCATTATGTGTCAGAGTAGAATGATGTATACCATGAACACCCAATTCATCTTCACCCATCTGGATTTATTACGGATTGGTGACTTTAAACCCATCACTACTCTTGCCCACCAGGGTTGTTGGCATTATATTTGTGACGTCTCTACTTCTCTAGTAAACCTGTTATGTTGGATTTAATTATAGTCAAGGGACGTAACTACAATGGGTGCAGGAATTGCAATCGCACCCGGGCCCCGGGGGACCCCAAAAGTCTCTTTGGCCTATAGAAAAAGACTAATGCTATTAAAGATTTGCAATAATTGGGGGCCCCGTTGGAGCTTCATATTACGCCACTGATTGTAGTCTATGCTGGATAATAGCATTGACCCTTTAACTACTGTAGACCACAAGGGATCGGTGACTTTAAACTCATTACCACTCTTGCCCACCAGGGATGTTGCCATGAAATTTGTGACATCTCTACTTCTCTAGTGATGGATTTAATAATAGTCCATTGTGGATAATAGCATTGACCTTTTTACTACTTTAGACCACGAGGGATTGGTACCTTTAAACTCATTACCACTCTTGCCCACCAGGGATGTTGCCATGAAATTTGTGACATCTCTACTTCTCTAGTGATGGATTTAATAATAGTCCATTGAGGATAATAGCATTGACCTTTTTACTACTTTAGACCACGAGGGATTGGTACCTTTAAACCCATTACCACTCTTGCCCACCAGGGATGTTGGCATTACATTTGTGACTTCTGTAGTATACCTTGCATGCTGGATTTAATTATAGTCCATGCTGGATGATAGCATTGACCCTTGTACTACTCTAGACCACCAGGGATTATGCCCCTGTATAGATAGATCTGCAGCATGCGCCCGCTTTCTGGGCTGATGCTCCTATGGCCGATAACGTGACATAATGTGGGCGCTCCTCTGCCCGTGCCGGGAGCCCGCAGGACGTGACTGGTTTCCATTACTGTTTTCTCCAGGAAGGATGGAGGAACATCGGTGGATTGATCACTGGTGAACGTTGTGTCCACAGTCCGGGTATAAATAGCCGACCGGAAAAAGCTTAATCATTGGGGAAGCTGCCAGGTCCAGATTAATAATTTACATTGACATCTCTGGCGGCGAGGAGGAAGGAGCGAGAACATGCACCAGTCTGTATGGAAACGTGCGATAATCAATGGGGGAAACGAGGGAGCGGTGGCTGGACGGGGGCGGGGGGGGGGGGGGGGGGCACCGCCGACAGCCTTCACACCGCCCAACCTGGGCGCAAACGTCTTCAACTTTCCCATATACTTTGTGTTTTAATTCTCCACCATTTTCAAGATTTCTGCTTTCTCACAGCAGAGGGTTTGTTACAATAGCATCCAGTGTAGACAATCCTCTGTGAGCTAAATACACCGTTACGTCCTCTCGCCTGTGGCCTCTTCTTCTTTCTCCATCCGAGTCCCTCTGTTCCAGTCTGTTTCGGTGTACTGTGGTACCCCTCATGCCATCTTTCCGGGCTTTTAAGGCTGCCCCAGAGGCTGTGTGCCGCCTGAGTATTCAGGTATTAATGCTCACACTGCCACCACCTGCCTCTACCAGCCGGGTCACACGTCTATCTCAGAAATTATGCTCCTAGGTGCTGTCTGCACACTCACCTCTGCTACTCCTAGGTGCTGACTGCACACTGGGCTCTGCTACTCCTAGGTGCTGACTGCACACTGGGCTCTGCTACTCCTAGGTGCTGTCTGCACACTGGGCTCTGCTACTCCTAGGTGCTGTCTGCACACTGGGCTCTGCTACTCCTAGGTGCTGTCTGCACACTCAGCTCTGCTACGCCAAGGTCCTGTCTGCACACTCAGCTCTGCTACTCCTAGGTGCTGTCTGCACACTGGGCTCTGCTACTCCTAGGTGCTGTCTGCACACTGGGCTCTGCTACTCCTAGGTGCTGTCTGCACACTGGGCTCTGCTACTCCTAGGTGCTGTCTGCACACTCAGCTCTGCTACGCCAAGGTCCTGTCTGCACACTCAGCTCTGCTACTCCTAGGTGCTGTCTGCACACTGGGCTCTGCTACTCCTTGGTGCTGTCTGCACACTCAGCTCTGCTACTCCTAGGTGCTGTCTGCACACTCATCTTTGCTACTCCTAGGTGCTGTCTGCACACTCAGCTCTGCTACTCCTAGGTGCTGTCTGCACACTGGGCTCTGCTACTCCTTGGTGCTGTCTGCACACTCGGCTCTGCTACTCCTAGGTGCTGTCTGCACACTCAGCTCTGCTACTCCTAGGTACTGTCTGCACACTCATCTCTGCTACTCCTAGGTACTGTCTGCACACTGGGCTCTGCTACTCCTAGGTGCTGTCTGCACACTGGGCTCTGCTACTCCTAGGTGCTGTCTGCACACTCAGCTCTGCTACTCCTAGGTGTTGTCTGCACACTCACCACTGCTACTCCTAGGTGCTGACTGCACACTCAGCTTTGCTACTCCTAGGTACTGTCTGCACACTCAGCTCTGCTACTCCTAGGTACTGTCTGCACACTCAGCTCTACTACTCCTAGGTGCTGTCTGCACACTCGGCTCTGCTACTCCTAGGTGCTGTCTGCACACTTAGCTCTGCTACTCCTAGGTGCTGTCTGCACACTCGGCTCTGCTACTCCTAGGTGCTGTCTCCACACTCGGCTCTGCTACTCCTAGGTGCTGTCTGCACACTGGGCTCTGCTACTCCTTGGTGCTGTCTGCACACTCAGCTCTGCTACTCCTAGGTGCTGTCTGCACACTCAGCTCTGCTACTCCTAGGTACTGTCTGCACACTCATCTCTGCTACTCCTAGGTGCTGTCTGCACACTGGGCTCTGCTACTCCTAGGTGCTGTCTGCACACTCAGCTCTGCTACTCCTAGGTGTTGTCTGCACACTCACCACTGCTACTCCTAGGTGCTGACTGCACACTCAGCTTTGCTACTCCTAGGTACTGTCTGCACACTCAGCTCTGCTACTCCTAGGTGCTGTCTGCACACTCAGCTCTGCTACTCCTAGGTACTGTCTGCACACTCAGCTCTACTACTCCTAGGTGCTGTCTGCACACTCGGCTCTGCTACTCCTAGTGCTGTCTGCACACTCAGCTCTGCTACTCCTAGGTGCTGTCTGCACACTCGGCTCTGCTACTCCTAGGTGCTGTCTGCACACTGGGCTCTGCTACTCCTAGGTGCTGTCTGCACACTCAGCTCTGCTACTCCTAGGTACTGTCTGCACACTCAGCTCTGCTACGCCAAGGTCCTGTCTGCACACTCAGCTCTGCTACTCCTAGGTACTGTCTGCACACTCAGCTCTGCTACTCCTAGGTGCTGTCTGCACACTCAGCTCTGCTACTCCTAGGTACTGTCTGCACACTCAGCTCTGCTACTCCTAGGTACTGTCTGCACACTCAGCTCTGCTACTCCTAGGTGCTGTCTGCACACTCAGCTCTGCTACGCCAAGGTCCTGTCTGCACACTCAGCTCTGCTACTCCTAGGTACTGTCTGCACACTCAGCTCTCCTACTCCTAGGTGCTGTCTGCACACTCGGCTCTGCTATTCCAAGGGGCTGTATGCACTCTGGGCTCTGCTATTGCAAGACGACTGTCTGTCACCTCAGCTCTGCTGCTTATAAGTGCTACATGTACATTCAACTCTGCTTTAAGGCAGCTGCATATCTATACAACTCTGCTGTTCCCAGATGGTATCCACACACTTGACTCTGCTACATCTATGTTTCTGCCTACATATACAAATCTATTGTTCAGGAACGCTACCTGCACACTCGGCTCTACGGGATCAAGGTGTCTGTCTTTCTGCAGGACTCTGCTAATCCGAGGGTCCGGTTCACATATCTGTACTGATCATACAGAACATTCAGAACATCCAGCTCTGCTGATCCACTTGAGTGACTTCTCCAGCAGTTCCAATGCCTCTATCCGCACTACTCACCATGATAATCCTCTCACATGATAATCCTCACCATGATCATCCTCTCACCATGATCATCCTCTCACCATGATCATCCTCCTCACCATGATCTCTCTCACCATGATCATCCTCCTCACCATGATCATCCTCCTCCACATGATATCCTCCTCACCATGATTCTCACTCACATGATCATCCTCTCACCATGATCTCACTCCCTCATCCATGATCATCTCCTCACCATGATCACCTACTCTCTCACCATGATCATCCTCCTACCATGATCATCCTCACCATGATATCCTCACCATGATCATCCTCTCACCATGATCATCCTCTCACCATGATCATCTCTCACATGATCTCCTCTACCATGATCATCCTCCTCACCATGATATCCTCCTCACCATGATCATCCTCCTCACCATGATCATCTCCTCACCATGATCATCTCCTCACCATGATTCACTCCTCCTCACCATGATATCCTCCTCACCATGATATCCTCTCACCATGATCATCCTCTCACCATGATCTTCACCTCCACCATGATCTCCTCACCATGATATCCTCTCACCATGATCTCCTCCTCACCATGATCATCTCCTCACCATGATCATCCTCCTCACCATGATATCTCCTCACCATGATCACCTCCTACCATGATCATCCTCCTCACCATGATCATCCTCCTCACCATGATATCCTCTCTCACCATGATCATTCCTCACCATGATCATCCTCCTCACCATGATCATCCTCCTCACCATGATCATCCTCCTCACCATGATCATCCTCCTCACCATGATCATCCTCTCACCATGATCATCTCCTCACCATGATCATCCTCTCACCATGATCATCCTCCTCACCATGATCATCCTTCTCACCATGATCATCCTCCTCACCATGACTCACATGATCATCCTCTCACCATGATCCTCCTCCACCATGATCATCCTCCTCACCATATATCCTCCTCACCATGATCATCCTCCTCACCATGATCATCCTCCTCACCATGATCATCTCCTCACCATGATCATCCTCCTCACCATGATCATCCTCCTCACATGATCATCCTCACCATGATCATCCTCCTCACCATGATCATCCTCCTCACATGATCATCCTCCTCACCATGATATCCTCCTCACCATGATCATCTCTCCCATGATATCCTCCTCACCATGATCATCCTCTCACCATGATCATCCTCCTCACCATGATCATCCTCCTCACCATGATCATCCTCCTCACCATGATAATCCTCTCACCATGATCATCCTCCTCACCATGATCCATCCTCACCATGATCATCCTCCTCACCATGATCCTCTTCTCTCACCATGATCATCCTCCTCACCATGATAATCCTCCTCACATGATCATCCTCCTCACCATGATCATCCTCTCACCATGATCATCCTCTACCATGATCATCCTCCTCACCATGATCATCCTCCTCACCATGATCCTCCTCCTCACCATGATCTCCTCCTCACCATGATCATCCTCTCACCATGATCATCCTAATGATCTCTCCTCACCATGATCATCTCTCCTCACCATGATATCCTCCTCACCATGATCATCTCCTCACCATGATCATCCTCCTCACCATGATATCCTCCTCACCATGATAATCCTCCTCACCATGATCATCCTCCTCACCATGATCATCCTCCTCACCATGATATCCTCCTCACCTGTCATCTCTCAATGATCATCCTCCTCACCATGATCAATCCTCCTCCATCCTCACATGATCTCCTCTCACCATGATCATCCTCCTCACCATGATAATCCTCCTCACCATGATCATCCTCCTCACCATGATCATCCTCCTCACCATGATCATCCTCCTCACCATGATCATCCTCCTCACCATGATCATCCTCCTCACCATGATCATCCTCACCATGATCATCCTCCTCACCATGATCATCCTCCTCACCACGATAATCCTCCTCACCATGATCATCCTCCTCACCATGATCATCTTCCTCACCATGATCATCCTCCTCACCATAATAATCCTCCTCACCATGATCATCCTCCTCACCATGATCATCCTCACCATGATCATCCTCCTCACCATGATAATCCTCCTCACCATGATCATCCTCCTCACCATGATCATCCTCCTCACCATGATCATCCTCCTCACCATGATCATCCTCCTCACCATGATCATCCTCCTCACCATGATCATCCTCACCATGATCATCCTCCTCACCATGATCATCCTCCTCACCACGATAATCCTCCTCACCATGATCATCCTCCTCACCATGATCATCTTCCTCACCATGATCATCCTCCTCACCATAATAATCCTCCTCACCATGATCATCCTCCTCACCATGATCATCCTCACCATGATCATCCTCCTCACCATGATAATCCTCCTCACCATGATCATCCTCCTCACCATGATCATCCTCCTCACCATGATCATCCTCCTCACCATGATCATCCTCCTCACCATGATCCTCCTCACCATGATCATCCTCCTCACCATGATAATCCTCCTCACCATGATCATCCTCCTCACCATGATCATCCTCCTCACCATGATCATCCTCACCATGATAATCCTCCTCACCATGATCATCCTTCTCACCATGATCATCCTCCTTACCATGATAACCCTCCTCACCATGATCAGCCTCCTCACCCTCTTTTCTGTTCTGATAGTTTGTTACAATGTATCAGTGGAGATAAAATGTATCTGAGGGGGTGAGCGATTGTGATGGGTCACATCTGCTTTTGAAGAGTCCTTGGTGGGTGTCCTTCATACACGGTGTCAGTCTGAGGCAGCTGGGAGCCCAACCGTACCCCTGAGGGGCTCTGGGGGCCCAAATATCACATTCACAAGTTTACCCAAGCTTCTATATAGTAATATATTTTAGAGTTTGTAAAAAGAATAATGAGATGTCTCAGATGTTTGGGGGTAAGTGACAGAAAACTGCAAAGAGGCCCACCGGAGAATTCCCCTGTTCTCCCATTAACCAGTCTGAACCTGTGACTAAGTGACATACTACTGAAAAAGGGCCCACCGGAGGATTTCCCATTCTCCCATGGGCCAGTCCTGTGCCTAAGTGACAAACTAATGAAAAAAGGGCCCACCAGAGGATGCCCCTGTTCTCCTGTAGGCCAGTCCGAGCCTGTGCCTAAGTGACATACTAATGCATAGGGGCCCACCAGAGGATGCCCCGTTCTCCTGTAGGCCAGTCCGAGCATGAGCCTAAGTGACATACTACTACAAAGGGGCCCACCGGAGAATTCCCCTGTTCTCCTGTAGTCCAGTCCAAGCCTGTGCCTAAGCGACAGACTAATGCATAGGGGCCCACCGGAGAATTACCCATTCTCCCATGGGCCAGTCCTGTGCCTAAGTGACTAACTACTGCAAAGGGGCCCACCGGAGGATGCCCCGTTCTCCCATGAGTCAGTCTGAACCTGTAACTAAGTGACATACTACTGCAATAGGGCCCACTGTAGAATTTCCCATTCTCACATGGGCCAGTCCTGTGCCTAAGCGACAAACTACTGCAAAGGGGCCCACCGGAGAATTCCCCTGTTCTCCTGTAGTCCAGTCCAAGCCTGTGCCTAAGTGACAGACTAATGCATAGGGGCCCACGAGAGGATGCCCTGTTCTCTCCATTACCCAGTCTGAACCTGTAACTAAGTGACATACTACTGCAAAAGGGCCCACCGGAGAATTTCCCATTCTCACAAAGGCCAGTCCTGTGCCTAAGTGACAAACTACTGCAAAGGGGCCCACCGGAGAATTCCCCTGTTCTCCTGTAGTCCAGTCCGAGCCTGTGCCTAAGTGACATACTACTACAAAGGGGCCCACTGGAGAATTACCCATTCTCCCATGGGCCAGTCCTGTGCCTAAGTGACTAACTGCTGCAAAGGGGCCCACCGTAGGATGCCCCGTTCGCCCATGAGTCAGTCTGAACCTGTAACTAAGTGACATACTACTGCAAAAGGGTCCACTGGAGAATTTCCCATTCTCCCATGGGCCAGTCCTGTGCCTAAGTGACAAACTACAGCAAAGGGGCCCACCGGAGAATTCCCCTGTTCTCCTGTAGTCCAGTCCAAGCCTGTGCCTAAGTGACATACTACTACAAAGGGGCCCACTGGAGAATTCCCCTGTTCTCCTGTAGTCCAGTCCGAGCCTGTGCCTAAGTGACATACTACTGCAAAAGGGCCCACCGGAGAATTACCCATTCTCCCATGGGCCAGTCCTGTGCCTAAGTGACTAACTACTGCAAAGGGGCCCACCGGAGGATGCCCCGTTCTCCCATGAGTCAGTCTGAACCTGTAACTAAGTGACATACTACTGCAAAAGGGCCACCGGAGAATTTCCCATTCTCCCATGGGCCAGTCCTGTGCCTAAGTGACATACTACTGCAAAAGGGCCCACCGGAGAATTACCCATTCTCCCATGGGTCAGTCCTGTGCCTAAGTGACTAACTACTGCAAAGGGGCCCACCGAAGGATTCCCCTGTTCTCCCATGGACCAGTGTGAACTTGTAACTAAGTGCAGTCAGAGCCTGTGCCTATGTAACATTTTACTGCAAAGGGGCCCCCCTGGAGGATTGTCCTGTTCTCCCGTGGGCTAGTCCGAGCCTGTGCCTAAGTGACATACTACTGCAAAGGGGCAGACCGGAGGATTCCCCTTTCCTACCATGGAACAGTGTGATCTTGTAACTAAGTGACATATTACTGCAAATGGGCCCACCAGAGGATTCCCCTATTCTCCTGTAGGCCAGTCCGAGCCTGTGCCTAAGTGATAGACTAATGCAAAAAGGCCCCCCGGAGGATTAACCTATTCTCCTGTAGGCCAGTCCGAGCCTGTGCCTAAGTGACAGACTAATGCAAAAAGGCCCCCCGGAGGATTAACCTATTCTCCTGTAGGCCAGTCCGAGCCTGTGCCTAAGTGACAGACTAATGCAAAAAGGCCCCCGGAGGATTAACCTATTCTCCTGTAGGCCAGTCCGAGCCTGTGCCTAAGTGACAGACTAATGCAAAAAGGCCCCCCGGAGGATTAACCTATTCTCCTGTAGGCCAGTCCGAGCCTGTGCCTAAGTGATAGACTACTGCAAAAAGGCCCCCCGGGGATTAACCTATTCTCCTGTAGGCCAGTCCGAGCCTGTGCCTAAGTGATAGACTAATGCAAAAAGGCCCCCGGAGGATTAACCTATTCTCCTGTAGGCCAGTCCGAGCCTGTGCCTAAGTGACAGACTAATGCAAAAAGGCCCCCCGGAGGATTAACCTATTCTCCTGTAGGCCAGTCCGAGCCTGTGCCTAAGTGACAGACTAATGCAAAAAGGCCCCCCGGAGGATTAACCTATTCTCCTGTAGGCCAGTCCGAGCCTGTGCCTAAGTGATAGACTACTGCAAAAAGGCCCCCCGGGGGATTAACCTATTCTCCTGTAGGCCAGTCCGAGCCTGTGCCTAAGTGACAAACTAATGCAAAAAGGCCCCCCAGAGGATTAACCTATTCTCCTGTAGGCCAGTCCGAGCCTGTGCCTAAGTGATAGACTAATGCAAAAAGGCCCCCCGGAGGATTAACCTATTCTCCTGTAGGCCAGTCCGAGCCTGTGCCTAAGTGATAGACTAATGCAAAAAGGCCCCCCGGGGGATTAACCTATTCTCCTGTAGGCCAGTCCGAGCCTGTGCCTAAGTGACAAACTAATGCAAAAAGGCCCCCCAGAGGATTAACCTATTCTCCTGTAGGCCAGTCCGAGCCTGTGCCTAAGTGATAGACTAATGCAAAAAGGCCCCCCGGAGGATTAACCTATTCTCCTGTAGGCCAGTCCGAGCCTGTGCCTAAGTGACAAACTCCTGCAAAGGGGCCCGTCAAAGGATTCCCTGTTCTCCTGTCGGCCAATCTTCACCTGTGACGTTCTGCTGCAAGGAGGCCCACCAGAGGATTCCACGTACTCTAATTGGCCAGTCCGAACTTGTAACTAAGTGACATACTACTGCAAAGGGGCCCACCAGAAGATTGCCCAGTTCTCCCGCCGGCCAGTCCGGCACAATTATAACAATCTTATTTGTTCAAGTGACAGATTCACTTTTGCTATTAAAAGTCAGAGTCCCCCTGTAAAGAACCCATCAGAACACGCTACCTCAGCACGTACGGTCCACCGGCAGCCCCACACGCTGAACCCTAGCGTCCATCATGACCCCGGAGCTCCGAGTGCTGAATCAGGAGGACGAGATACGAGGAGCCAGGGGGGATGAATCCTGCCCACTGCTGAGCTAGGTAGTGACAGATTGTACCCATGGCCGTGCCAGAAAGTACCTGCCGCCGCGCCAGATTGCCCGCTTCTGCCGGCATCTTGTGTGTGCTTTGGCCTTTTCAACCTCAATTTTTCAATTAGCGATCAAAAAACAGCTCCAGGTAAAATTGCAGCCGGACAATAAGGTCTATGCAGCGCGGATGGACAGTGGCCAAGCCTCGCGAGTGAAAGCCTGGGGGCCGTGGAAAAGGGATTTGGGAGCAAATCCCGGGCAGGGGAGATGAGATGTGCGGAGCTGCCAGCGCTGGTGTGTATGGAGACTCTCATTACACATAATCACCTGCCCCTAATTGAGGCTCCGCTCAGCCCACAGATGACACAATGCAATTTTTTACACTTGAATTTTTTACATCTTTTGGGTGTTTTTCTATTACAGCTCCACATTTGATAAATGCGCCATGATGGCAAAGATGGCGCCCAGCAGATTTGTGATTGTCCATGTACGGCACACTTGCAATATCAGGGACTGGAAGCTAGTAGGCATGACCGGCTTAATTGGTGGGCGTGATGCCCCCCTGGTTTGTGTGCTTTACCCGTTTAGTACTCTTCGACCGACTGGTTGCTTTTGCAGACTGTGCCTGGTCACAACGCCCCCCTCCCCAACCACCACTCCGTCCCACGACAATGCAAGGTGAGTGTGCCCCAATATATGGCCCATCGTGATAGTCCACGGGAGACAAGGGCACGAACCCACTTAGCCGGTTATGCCCACTCAATAAGCTGGCTACCACACCGCCCAACCACGACTGTGTCCCCTAACAGTGCAAGGTGAGCGTGCCCCAATATGTGGCCCATCGTGGTAGTCCACGGGAGACAAGGGCATGAACCCACTTAGCTGGTCATGCCCACTCAATAAGCTGGCTACCACCCCGCCCAACCACGACTGTGTCCCCTAACAATGCAAGGTGAGCGTGCCCCAATATATGGCTCATTGTGGTAGACCACAGGAGACAAGGGCATGAACCCACTCAGCCGGTCATGCCCACTCAATAAGCTGGCTTCCACCCTGCCCAACCACGACTGTATCCCCTAACAATGCAAGGTGAGCGTGCCCCGATAAGTGGCCCATTGCAGTAGCGTGCAGGAGATCTGGGCACGCATACACTAACCTGGTCACGCCCACTCACTAAGCTGGCTACCACGCCGTCCCTCACTTCCGGCCCAACCACAACTCTGTCCCCTGACAATGCAAGGTGAGCTTGCCTCGATAGGTGGCATGTCACGGTAGCACATGGGAGACGCCAGGCGTGCACCCGCTAAGCCGTACATACCTACTCACTAAGCTGGCTACCACATCGCCCTGCGCCCAACCATGACTCTGTCCCCTGACAATGCATGGTGAGCTTGCCTTGATAGGTGGCCTGTCACGATAGCACATGGGAGACGCCAGGCGTGCACCCACTAAGCCGTACATTACTACTCACTAAGCTGGCTACCACGTCGCCCTCCGCCCAACCACGACTCTGTCCCCTGACAATGCAAGGTGAGCTTGCCTCAATAGGCAGCCTGTCACAGTAGCACATGGGAGACACCGGGCACGTACCCACTAAGCCGTACATGCCTACTCACTAAGCCGGCAACCCGCCAACTAAGTCCGGCTCTCTCCTCCTCCTTCGATAGTGGTGACGACCAAACAAGTGGCGTACCACGAGCAGGTTATGCCGGCACGCAGGTGACATATGTGAGAACCAATGATAAGTAGGCTGGGGCCCGGGGGTTCTACAATATGAGAGCTAGCGCGCCGAAGGCAATGCCGGGCCACACCTACCGAGGTGGATTCATGCACACTAACTAAGTTGGTCACGCTAACAAACTTCAGGTCCCCAATACTGCACGTATGCCCCATGTATCACATGATTGATGTTTCTCACAATGCTCCATGGGTAAAAAAGATGCAAATTAGCTCTCCTCCAGAAGGAAGAATACTAACAGACTGCTCTTTACTGACAAGGGGCAAGACCTGAGCCGAGCCAAGATCTGTTGCAAAAACAAGAAAATTGAAAGCAGTGGCGCAACCGGAAGCTCGTTGGCCCCGATGCGAAAGCTCCGATGGGGCCCCCAATCATTAATAACATTAGTGTTATTCTATGGGTCAAAGGGGGCCAAAGGGACTTTTGGGACCCACTAAGCTCCAGGGTCCGGGTGCGATTGCAACCCCTGCACCTATTGGAGATACGCCCCCTGATCGATAGCTAGTTTGCCAGATTCACCCTTTATCATGAGGACTAGCATGTAATGCCGCCGATCTCCAGTAGTGGTCGCTGCAGAAGGAATTAATGGCTGGCAAGAGACTTTCTTGGTGATAAATCCTGATCGTCAAACATAAGATAAAATGTAATATTTAGGTTCAAAAACGTTAGAAAATTAGAGGACAGGTCATTGCTGACCAGAAAATGTGAACACTGAAATCCTCTGCGCTGCCTTATATTTAGAATGATCAGTTTTAAGGAACAAAGTCTTAAAGAGACAAATACTCTTCTTTCACCTCTTTAATTTTCAAGGAGATGGCAGTTGGATGGCAGTTGGAGCTCTTAAGGTTCTATGGAACTTGAACTCTAGCTCCTCCCTCTTCCTGTCCCCATAGAACTTTATGAGCATCAATTCCTCCTTTATGTTTAAAATGTTCAATTTCCGGGGCGAAACCTCTCATTAAATACAAATTCCAGTATTACAGAGAAAGGAGATGGCAGTTAGATGTCAGTTGGAGTTCATAGGGTTCTTTAGAACTTGAATGTCTGAATCGACCTGTAGCTCCTCCTTCTTCCTGTCTCCATAGAACTTTATGAGCACCAACTCCTCCTTCATGTTTAAAATTTTCAATTCTTGGGCAAAAATGTCATTTAATACACATTTTTATATTACTGACAAAGGAGATGGCAGTTGGAGTTCATAAGGTTCTTTGGGACTTGAATGGCTGAAGCGGCCTCTAGCTCCTCCTTCTTCCTGTTCCCATAGAACTTTATGAGCATCAACTCCTTAATGTTTTCAATTCCTGTGAAAATCCTGTCATTAAATACAAATTTTTATATTACTGACAAAGGAGATGGCAGTTGGATGGCAGTTGGAGCTCATAAGGTTCTTTAGAACTTGAATGTCTGAATCGACCTGTTGCTCCTCCTTCTTCCTGTTCCCATAGAACTTTATGAGCACCAACTCCTCCTTCATGTTTACAATTTTCAATTCTTGGGGAAAATGTCATTTAATACACATTTTTATATTACTGAGAAAGGAGATGGCAGTTGGATGGCAGTTGGAGTTCATAAGGTTCTTTGGGACTTGAATGGCTGAACCGGCCTCTAGCTCCTCCTTCTTCTTGTTCCCATAGAACTTTATGAGCATCAACTCCTTAATGTTTTCAATTCCTGGGAAGATCCTGTCATTAAATACAAATTTTTATATTACTGACAAAGGAGATGGCAGTTGGATGGCAGTTGGAGCTCATAAGGTTCTTTAGAACTTGAATGTCTGAATCGACCTCTAGCTCCTCCCTCTTCCTGTTCCCATAGAACTTTATGAGCACCAACTCCTTCTTCATGTTTACAATTTTCAATTCTTGGGGAAAATGTCATTTAATACACATTTTTATATTACTGAGAAAGGAGATGGCAGTTGGATGGCAGTTGGAGTTCATAAGGTTGTTTGGGACTTGAATGGCTGAACCGGCCTCTGGCTCCTCCTTCTTCCTGTTCCCATAGAACTTTATGAGCATCAACTCCTTAATGTTTTCAATTCCTGGGAAGATCTTGTCATTAAATACAAATTTTTATATTACTGACAAAGGAGATGGCAGTTGGATGGCAGTTGGAGCTCATAGGGTTCTTTAGAACTTGAATGTCTGAATTGACCTCTAGTTCCTCCCTTTTCCAGTTCCCATAGAACTTTATGAGCACCAACTGCTTCTTCATTTTTACAATTTTCAATTCTTGGGGAAAATGTCATTTAATACACATTTTTATATTACTGAGAAAGGGGATGGCAGTTGGATGGCAGTTGGAGTTCATAAGGTTCTTTGGGACTTGAATGGCTGAACCGGCCTCTAGCTCCTCCTTCTTCCTGTTCCCATAGAACTTTATGAGCATCAACTCCTTAATGTTTTCAATTCCTGTGAAGATCTTGTCATTAAATACAAATTTTTATATTACTGACAAAGAAGATGGCAGTTGGATGGCAGTTGGAGCTCATAGGGTTCTTTAGAACTTGAATGTCTGAATCGACCTCTAGTTCCTCCCTTTTCCAGTTCCCATAGAACTTTATGAGCACCAACTGCTTCTTCATTTTTTACAATTTTCAATTCTTGGGGAAAATGTCATTTAATACACATTTTTATATTACTGAGAAAGGGGATGGCAGTTGGATGGCAGTTGGAGTTCATAAGGTTCTTTGGGACTTGAATGGCTGAACCGGCCTCTAGCTCCTCCTTCTTCCTGTTCCCATAGAACTTTATGAGCATCAACACCTTAATGTTTTCAATTCCTGGGAAAATCCTGTCATTAAATACAAATCTTTATATTACTGACAAAGGAGATGGCAGTTGGAGCTCATAAGGTTTTATGGCACTTGAATGTCTGAACCGGCCTCTAGCTCCTCCTTCTTCCTGTTCCCATACACCTTTATGAGCACCAATTTAAAATTTTAAATTCCTGTGCGAAACCTGTCATTAAATACAAATTCCAATATTACTGAGAAAGGAGATGGCAGTTGGGTGGCAGCTGGAGGTCATAAGATTGTATGGAACATTAATGTCTGAACCGGCCTCTAGCTCCTCCTTCTTCATGTCTCTATAGAGCATTATGAGCACCAACTGTCATCTAATATCAGTGATGGGGAGATCTGCCTTGACCCAATGCAGAGTTATTGCATAAATTAAGAAGTCAGTCTTGGAAGGGAAAGAGGAAAATGTATCTGATAAGGAATAGTGTAAAGTAGAGGCTGTCAGGAGACCCTCATCCAGTCCATGCTGAGTATGGGTCGCTGTGACTCCAGCATAACTGTGGTGGACAAGTCACCTTATGTCAGGGGTGGGGAACTCAAGGCCTCGAGGGCCGCCAACAGTACAGTGGTGGGGAACTCCAGGCCTTGAAGGCCGCCAACAGTACAGTGGTGGGGAACTCCAGGCCTTGAAGGCCGCCAACAGTACAGTGGTGGGGAACTCCAGGCCTTGAGGGCTGCCAACAGTGCAGGGCTGGGGAACTCCAGGCCTCAAAGGCCGCAAACAGTGCATTGGTGGGGTACTCCAGGCTTCGAGAACTGCCAACAGTGCAGTGGAAGAACTCCAGTCCTCGAGGGCCAGTGGTGGGGAAATCCAGGCCTTGAAGGCCGCCAACAGTACAGTGGTGGGGAACTCCAGGTCTCGAGGAACGCCAACAGTACAGTGGTGGGGAACTGCAGGTCTCCAGGACCACCAATAGTACAGGGGTGGGGAACTCCAGGCCTCGAAGACTGCCAACATTGCAGGGGTGGGAAACTGCAGGTCTCCAGGACCACCAACAGTACAGGGGTGGGGAACTCCAAGCCTTGAGGGCTGCCAACAGTGCAGGGGTGGGGAACTCCAGGCCTTGAGGGCATCCAACAGTGCAGGGGTGGGGAACTCCAAGCCTTGAGGGCTGCCAACAGTGCAGGGGTGGGGAACTCCAGGCCTTGAGGGCCGCCAACAGTGCAGGGGTGGGGAACTCCAAGCCTTGAGGGCTGCCAACAGTGCAGGGGTGGGGAACTCCAGGCCTCGAGGACCACCAACAGTGCAGGGGTGGGGAACTCCAGGCATCGAGGACCACCAACAGTGCAGGGGTATGGAATTCCAAGCCTCGAGGTCCGCTAACAGTGCAGGGGTGGGGAACTCCAAGCCTCTAGGGCCGCCAACAATGCAGGGGTGGGGAACTCCAGATCTCGAGGGCCACCAACAGTTCATATTGTAAGGATTTCCTTAGCATTGCACAGGGGTTGGAAATATCACCTGTGCAGTACTAATGAAATCCTGAAAACCTGCACTATTGGTGACCCTCGAGGACTGAAGTATAACAAGGATCACCATTCATGTCACCTGTAATACCATCTTTCACCAGTAGTGGCCACTGTGGCCATTTCCTTGCTGATTATCAAAGGCGGCGATCAGTCGATCACTGCTGGATTCGGACCTAATTTCAAGTTAACAAAATGGACAAATATTTTATGTAATTGTTACTTTTGTAATTAACTAATACAAATGAGAGAATTGTAAGTAATGATTCCTTAAAGGGCCGGTAGCATTTTTCCAATTAGGTTCAGTTTTTCTGCAGCCTAGATGACACTTATTTTTCGATGGGCCCCCGGTACAGAGAGGAGATTCTCCGCAGTTTCGGCCCCCGGTTGAGTTCCACGAATGCACAGCTCAGCTCTCCTGGTTCCAGGTTGTGCTCCATGGCTGGTACATGATGGCTCAGGACTGAGCTGTATAACAAGTGCAGCCTTGTTGTGCCCCCCTGGCAGGCTTTGTAGAGCGCAGAGCGCTGTCAGCGGTGCCGTGGGGGCTCCCGCTCCACTGACGCTCGCTCCTCTCTGATGTGGGCTTTCTCCTGGACTCTCTGGTTTCGCTCTCGGATTTCTCATTTATTTTTCCACAAATTCTCTCATGAAATAGAATAGTTCTTGACGTGGTCGTCCCCGTATCCCGAGCCCCCGAAAAGTGCTGATAAAACACTCGTAGCACAAGGTCTTCACTTACACCATCCACATAGAGACTTCTTCCATCTCCCCCCTAAACATGATGCTCCACCTCTGAGAACGTACCATTAGAAATCAGGATTATTGACGTTCATTGCTGATAACTGGCCCCCTAGTGGTGACTGCAGACAGGATCTTATCATGTATCTCTGTATACAGGGAGCTCCCCCTAGTGGTGACTGCAGAAAAGATGTTATCATGTATCTCTGTATACAGGGAGCTCCCCCTAGTGGTGGCTGCAGAAAGGATGTTATCATGTTTCTCTGTATACAGGGAGCTCCCCCTAGTGGTGACTGCAGAAAGGATCTTATCATGTATCTCTGTATACAGGGAGCTCCCACTAGTGGTGACTGCAGACAGGATCTTATCATGTATCTCTGTATACAGGGAGCTTCCCCTAGTGGTGACTGCAGACAAGATCTTATCATGTATCTATGTATACAGGGAGCTCCTCCTAGTGGTGGCTGCAGACAGGATCTTATCATGTATCTCTGTATACAGGGAGCTCCCCCTAGTGGTGGCTGAAGAAAGGATGTTATCATGTATCTCTGTATACAGGGAGCTCCCCCTAGTGGTGACTGCAGACAGGATCTTATCATGTATCTCTGTATACAGGGAGCTCCCCCTAGTGGTGACTGCAGACAGAATCTTATCATGTATCTCTGTATACAGGGAGCTCCTCCTAGTGGTGGCTGCAGACAAGATCTCTATCATGTATCTATGTATACAGGGAGCTCCTCCTAGTGGTGGCTGCAGACAGGATCTTATCATGTATCTCTGTATACAGGGAGCTCCCCTAGTGGTGGCTGAAGAAAGGATGTTATCATGTATCTCTGTATACAGGGAGCTCCCCCTAGTGGTGACTGCAGACAGGATCTTATCATGTATCTCTGTATACAGGGAGCTCCCCCTAGTGGTGACTGCAGACAGAATCTTATCATGTATCTCTTGTATACAGGGACTCCTCCTAGTGGTGGCTGCAGAAAGGATGTTATCATGTATCTCTGTATACAGGGAGCTCCCCTAGTGGTGGCTGCAGAAAGAATATTATCATGTAACTCTGTATACAGGGAGCTCCCCTAGTGGTGGCTGCAGAAAGGATGTTTTCATGTATCTCTGTATACAGGGAGCTCTCCTAGTGGTAACAGCAGACAGGATCTTATCATGTATCTCTGTATACAGGGAGCTCCCCCTAGTGGTGACTGCAGACAGGATCTTACCATGTATCTCTGTATACAGGGAGCTCCCGCTAGTGGTGACTGCAGACAGGATCTTATCATTTATCTCTGCATACAGGGAGCTTCCCCTAGTGGTGGCTGCAGTCAGGATCTTATCATGTATCTCTGTATACAGGAGCTCCCCTAGTGATGGCTGCAGAAAGGATGTTATCATGTATCTCTGTATACAGGGAGCTCCCCCTAGTGATGGCTGCAGAAAGGATGTTATCATATATCTCTGTATACAGGGAGCTCCCCTAGTGGTGACTGCAGACAAGATCTTATCATGTATTCTGTATACAGGGAGCTCCCCCTAGTCGATGCAGACAGGATCTTATCATGTATCTCTGTATACAGGGAGCTCCCCCTAGTGGTGACTGCAGACAGATTTATCATGTGTCTCTGTATACAGGGAGCTCTCCCCTAGTGGTGACTGCAGACAGGATTTATCATGTATCTCTGTATACAGGGAGCTCCTCCTAGAGGTGACTGCTGAAAGGATTTATCATGTATCTCTGTATACAGGGAGCTCCCCCTAGTGGTGACTGCAGACAGGATCTTATCATGTATCTCTGTATACAGGGAGCTCCCCTAGTGGTGACTGCAGACAAGATTTATCATGTATCTATGTATACAGGGAGCTCCCCTAGTGGTGGCTGCAGAAGGATATTATCATGTATCTCTGTATACAGGGAGCTCCCCCTAGTGGTGGCTGAAGAAAGGATGTTATCATGTATCTCTGTATACAGGGAGCTCCCCCTAGTGGTGCTGCAGAAGGATTTATCATGTATCTCTGTATACAGGGAGCTCCCCCTAGTGGTGACTGCAGACAGATCTTATCATGTATCTCTGTATACAGGGTACTCCTCCTAGTGGTGGCTGCAGAAGGATCTTATCATGTATCTCTGTATACAGGGAGCTCCCCCTAGTGGTGGCTGCAGATAAGGATATTATCATGTAATCTTTGTATACAGGGAGCTCCCCCTAGTGGTGGCTGCAGAAAGGATGTTTTCATGTATCTCTGTATACAGGAAGCTCCCCTAGTGGTGCTGCAGAAAGGATTTATCATGTATCTCTGTATACAGGGAGCTCCCCCTAGTGGTGCTGCAGAACAGGATTTATCATGTATCTCTGTATACAGGGAGCTCCCGCTAGTGTGGCTGCAGACAGGATCTTATCATGTATCATCTGTATACAGGGAGCTTCCCCTAGTGGTGGACTGCAGTCAGGATCTTATCATGTATCTCTGTATACAGGGAGCTCCCCTAGTGATGGCTGCAGAAGGATGTTATCATGTATCTCTGTATACAGGGAGCTCCCCCTAGTGATGGCTGCAGAAAGGATGTTATCATGTATCTCTGTATACAGGGAGCTCCCCCTAGTGGTGACTGCAGACAAGATCTTATCATGTATCTCTGTATACAGGGAGCTCCCCCTAGTGGTGACTGCAGACAGGATCTTATCATGTATCTCTGTATACAGGGAGCTCCCCCTAGTGGTGACTGCAGACAGGATATTATCATGTATCTCTGTATATAGGGAGCTCCCCCTAGTGGTGGCTGCAGAAAGGATGTTATAATGTATCTCTGTATACAGGGAGCTCCCCCTAGTGGTGGCTGCAGAAAGGATATTATCATGTATCTCTGTATACAGGGAGCTCCCCCTAGTGGTGACTGCAGACAAGATTTTATCATGTATTTCTGTATACAGGGAGCTCCTCCTAGTGGTGGCTGCAGAAAGGATGTTATCATGTATCTCTGTATACAGGGAGCTTCCCCTAGTGGTGACTGCGAAATGATATTTATTATGTATCGTATACAGGGAGTCTCCCCCTAGTGGTGCTGCAGAAGGATGTTACATGTCTCTCGTATAGAGGGCACCCCTAGTGGTGGCTGCGAGGATTATCATTATCTTGTATACGGAGCTCCTATGGTGACTCAGAAGGATTTCATGTATCTCTGTATAAGGAGCTCCCTAGTGTGCTGCAGAAGATTTATGTATTCTGTATACAGGGAGCCCCTAGTGGTGCTGCAGAGGTTTATCATGTATCTTGTATACAGGAGCCCCTGGTGTCAGAAGATTATCATACTCTTATACAGAGCTCCCTAGGTGCTGAGAAAATTTATCATGTACTCTGTATAAGGAGCTCCCTAGTGGGCTGCAAGGTTTATCATGTATCTTGTATACAGGGAGCTCCCCTATGTGGCTGCAGAAGATTTATCATGTATCCTGTATACAGGGTCCCTGTGGTGACTGCAGACGATCTTTCATGTATCTGTATACAGGGACTCCTAGTGGTGCTGCAGAGGTTTATAGTATCTCGTATACAGGGAGCTCCCCTAGTGGCTGCAGAAGGATTACATGTATTCTGATAAGGGATCCCTAGTGGTGCTGCAGAAAGATCATGTATCTCTGTATACAGGGAGCTCCCCTAGTGGTGGCTGCAGAAGGATTTATCATGTATCTCTGTATACAGGGAGCTCCCCTAGTGGTGCTGCAGAAGATTTATCATTATTTGTATACAGGGAGCTCCCCCTAGTGGTGCTGCAGAAGGATGTTATATGTATCTCTGTATACAGGGACTCCCCCTAGTGGTGGCTGCAGAAGGATTTTCATGTATCTCTGTATACAGGGAGCTCCCCTAGTGGTGACTGCAGACAGGATCTTATCATGTATCTCTGTATACAGGAGCTCCCTAGTGTGCTGCAGACAGATCTTATGTATCTTGTATACAGGGAGCTCCCCCTAGTGGTGGCTGAGTCAGGATCTTATTCATGTATTTTGTATACAGGGAGCTCCCCTAGTGGTGATACAGAAAGGATATTATATGTATTTACTCTGTTAACAGTAGAGGAGCTCCCCCTAGTGGTGGCTGCAGAAGATGTTTCATGTATCTCTGTATACAGGAGCTCCCCTGTGTGGCTGCAGAAGGATTTATCATGTATCTCTGTATACAGGGAGCTCCCCTAGTGTGCTGAGACAGATTTATCATGTATCCTGTATACAGGGAGCTTCCCTAGTGGTGCTGCAGCAGTCTTATCATGTATCTCTGTATACAGGGAGCTCCCCTAGTGTGGCTGCAGAGGATTATCATGTATCTCTGTATACAGGGAGCTCCCCTAGTGGTGACTGCAGAAAGGATTTATCATGTATCTCTGTATACAGGGAGCTCCCCCTAGTGGTGACTGCAGAACAGGATCTTATCATGTATCTCTGTATACAGGGAGCTCCCCCTAGTGGTGCTGCAGAAGGATCTTATCATGTATCTCTGTATACAGGGAGCTCCCCCTAGTGGTGGCTGCAGACAGGATCTTATCATGTATCTCTGTATACAGGGAGCTCCCCCTAGTGGTGCTACAGACAGATTTATATGTATCTCTGTATACAGGGAGCTCCCCTAGTGGTGCTGCAGCAGAGGATTTATCATGTATCTCTGTATACAGGGAGCTCCCCTAGTGGTGGCTGCAGACAAGGATTTATCATGTATCTCTGTATACAGGGAGCTCCCCCTAGTGGTGACTGCAGACAGATATCTTATCATGTATCTCTGTATACAGGGAGCTCCCCCTAGTGGTGACTGCAGACAGGATCTTATCATGTATCTCTGTATACAGGGAGCTCCTCCTAGTGGTGGCTGCAGAAAGGATGTTATCATGTATCTCTGTATACAGGGAGCTCCCCCTACTGGTGGCTGCAGAAAGGATGTTATCATGTATCTCTGTATACAGGGATCTCCCCCTAGTGGTGGCTGCAGAAAGGATGTTATCATGTATCTCTGTATACAGGGAGCTCCCCCTACTGGTGGCTGCAGAAAGGATGTTATCATGTATCTCTGTATACAGGGATCTCCCCCTAGTGGTGACTGCAGACAGAATCTTATCATGTATCTCTGTATACAGGGAGCTTCCCCTAGTGGTGGCTGCAGTCAGGATCTTATCATGTATCTTTGTATATAGGGAGCTCCCCCTAGAGGTGACTGCAGGCAGGATCTTATCATGTATGTCTGTATATAGGAGCTCCCCCTAGACGTTCCTGTAGACAGGATCTTATCATGTATCTCTGTATACAGGGAGCTCCCCCTAGTGGTGGCTGCAGAAAGGATGTTATCATGTATCTCTGTATACAGGGAGCTCCCCCTAGTGGTAACAGCAGACAGGATCTTATCATGTATCTCTGTATACAGGGAGCTCCCCCTAGTGGTGACTGCAGACAGAATCTTATCATGTGTCTCTGTATACAGGGAGCTCCCCCTAGTGGTGACTGCAGACAGGATCTTATCATGTATCTCTGTATACAGGGAGTTCCCCCTAGAGGTGACTGCTGACTGGATCTTATCATGTATCTCTGTATACAGGGAGCTCCCCCTAGTGGTGGCTGCAGAAAGGATGTTATCATGTATCTCTGTATACAGGGATCTCCCCGTAGTGGTGGCTGCAGAAAGGATGTTATCATGTATCTCTGTATACAGGGAGCTCCCCCTAGTGGTGACTGCAGACAGGATCTTATCATGTATCTTTGTATACAGGGAGCTCCCCCTAGTGGTGGCTGCAGTCAGGATCTCATCATGTATCTCTGTATACAGGAGCTCCCCCTAGTGGTGACTGCAGACAGGATCTTATCATGTATCTCTGTATACAGGGAGCTCCCCCTAGTGGTGACTGCACACAGGATCTTATCATGTATCTCTGTATACAGGGAGATCCCCCTAGTGGGAACTGCAGACATAATCTTATCATGTATCTCTGTATACAGGGAGCTTCCCCTAGTGGTAACAGCAGACAAGATCTTATCATGCATCTCTGTATACAGGGAGCTCCCCCTAGTGGTGACTGCAGACAGGATCTTATCATGTATCTCTGTATACAGGGAGCTCCCCCTACTGGTGACTGCAGACAGGATCTTATCATGTATCTTTGTATACAGGGAGCTCCCCCTAGTAGTGACTGCAGACAGGATCTTATCATGTATCTCTGTATACAGGGAGCTCCCCCTAGTGGTGACTACAGACAGGATCTTATCATGTATCTCTGTATACAGGGAGCTCCCCCTAGTGGTGACTGCAGACAGAATCTTATCATGTATCTCTGTATACAGAAAGCTCCCCCTAGTGGTGACTGCAGACAGGATCTTATCATGTATCTCTGTATACAGGAAACTCCCCCTAGTGGTGACTGCAGACAGGATCTTCTCATGTATCTCTGTATACAGGGAGCTCCCCCAGGTGGTGGCTGCAGACAGGATCTTATCATGTATCTCTGTATACAGGGAGCTCCCTCTAGTGGTGACTGCAGACAGGATCTTGTCATGTATCTCTGTATACAGGGAGCTCCCCCTAGTGGTGGCTGCAGACAGGATCTTATCATGTATCTCTGTATACACGGAGCTCCCCCTAGTGGTGACTGCAGACAAGATCTTATCATGTATCTCTGTATACAGGGAGCTCCCCCTAGTGGTGACTGCAGACAGGATCTTATCATGTATCTCTGTATACAGGGAGCTCCCCCTAGTGGTGGCTGCAGTCAGGATCTTATCATGTATCTCTGTATACAGGGAGCTCCCCCTAGTGGTGACTGCAGACAGGATCTTATCATGTATCTCTGTATACAGGGAGCTCCCCCTAGTGGTGACTGCACACAGGATCTTATCATGTATCTCTGTATACAGGGAGATCCCCCTAGTGGGAACTGCAGACATAATCTTATCATGTATCTCTGTATACAGGGAGCTCCCCCTAGTGGTAACAGCAGACAGGATCTTATCATGTATCTCTGTATACAGGGAGCTCCCCCTAGAGTTGACTGCAGACAGGATCTTATCATGTATCTCTGTATACAGGGAGCTCCCCCTAGTGGTGACTGCAGACAGGATCTTGTCATGTATCTCTGTATACAGGGAGCTCCCCCTAGAGGTGACTGCAGACAGGATCTTATCATGTATCTCTGTATACAGGGAGCTCCCCCTAGTGGTGACTGCAGACAGAATCTTGTCATGTATCTCTGTATACAGGGAGCTCCCCCTAGTGGTGACAGCAGACAGGATCTTATCATGTATCTCTGTATACAGGGAGCTCCCCCTATGGTGACAGCAGACAGGGTCTTGTCATGTATCTCTGTATACAGGGAGCTCCCCCTAGTGGTGCTGCAGACAGCATCTTATCATGTATCTCTGTATACAGGGAGCTCCCCCTAGTGGTAACAGCAGACAGGATCTTATCATGTATCTCTGTATACAGGGAGCTCCCCCTAGAGTTGACTGCAGACAGGATCTTATCATGTATCTCTGTATACAGGGAGCTCCCCCTAGTGGTGACTGCAGACAGGATCTTGTCATGTATCTCTGTATACAGGGAGCTCCCCCTAGAGGTGACTGCAGACAGGATCTTATCATGTATCTCTGTATACAGGGAGCTCCCCCTAGTGGTGACTGCAGACAGAATCTTGTCATGTATCTCTGTATACAGGGAGCTCCCCCTAGTGTGACAGCAGACAGGATCTTATCATGTATCTCTGTATACAGGGAGCTCCCCCTAGTGGTGACAGCAGACAGGGTCTTGTCATGTATCTCTGTATACAGGGAGCTCCCCCTAGTGGTGGCTGCAGACAGGGTCGTCATGTATCTCTGTATACAGGGAGCTCCCCCTAGTGGTGACTGCAGACAGGATCTTATCATGTATCTCTGTATACAGGGAGCTCCCCCTAGTGGTGACTGCAGACAGGATCTTATCATGTATCTCTGTATACAGGGAGCTCCCCCTAGTGGTGACTGCAGACAGGATCTTATCATGTATCTCTGTATACAGGGAGCTCCCCCTAGTGGTGACTGCAGACAGGATCTTATCATGTATCTCTGTATACAGGGAGCTCCCCCTAGTGGTGGCTGCAGACAGGGTCTTATCATGTATCTCTGTATACAGGGAGCTCCCCCTAGTGGTGACTGCAGACAGGATTTATCATGTATCTCTGTATACAGGGAGCTCCCCCTAGTGGTGACAGCAGACAGGGTCTTGTCATGTATCTCTGTATACAGGGAGCTCCCCCTAGTGGTGACTGCAGACAGGATCTTATCATGTATCTCTGTATACAGGGAGCGTTCCTTTTTGCATCTTTTATATCCAGGGTGACCATTCTTTTGGGTCTTTCGGTTGGTTTCTCCGCAGTGCTCAGCTCTTTGATAACAGGAATTCTGCTTTATGTCTGGCAGGGAATCAATCACACAATAGACACCTTTAGGGGACGCGTCCATTCGGATTGTCACTCGGTTTTCCCACAATCAGATACAAAGAAGAAATAAAAGATATTTAATAACCTGATGTTTGTGGCGATGATCATTGGGGTGTGCACTGGTCTCCATTTGATTTGGCAGCCGCTTCTGACCATCAAACGGGCCCCGGGGACATGACAGTATCTTATTTCCATGGTGTGTGATAATACTAATGCTAGACCTCCAGACAAGACCATGATGTGACACAATGGGGGAGTCCGGTAACCTCCCAATAACCCTCTACTCACCACCCAAATAAATATGAGACAATGTGTACACAGGAACGAAGCCACAGCTGCGTGACTCACAAAGGAAAAGCCCCATGACCTGGACATCTAGCTCAGAGTATTATCTGCACCAGTATATGTCTGCTATGGGGCTGGCGGCGGCTTACAGTAATACTGTTGTAATGGCTATCTGCTGTCACCACTAGAGGGAGCTCACAACACACAGATGTATATATGGTCACCACTAGGGGGTGGTTCACTAAACACAGAGTTATATACAGCCACCACTAGAGGGAGCTCACTGCACACAGATTTATATACAGTCACCACTAGAGGGAGCTCACTACATACTGATTTATATACGGTCAGCACTAGAGGGAGCTCACTACATACAGATTTGTACAGCCACCACTAGAGGGAGCCCAGTACATACAGATTTATACAGCCACCACTAGAGGGAGCCCAGTACATACAGATTTATACAGCCACCACTAGGGGGAGCTCACTACATACAGATTTATACAGCCACCACTAGAGGGAGCTCACTACATACAGATTTATACAGCCACCACTAGAGGGAGCTCACTACATACAGATTTATACAGCCACCACTAGAGGGAGCTTACTACATACAGATTTATGCAGCCACCACTAGAGGAAGCTCACTACAAAACAGATTTATACAGCCACCATTAGAGGGAGCTCACTACATACAGATCATGCAGCACCAATAAGGAGCATACTACATACAAATTTATACAGCAACCACTAGAGGGAGCTCACTACATACAAATTTATACAGCAACCACTAGAGGGAGCTCACTACATACAAATTTATACAGCAACCACTAGAGGGAGCTCACTACATACAGATTTATGCAGCCACCACCAGAGGGAACTCACTACATACAGATTTATACAGCCACCACTAGAGGGAGCTCACTACATACAGAATTATATGATCACCACTAGAGAGAGCTCACTACATACAGATTTCTACAGCCACCACTAGAGGGAGCTCACTACATACAGATTTACACAATCACCACTAGTGGGAGCTCACTACATACAGATTTATACAGCCATCACTAGAGGGAGCTCACTACATACAGATTATGCAGCACCAATAAGGAGCGCACTACATACACATTTATACAGCAACCACTAGAGGGAGCTCACTACATACAGATTTATATAGTCACCACTAGAGGAAGCTCACTATATACAAATTTATACAGCAACCACTAGAGGGAGCTCACTACATACAAATTTATACAGCAACCACTAGAGGAAGCTCACTACATACAGATTTACACAATCACCACTAGTGGGAGCTCACTACATACAGATTTATACAGCCATCACTAGAGGGAGCTCACTACATACAGATTATGCAGCACCAATAAGGAGCGCACTACATACACATTTATACAGCAACCACTAGAGGGAGCTCACTACATACAGATTTATATAGTCACCACTAGAGGAAGCTCACTATATACAAATTTATACAGCAACCACTAGAGGGAGCTCACTACATACAGATTTATATAGCCACCACTAGAGGGAGCTCACTACGTACAGATTTATACAGTCACCACTAACACTACATACAGATTTATACAGCCACCTCCAGATGGAGCTCACTACGTACAGATTATACAAGGACCACTAAAGGGAGCTCACTGCATATAGATTTATACAGCTATCACTAGAGGGAGTGCACTAAATACATATTCATTTTGTCACCACTAGCACTACAAACAGATTTTTACAGCCACCACTAGAGGGAGCTCACTACCCACAGATTTATATAGCCACCACTAGAGGGAGCTCATTACATACAGATTTATACAGTCAGCACTAGCCGGAGATCACTACCTACAGATTTACGCAGTCACCACCAGATTAAGCTCACTACATATAGATTTATACAGTCACCACTGGAGGGAGCTCACTATATACAGATTTATACAGCCACCACTAGAGGGAGCTCACTACATATAGATTTATACAGTCACCACTAGAGGGAGCTCACTACATACAGATATATACAGTCACCACTAGGGATGAGTGAGTATAATCGTTACTATTCGGTACTCGCCGAATAGTAACGATATTCGGGCTACTCGCTAGTCCCCGAGTTTCTTTTGATTACTCGGAAGTAGCGAGTAGTACTTTAACTTTCTTAGTGTATCTATATGTACACTGCGAAAGTGCACTAAAAGTGAATAAAAGTTGTTAAAAAATAAAAAAATATCATACTCACCTATTCGACGCCTGCACCAGGACTGGCAAAGAAGACATCCAATCAACGACAAGAACCTGCGAGTCTGACAGCCAATCAGATGGCTGGTAGCGATCTGGCCAATCAGATGGCCAGACTTCACAATCCACCTGATCGCTACCAGCCACCTGATTGGCCAGATTGCCAGGTCTTGAACATGCATCAAAGACCTGGCAATCTGGCCATTCAGGTGGCTGGTAGCGATCACATGGTTTATTACGTCTGGCCATCTGATTGGCCAGATAGCTACCAGCCATCTGATTGGCTGTCAGACTCGCAGGTCCTTGTCGTTGATTGGATGTCTTCTTTGCCAGTCCCGGTGCAGGCGTCGAATAGGTGAGTATGATATTTTTTTATTTTTTAACAACGTTTATTCACTTTTAGTGCAATTTCGCAGTGTATATATAGATACACTGCTAAAGTACTCACCCGGCCCATTCACTGCCATTGGACTCGCTATACTTGCAACGAGTACCGAGTACGGGACCTACTCGTTACGAGTATAGCGAGTCTGAATATTGCAGTACTCGCTCATCCCTAGTCACCGCTAGAGGAAGCTCACTACATACAGATTTATACAGCCACCATTAGAGGGAGCTCACTTTATACCGATTTAAACAGTCACCACTAGAGGGAGCTCACTACATACAGATTTATACAGTCACCACTAGAGGGACCTCACCACATACAGATTTATACAGCTGCTATTAGAGGGAACTCACTACATACACATTTATACAGCTACCAGTAGACGGAGCTCACTACATAAAGACCTATACAGCCATCACTAGGAGGAGCTCACTACATACATATTTATACAGTCACCACTAGAGGGAGCTCACTACATACAGATGTATACAGCCACCACTAGCGTGAACTCACTAAATACAGATTTATAGTCACTACTAGAGGGAGCTCAGTACATACAGATTTATACAGTCATCACTAGAGGGAGCTCACTAAATACAGATTTTTACAGTCACCACTAGAGGGAGCACACTACATACAGATTTATACAGTCACCACTAAAAGGAGCTTACTACATACAGATTTATACAGCCACCACTAGAGGGAGCTCACTACATACAGATTTATACAGCCACCACTAGAGGGAGCACAGTACACACAGATTTATACAGTCATCACTACTGGGAGCTCACTAAATACAGATTTATACAGTCACCACTAGAGGTAGCTCACCATATAATATATTGTTATTATTATTATTATTATTATTATTATTAATATACAACCACTACTAGAGGGAGTTCACTACATACAGATTTGTAAAACCACCACTAAGGGAGCTCACTACATACAGATTTATACAGCCACCACTAGAGGGAGCTCACTACATACAGATTTATACAGCCAGCAATACAGGAAACTCAATGTATACAGATTTATAAAGCCTCCACTACAGGAAGCTCACTATATACCGATCTATACAGCCACCACTGGAGGGAGCTCACTACATACAGGTTTATACAGTCACCACTAGAAGGAGATTGCTACATACAGATTTATACAGCCACCACTAGAGGGAGCTCACTACATACAGATTTATACAGACACCACTAGAGGGAGCTCACTACATACAGATTTATACAGTCACCACTAGAGGGAGCTCACTACATACAGATTTATACAGTCACCACTAGAGGGAGCTCACTACATACAGATTTATACAGTCACCACTAGAGGGAGCTCACTACATACAGATTTACACAGTCACCACTAAAAGGAGCTTACTACATACAGATTTATACAGCCACCACTAGAGGGAGCTCACTACATACAGATTTATACAGCCACCACTAGAGGGAGCACAGTACACACAGATTTATACAGTCATCACTACTGGGAGCTCACTAAATACAGATTTATACAGTCACCACTAGAGGTAGCTCACCATATAATATATTGTTATTATTATTATTATTATTATTATTAATATACAACCACTACTAGAGGGAGTTCACTACATACAGATTTGTAAAACCACCACTAGAGGGAGCTCACTACATACAGATTTATACAGCCACCACTAGAGGGAGCTCACTACATACAGATTTATACAGCCAGCAATACAGGAAACTCAATGTATACAGATTTATAAAGCCTCCACTACAGGAAGCTCACTATATACCGATCTATACAGCCACCACTGGAGGGAGCTCACTACATACAGGTTTATACAGTCACCACTAGAAGGAGATTGCTACATACAGATTTATACAGCCACCACTAGAGGGAGCTCACTACATACAGATTTATACAGACACCACTAGAGGGAGCTCACTACATACAGATTTATACAGTCACCACTAGAGGGAGCTCACTACATACAGATTTATACAGTCACCACTAGAGGGAGCTCACTACATACAGATTTATACAGTCACCACTAGAGGGAGCTCACTACATACAGATTTACACAGTCACCACTAGGAAGAGCTCATTACTTACCTCTTATATAGTGATGGCGAATTTCGGGGAATTGTTATCATTCTATGAATAGTGGGGTCAACCCTCTGGAATCTTCATTGATCCAGCTGATGTAATAATGCAGCATTTTCACACTTTGCAATTGCAAATTAGCAGTCTGGATAGCCGGTAATGGTGTCGGGAGGCGATATGCATTGAATAATGCCTGGTCCCTTTAATTTTAAGGAAGACGGGTGTGCCAGAGAATCATAAAGTGATCGTGATTGCTAGGGGATCACTATCACTTTATAAGACAGGGATACCCCTTTAAACTTAATGTACCAATGTGAGTGCTCCCCTTAGTGGTCAGAATTATATAATAATAATAATAATATTTATTCATTATTTATATAGCATTATTAATGCCTGGACTGATACAGTGTAACAAACAATCGGCACAGAAGAGAAACTTGTGCTGTAGATGTGTTTAGGATTGTCCAGACTTGGATACACTGTAACAAACCCTCAGCTGTGAGACAGACTAGTTGTGTCGAGGCGTATGGTGTTTGTGTGTTCATGTAAATGAAATACGTGGAGCACGTTGGTGGCTAATTAAATATTTCCTTTCCTCGCACAGACAGATATTGTAGCTGCTTGTATACCTGCGCCCACATACGGGGCGTATGCCTGCGGTGCCATAAAGTTCTGCAGCAGCTGCAGCCTCTGCTCTTTCTTTGCAGAGTGAAGGAGTGTGTTGATCCAGCCCGGCTTATGTACACAGTGGAAGTGTGAGGGCTTCTGTTGGCTCCACTGCCGGACCAAGGAGAATTATTTGCAACCACCCACAGCCCGGCCGGCCCGGCCTGCGGGCGAGGGATTTATAGGGCATAATGGAGTATAGGGTGCAACGCTCCGAAATCTGCCCGGTGGGGCAAGGGCTGCCCCCCGATAAGAGCGGCGTACACTTGGGTTGGGGGGCAACAACATGGCATCCAGAGGCTTCAGGAAATCCCGTTCTGTATGATTTAGCGCGCTCCCTCCCCGGGGTGACCTCACTGCACACTATGATAAATAGGGCTGTGTATATGGCACGCCGGCGGGGGGGCTCACCCCTATTTATAGAATCTATTCCTGGCTCCTGGCGGCTGTCTCTTGTTGTCTTTTCTCCTCCCCAGGTGTATGTTGGATACAATTTACCTCTCATCACTCACAGGCAGCCGTGCCAGGGTCCGGCATCCAGAACAAACATGGGCGCACAGGGAGAGGGAGCACGGAGAGCACAAATATATACAGACTTCTACACGGCCGGTGGGGACGGGTTATATACACTGTACACACACCGGGGAGATGGAGTTACTCAGTTATATAATACAGAAATACACAGGATGCTGATGACGGATCCCTGAACACACAGACGGGGTAGCGCACCGCTCTTAAAGGGGCTCTCCCACCCAAGACCACCTAGGTGGAGGCTGACGAACTTCTCTCTATTTATTATGTCTTGGCCAGATGGAGCTTAAAATATCCTAGAGAGAGGGCTTGGGCTTCAATGGCCTCTGTTGCCCCTCGTAACCAATCAGAGGTCAGATTTTGTTCGGTAAAAAGCCGTAACCAATCATAGGTCAGCTTTTGTTCGGTAAAAAGCCGTAGCTAATCAGAGGTCAGCTTTTGTTCGGTAAAAAGCCGTAACCAATCATAGGTCAGCTTTTGTTCGGTAAAAAGCCGTAACCAATCAGAGATCAGCTTTTGTTTGGGAAAAAGCCGTAACCAATCAGAGGTCAGCTTTTGTTCGGTAAAAAGCCATTACCAATCAGAGGTCAGCTTTTGTTCGGTAAAAAGCATTACCAATCAGAGGTCAGATTTTGTTCGGTAAAAAGCTGTAACCAATCATAGGTCAGCTTTTGTTCGTTAAAAAGCCGTAACCAATCAGAGGTCAGCTTTTGTTCGTTAAAAAGCCATAACCAATCAGAGGTCAGCTTTTGTTCGTTAAAAAGCCATAACCAATCAGAGGTCAGCTTTGTTCGTTAAAAAGCCATAACCAATCAGAGGTCAGCTTTTGTTTCGTTAAAAAGCCATAACCAATCAGAGGTCAGCTTTTGTTCGGTAAAAAGCTGTAACCAATCAGAGGTCAGCTATTGTTCGGTAAAAGCCGTAACCAATCAGAGGTCAGCTTTTGTTTGGTAGAAAGCTGTAACCAATCAGAGGTCAGCTTTTGTTTGGTAGAAAGCCGTAACCAATCAGAGATCAGCTTCTGTTCGGGAAAAAGCCATAACCAATCAGAGGTCAGCTTTTGTTTGGTAGAAAGCCGTAACTAATCAGAGGTCAGCTTCTGTTAAAAGCTTGGGTAAAGTTAAAGCTGTGATGTGATTAGCTGCTAAGGCCAACATAGACTTAAAGAATCTGCTTCAGGAGCTGGGAAGTAGGTTGGAACATTAGTTCTTCTGTGTTCGGCTGATTGTGTCACTTATAGAGAGACTGTGGTCATCAAGGACTCTGCTGCCTCTTGTAGCCAATCAGGGTCAGCTTTTGTTCAATAAAAAGCTTAAATAAAATGAAAGCTGTCATGTGATTACCTGTAAGGCCAACATAGACTTAGAAAAATCTGTCCCATTGTCTACAAAATTGTCACTCGGGGCTGGGACGTAGGTCGGCACATTAGTCCTTTTTCTTCTGTGTTCGCTGATTGTGTCACTTACAGAGGTAACACACCACGCTCTCTATCCTACTCTATTCACTCTCCCATGTTCGGCACATTAGTCTCTTATGTCTGTGTTCGGCTGATTGTGTCACTTACAAAGAGAGACTGTGGTGTTTAATGGCCTTCGTTGCCCCTCGTAACCAATTAGACGTCAGTTTTTGTTCGGTAAAAAGCTTGGGTAAAATTAAAGCTGTGATATGAATAGCTGCTAAGGCCAACATAGACTTAGAGACATCAACCCCATTGTCTTTAAAAGTGTCACTCAGGAGCTGGGAAGTAGTTGACACATTAGTCCTTTTTCTTCTATTTTCGGCTGATTGTGTCACTTACAGAGGTAACACCCGAGCTCTCGATCCTACTCTATTCTGCTGTGGTTAGCAGCTTAGTCTCTCATTTCTGTCTTCAGCTGATTATGTCACTTACAAGAGACAGACTGTGTTCTTTTCAATGGTCTCTGTTTCTCCTAACCAATCAGAGGTCAAATTTTGTTCAGTAAAAAGTTTGGGTAAAATGAAAACTGTCATGTGAATAGCTGCTAAGGCCAACATAGACTTAAAGAAATCTGCCCTATTGTCTCCAAAGTGTCACTCAGGGGCTGGGAATTAGGTCGGCACATTTGTCCTTTTTTTTCTGTATTCAGCTGATTGTGTCACTTACGGATGTAGCCGGTAGAGTAAAACACACCAGGGATTGGGAGTCAGAGTTGTGGAGTCGTAGTCGGAGCTGATGTCCATTTTGTTGGAGTCAGAGTTTGAGTCGGAGTTGGTTTGCTTACGAGCTGCACACAAGGGCTTTGGAGTCGTAGCCGTGGAGTCGGAGTTGATGTCCATTTTGGTGGAGTCAAAGTTGGAGTTGAAGTCGAAGTTGGATTCAGGGAAAATGAAGAGTTGGAGTTGGAGGTTTGGCTTACCGACTTCACACCATGGCTTTGGAGTCAGAGTCATGAATTCAGAGTCGGAGTTGGTATCCATTTTGGTGGAGTCAGAGTCGGAGCTGAAGTCAAAGTCAGATTCTGGGACATTGAGGAGTTGGGTCGTAGGTTTGGCTTACAGACTCCACAGCCGTGCTGGGAAGTAGGTTCTCACATTTGTCCATATTTTTCTGTGTTCGGCTGATTTACAGAGGTAACTGATGCCTGCTCGATTCACTCTTCTGTGGTTGGCACGTTCGTCTTTATTTTCGGCGTTTGGTTGACTATGTCATATTGCGCCCCAGGGTGTGGGGTACTCGGGTATCAGGCGGCAGAGGGTTAACTTTGTCATGGGGAATGGTGGCCGGGCCTGATCCCGTATCCTGGGGGCGATACTCTTGAAATGGGATTATGTACAGGGGAGTATTTACAGTTTAGAGATATTGTGAAGCCACCTGCAGTACCTGGTGATGCTCACCAGCGCCGCTACAGTCCTCCGGTGGTCGATGGTATTGCGGCAATGATGGTGTAGTCCTCCGCAGGCAGGACTGGACCATCGGGGAAGCAGTTCTGTGGAAGAAATCAGTTTGTGCAAGGAAAGATGCAGCAGAGTCAAGAAGTCACTTCACCGGGTACTTTACTGGAACTCAGCAGTCATTACAGTTCACAGTGCAGTATGATGTTATCAGGCAAGTGGCTACGGGTGGCTGCAAGCGGATCTCTGGTAGGTAGACGGAACCCTCGTATATGCCTTTCTTGTTCCTCTTGTTTCCTTGCCTCCCAGTGGCGGTGTGAAGCCGGACTTCCTGAAGATTAGATCTGACCCCCTGCTGTTTCTCTTTACCTCCCTTGCTCCCGTCGGGTGAACCTTCTATTGACTACGGCTGTTGGTTCGGCGGTGTCTGATTCCCCTCTAATGGGTGCTTTAGGAGTCAGGGCCGTATCTGGATATACCCCTGGTCTACGGATTTTCTGCGGGCCGTGAAGGTCCCTGCAGGTGTGGGCTCCGGTACCCGGTTGCTTTCCTAGAGCGACCTCCCTCGCTTGAGTCCCTTGCTGCTTTCTACTTCTTCTGGGATCTAACTTTTGTCTCCCTTCATCTTTCATGCCTCAGGTTCCCATCCTGAACTTTTCTAGCTCTCCAACCCCTGGAGGCCAAAGCGTACGGTAAAAAAGACCGGCAAAAGATCACGGTCAAAGACCGACAGTCTAAGGCCTTAAACCGGCCGACAAAAGACCTCCTTTCTCCCCCTGGGGGCTACTATGTACCTTCCCGGGGTCCCTCCCACCATGTGACTAGTAGGGGTGTGGGTATAGGGTTCCTCCTACCGTCCATAAGTCCACTTGCAGTGGAGTGACTACACCTCTTTTACGGGTGCAGTACCGCTTTGTGGCACCTACATAGTGGGGCGCCACATGTCACTTAGGCCAGAGACACACTATGCGAGATACTCATGACTCACCCGCATCGGCCGCTGGCCCTCTGGACGGGAGCGTGTCAGCTGCTTGAGTTTCTATGGAGCTGACACACCACTCTCCAGAGACTCAGAGGTATCACGCATGCCTATTTCGCATAGTTTGTCTCTGGCCTTACAGAGAGACTGTGGGCCTTAACAGCCTCTGTTGCCCCTTGTAACTAATCAGAGTTCAGCTTTCATTCAGTAAAACGTTTGGGTAAAATGAAAGCTGGGATGTGATTAACTGCAAAGGACAACATAGACTTAGAGAAATCTGCCCCATTGTTCCCAAAAGTCTCACTCACTGGCTGTGGAGTCAGAGTCGTGAAGTCGGTGTCCATTTTGGTGGAGTCGGAGTCTAAATCGGATTCAGGAAAAGTGAAGAGTTGGAGTCAGAGGTTAGGCTTGACAGGTGAGGGAGGATTATTCGGTCGTTCCTTATCAACCATGTTAACCACCCCCAACCCCCTTTTCCTTACGTGCCCCAATAATGACACAACTACTGCCATGACTTGGTTAATAATTGGCCACAGCAGCCTTTTATTGCCTATTGGTTACATACTAAATAAACTCAACTGGTTCGCCTTCCAACGGGCGTTCCAACTTTAAACAATAGGCACTCCTCAATCATTCCTGGATAGGCCCGGTCCAGAAGCCTCCAATGATTATCCCTGGCCGCTACCCCCACCGGCCCCAGGGACGAGGTACTGGTTCTTTCCCCCTGGCACTGGCTATTCATTATTATTCTTATTACTATCCCTGGCCGCTACACCCACCGGCCCCAGGGACGAGGTACTGGTTACCCATCACCAAATACCCCAGCTTTTGTACCCCGTACTTGCCAAGTACCAATTTTCCGTAGCCACTGTAACCTCCAAGTGACTTCTCCCCTTTTTCCAATGTACTTTTCTTGCCTCTGGACCAGACCTACCCCCGCTGCCGTGACAAGATGTACCACACCAACCACATCCCTTGCAAGAGCAACCATCGAGCACACTGTAAACTCATACAAACCACCAACTAGGGAGGGCGGGCGGGAAACTTCCTCTGTCAGAACCGGAAGCAGAGTGACATGTGCCTCCCCTTCACTGTCCCATGCCCTCTTCCAGACTCCCCCCTTTCCTGCCCCTGACCACCAATCCTCTTTGTCCATATATACTACCAATCAATGAAACCCATTCACTCCCTACCTCCCCTCCTGTCATGTGGGCCTGTCCACCCTATGGGTTCCCTTGCCTGCTTGACAGGTGAGGGAGGATTATTCGGTCGTTCCTTATCAACCATGTTAACCACCCCCAACCCCCTTTTCCTTACGTGCCCCAATAATGACACAACTACTGCCATGACTTGGTTAATAATTGGCCACAGCAGCCTTTTATTGCCTATTGGTTACATACTAAATAAACTCAACTGGTTCGCCTTCCAACGGGCGTTCCAACTTTAAACAATAGGCACTCCTCAATCATTCCTGGATAGGCCCGGTCCAGAAGCCTCCAATGATTATCCCTGGCCGCTACCCCCACCGGCCCCAGGGACGAGGTACTGGTTCTTTCCCCCTGGCACTGGCTATTCATTATTATTCTTATTACTATCCCTGGCCGCTACACCCACCGGCCCCAGGGACGAGGTACTGGTTACCCATCACCAAATACCCCAGCTTTTGTACCCCGTACTTGCCAAGTACCAATTTTCCGTAGCCACTGTAACCTCCAAGTGACTTCTCCCCTTTTTCCAATGTACTTTTCTTGCCTCTGGACCAGACCTACCCCCGCCACAGGACAGGACAAGTGACCCCTTACTTGACCTGGACCCGCCATACACCCAGAGCTTGTTCCACTCCATCACGCAAACCCAACATCCACATGTCCATCCCTATCTCAGTCAGATGAACCAAGTCTGACCTTAAATATTGCCGCGATGATGACTGCAAATCCTTGTGCTGTACAACCACACCTCCATTCCTTGCTACAAACGCCCCTACTACTTTATTCACCTTCACCCGCGCCTTATTGATCTTATCCACTGATCTCGCAAAACGCCACCTGCCCCGCGGGACTATATCCGACCACACCACAATCAGGCCAGGATGCGCACACCATAACCGCAACAGATCACACCTAATGTCCCTGATTAACTCTCTGGAAGCACGCACCCCCATATCATTCCCCCCGACATGCAACACCAACACATCAGGAGGTCGATTCATACCACAAAATTGCTCAAACTCTGGCAACACTCTTCCCCACGTCATACCCCTGAAACCCAACCATTTAACTTCCGCGGCCCGAACGATCCAGCCCCAGCTGACGACCATCCGGACGAACATCTGCTCTCCGAGCCCCCCAATAAACGTAAGAGTGACCCATAATCCAGATCAGACAGGGACCTGCGTAAAGAAAAAACAAAACAAGTAAGTGCAAAACTCCGACGGAAAAACAAAGGCTCTCCCTCCGTGAAACATAACCCGGCCATTTTGGCCAATCCCCTGTTTTATGCCCACCCATTCGGCAACCTGTGTTAAGCCTTACAGCCGTTGCCGAGTGAGCAAATGGGGCCGCACATACAGCCGAAAGCGAGACGATTCCCACCGACCAATGCGCCGCACCATCTCATCACCCAAACCCCACCGAGACGCTTCCGTAGCCGCCCCTATTCGAAATGAATGAGTACCGTATTCATTAGGCCGTTCACCCACTGTAACCAAACAAGTTCTCAAAACTGCCCGAAACTGGAACCTTGACAAAAACGAACTGTCCGCGTGCATCAAGAAAGGACCCATGCGTCCCCCCCTTACTGACAAAAATTCCCTCACGGCACGCACCGGACACAAACACCTACTCCCCAAGGCGTACAGCACCACCAGCCTTCCTCTTCCGGCCTGATCAGTCTTGGAACGCCGCAGCCAACATTCCACCCTGTCAGGCCACACGACAACATCCCCAAACATCAAACCTCCTGCCCTGACCTTAGAAGGGCTAACCAATTCACCCAAACGAAATGCCCCAAAAAACGCCAATACAAACGCAGCCGAGAACATAACCCTCTCATAATCCGATACACAAACACCTTCCAAACAACCTACCAGCCTATCCAACAATTCAACTGAAACTGGACGCCTGCTGTCTCTCAACCGCGCTCCCTGTTTAAAACCTTTTAACGCCTGCCGAACCTGAAATCCTTTGTCACATCTGTTTTACCCAGTAACTTAAACCAAAATGCTATAGCCGCCATCCTCATTGACACCGCAGATGCCGATTTACCCACACAAAATCATTGCTAATGAACGCCAAAACCGGCTCCAGCCATGTCCCGTCAAAACCATCTCCAAACGTTCCCACGAAAGCCTCCCATTCACGCCATACTGCGGTATACCGTGCCCACGTCGACTCAGCTACCGACCTGCGGATCAAACTACCCACGATCACATTACCAGGGTCCATAAGCCATCCGGACACTGCCGACCCTCCTCTTCTGCCCATGGTACCAGCTCCCGAAACCTGCGGAGCTGAAAGCGAGAAAGCGCATCAGCCACAGAATTAGAAACTCCAGGCACATGTTTTGCCACAATCTGAATGTTCTGCTGCAAGCACAATAACACCAGGTGACGCAGATACGCTACAACCGGCGGAGATTTTGCGGACAATGAATTGATCGCATGCACTACCGCCATATTGTCACAATAAAAGCACACCTTTCGTCCTGCCAATACCGTCCCCCACAGTTCAACCGCCATCACGATGGGAAACAGTTCCAATAGCGCCAAATTCCGCACTAGGCCCTCAACATGCCACTGCTGAGGCCACGCACCTGCACACCAACTGCCTTGAAAGAACGCCCCGAAACCCAATGATCCTGACGCATCCGTAAAGAGTTGCAACTCGCTATTGGGCACCATCTCTTTCAACCAAAAATTACGCCCGTTATACGACTGCAAGAACGTATCCCAGACCTTCAGATCTTCCTTGATCTCCTTCGTAATCCTGACAAAATGTGACGGACATACAGTACCAGACGTGGCCGCTGCCAACCGTCGTGCAAACACCCGACCCATCGGTAAAATTCTACACGCAAAATTCAGCTTGCCAAGTAGCGACTGGACAACTTTTAGCCGAACCTTCTTCGCCCGGCCCAACTCTGCTACAGACCTCCGCAAGTCCAAAACCTTGTCCCCTGGCAACCGACATTCACCTATCACAGAATCCAACTCTATTCCCAAAAAACGCATCACTGTCGCCGGGCCCTCCGTCTTGTCCGGAGCCAACGGAATGCCAAAACAATTAGCCACCCTTTGCAACGCGAACAATAAACCTGCACAAATCGGGGAACCAGCCGGTCCCACACAGAAAAAATCATCGAGATAATGGATTATAGAATCCATACCCGACACATCCCTAACAACCCATTCCACAAATGAACTAAAAACCTCAAAATAAGAACAGGAAATCGAGCACCCCATGGGTAAACAGCGATCTACATAAAAACACCCATCCCACATACAACCCAACAAACGCTGGCTCTCCGGGTGCACCGGCAACAAGCGAAAAGCCGCCTCCACATCCGACTTCGCCATCAGCGCCCCCGGCCCAGCTTTTCGCACCAACTCCACCGCCTTGTCGAAGGAAACGTAACAAACCGAAGACAACTGCGGAGGAATTCCATCATTAACCGATTTCCCAGCCGGGAATGACAAATGGTGAATCAATCTAAACCTACCCGGCTCCTTCTTTGGCACCACCCCCAGCGGGGAAACAATCAGCCCTTCGCAAGGAGGCTCCAAAAAAGGACCCGCCATCCGCCCTAACCCCACCTCCGTCCGCAGCTTATCCCCGATTACCCCCGACCGCTCCTTAGCTGAGCGCAGATTGCCTGGAAACACCCCACTAGCCGTTGCATCGGACGGAATGTGGAAACCAACACGAAACCCTGAACGCAATAACTCAGCTGCCTCTACATCAGGATATCTATTTAGGAACTGTTCCATCGCGTCGACCTTCACCGGAGTCTTCCCTTTGACCAGCACTGTCACCCCCTTTTCCTCCCCCTTTTTTAAAGCAACGAGACCGGCTATGGGTGCCCCCGCAACCTGAACACTCATGTTTAAACCGGCAAGACGACCCAAACCTGCACTGGCCCTCATTGAACTGCCAGCAACGTCCCCCCCCCGTGCATTTGCCGGGGAGCCCGAACCGAAACCCGAACCCCCGGCCGTCCCGCGAAAGGGCTGAGCCGGTGTTGTCATATACCGCAGCCATAACGTAATATCCTTATGTCCCCATTGAATATCCGGCCGCACAGCCATCCGCTGTCTAAACTCCTCATCGTAACGCAGCCATGCCGAGCCGCCATGCTCCCTGTACGCCTCCCCAATTGAGTCCATATATCCAAATAAGGCGGAACAATGTTCCGGCGCTTTTTCCCCCACTACGCTTGCCAAAATCGCGAACGCCTGCAGCCAATTCGTAAACGTCCGCGGGATGAGCCGATAACGCCGCTTCTCCTCATCATCTTTTTCGTTTTTTGAAGTACTCGGCCGCACCTTATCCAAATTAAATTTAGCAAGAGGAAGCAATGAAAAAATTTCCACATACTCTTTGTTCCAAATTTTTTCACGAACTTCCTTCTTGAGGTGCGCCCCTAAAAGACCCTCAAAACACACATAAACCTCGCTCTTTGCCTTATCACTGATTCTGACTACCTCGTCCTCTTTTTCCTTCTCCTTCCCCGCCTCCTGTTCCTTCTCGGCCTCCTTCTCCGTTTGCTTTTCAGCCACCAACCCGGCCGCCCCACCCGCAACCTCCAGCACGGCCGGCGCAGTCCCCCCCCCAATCGGTGCCACCGTCGTCCCGACCGAACTCGCCCCAGCATGCCCCACCCATGCCCCGACCGGCGACCCCGTGATCGCACCCGGACTCAAAGCCGACATCAAACTGCGCAAAAAACCCACTAACTGGCCAAAACCTTGCAATTCCACAGGACTCCCATGCAAACCCTCCCCCAATATCTGTACATTCCCTCTAGAAACCTCCCCCACCACAGGTAAAACCACATTCCCCAATGTCTCACCAGGCTGCTGAGGAGCAGCCGCAACGCCGTCCTCCTCCGGTCCTCCGTCCACTGAAGATCCCTCGGACTCTTCGCCATCCTCCCGACAGCACGCGTCGTCCACACCAGTCAGGGAAGCCGTGTCATCATCCCGACGCCGCCCAACGCCGCCCCCCATACCCTCTGGAGACACAGCCACCCCGACAGGCCGTTGCCTCTTATCAGCTGCCCTGTCCCGGGAACCCTGACCGTACCCGGCCACCGAGTTCCCCCGCTGCCTCTTCCGGCCGGAAGATCCTCCCGCTCCAGACCCCTGTGACCGACTGCCAGAGGGGTGTAATTCCTGATCGCGCCGGGATCCCCTTCCCGTAGTACGGGAAGGATCCGCACCAGCCCTCCTGGACCGCAGAGCACTCGTCATTCCATCCCTGGTGCCACCCACATCACCGCCAGGGGCCACCGTCTCGCGTCGTAACCGTCTTATTTCGCCCTCTGTGGATCCTGAACCCCGTCTCCTCCCGTCTGCTGCTGCCAGGCCCCGGTCTCCACTCGGATTCCCCCTATTTCGCCTCGCCGCTGCTGGCCCTTCCCCCCGGAAGGCCGCTCTGCCCCCCGCCGACTGCAGGAGGCTCCCGATGTCTCCGCCGGCCGCCCGGCGCCGCTCCCAGGCGTATTCAGGCCGGGAGCCGCCGTGATAACAGGCCCTCCAGTCCTAGATTGCCGGCCGGAAGTACGCGGTAGGCCGGGCCCGCCCACTTCCGGTCCGGCGCTCCCTCGCCGCGGATTCCTCCTAACGGCCGGAGACGGCTCCAAGCCTGGAGTACACGTTCTCCGCCGTTGAGGGTCCCCACCGGGGCTCCCAGAACGGACCCGCCTCGCACCACCCGCCTCCGGTGAATAGCGCTCAGGCGGCCGCGAACGCCGGCCGCGCGCTTCGGGTGTGGAGGGGGCCGGTGCCGATGGGGACGTGCAGGCAGCCTGAACGAAGGCCTGTACCGCCTGCGCCCCATGCACCGCAGTGGCCGCCGATAACAATTCCCTCAAAGCCACAAGGTCCGCCATTGCGATCAGACAGACTGACAGAGAAACTTCCTCTGTCAGAACCGGAAGCAGAGTGACATGTGCCTCCCCTTCACTGTCCCATGCCCTCTTCCAGACTCCCCCTTTCCTGCCCCTGACCACCAATCCTCTTTGTCCATATATACTACCAATCAATGAAACCCATTCACTCCCTACCTCCCTCCTGTCATGTGGGCCTGTCCACCCTATGGGTTCCCTTGCCTGCTTACCGACTTGCCCACCAGGGCTTTGGAGTCAGAGTTGGTGTTGGTGTCCATTTTGGTGGAGGCAGAGTCAGATTTAAGGAAATTGAGGAGTTGGAGTCGGAGGTTTGGCTTACCGACTCCATAGACTGTTGGGAAGTAGTTTGGCACCTTTGTCCATCTTTTTCTGTTTTGCTGATTGTGTCACTTACAGAGGTAACTGTGTAAAACACTCAAGCTCTAGATCTCTGCTCTGTTCACTCTCTTGTGGTCGACACTTTAGTCTTGTTATTCTGTGTTCGGCTGATTGTGTCACTTACAGAGAGACTGTGGTCTATAACGGTCTCTGTAGCGTCTTGTAGCCAATCAGTGATCAGCTTTTATTCAGTAAAAAGCTCAGGTAAAATGAAAGCTGTGATGTGATTAGATGATATGGCCAACATAGACTTAGAGAAAACATCCGTACAAACCAAATTCTTTTGGACATGGAGGGTGATTTGGTGCCAGATGAGCGGTGCACTCAGGAGTCCCATAGGAATGAACATATGATATACTCGCTCGGATCGCCGCTCTATTTAGATGGGGATCTCCAAGATAGGCGGTCTTCCAGTCGTTGGCCCCCAGCTATGGATGGTGGATAGGTGATAACTTAAAAAAGTTGCCACAAACCCTTTAAGAGTAAAGTCGCTATTAGTGATAATACCATGCTCGGGTGCTTGGTGCTCCTAATGAGTAGTTGATGCTCGGATGGGCATGACCCTAGTACTCGAGTGTAATAGAAGTCAATGGGGAATTCTTCCAGAAGAATGCTTGAGTTTCCCATTGACTTCTATTATACTCAAGTACCCAAGTCGCCCCCATCCGAGCATCAACTGCTCATTACCAGTACTGAGCACTCGAGTATAATAGAAGTCAACGGGGAATGGGGAAGTATGCTCGAGTTTCCCATCGACTTCCATTATACTCGGTACTCCAGTTGCACCCATCCAAGCATCACCTGTTCATTACGAGTACCGAGCACCCGAGCATTGTAGTGCCCGCTCAGCACTAGGTGTCTTCAGTGTACATAGCATTGGGCCCTTCTCGGGATGTGGCACCGAGGCCCAGGTGTATTTCGGGGTCACAGTGCAGGAAGTATCCCCCCCCCGGTGGGCACTCCGGCTTCACCCCTATCCCATGCTGACATCTCTCCATTAAAAAACCCATTCAATATTTCAGTAAAGTAAAAGTCATCGTATTACGAGCAGAAACTGAGCGGCGGAAACCACAAGACAGAGGGAAATACTGCTGGACAAACAGACCCACAGAGCGGCATTGTACCACCGGCGGCAGGACATGGTAAACGGATAGTAGAGAGACCACCGGTCCAGAGAACGGGGGGAGGCGACACCGGGAGGATTTATAGTGGCAGAGCGGCTCTGCGGCACAGAATACATTATACAGGAGCCAGAGCCGGGTGTCCCTACTCTAATACATTGAGGGGCCCGGGGTGAAAACACCACCCTCTGCTGGTCAGGGGGTATCATACATTGGGAGGTGTCAGTCAGGGGTGGACTGGTGACATGACTGTCTGTATAGTGATGTCATTGGATAGTGATGTCACTTCCGCAGTGCTGTGATGTCATTGGATAGTGATGTCACTTCCGCAGTGCTGTCATTGGATAGTGATGTCACTGCCTAACTACTGTGATGTCACTGGATAGTGATGTCACTCCCTCAGTGCTGTGATATCATTGGATAGTGATGCCACTTCCTAAGAACTGTGATGTCATTGGATAGTGATGTCACTGCCTAACTACTGTGATGTCATTGGATAGTAATGCTACTCCCTCAGTGCTGTGATGTCATTGGATGGTCATGTCACTCCCTCAGTGCTGTGATTTCATTAGATAGTGATGTCATTGCCAAAGTACTGTGATGTCATGGATAGTGATGTAACTGCCTAAGTACTGTGATGTCATTGGATAGTCATGTCACTCCCTCAGTGCTGTCATTTCATTGGATAGTCATGTCACTTCCTCAGTATTGTGATATCATTGGATAGTAATGTCACTGCCTAAGTACTGTGATGTCATTTGATCGTGATGTCACTTCAGTGCTGTGATGTCATTGCATAGTGATGTCACTGGCTCAGTGTTGTGATATCACTGATAATCATGTCACTGTCTCAGTGATGTGATGTCATTAGATAGTGATGTCACCACCTTATGTGTTGTGATCATTGCAGGGCTCGGCTTGGTCCGGGGGGTAGGGGTGCATTTGCCCACCGGGCCGCCCTCCCAGCAGTTGCAAATGGTATTAGACATGGCCGGGCACATCAAACTGCAAGCAAGCAGCCCTCTCTATGATGAGGGCAGCAGATACACATACAGGTACACTGCCCCAGTGTTGTGGAGTCACTCGATGGTGATGTCACTGCCCCATACTGTGATGTCATTAGATAGTGATGTCATAGCCTCCCCTTCACTGCCTGACACAGAACCATCTTTAATGATGAGAATATGATCATCTCTGGCCCAATATTGCTATACGCCTTAAAATAAAGGTAGCAGATGTTCGGCCATCGAGGAGACAGGTAACGGGGCTCATTTTAGTGGCTTTCCATAGATAACACATCATTACTGAATGATGCCCACACGTGGTTCATAGTGCGGAGGAGCATATATTCCAATAGTGCACCAGACACAAGTGCTGGAGCTCCTCCAGGGGGCGCTATCACCCCTGATACAGATCATCATCACAGCACCACTGCCAGGATCCCAGATCTTATTATTTCTCTCCAGGATTAGACGTTTCCTGCAGCCGCACCCAGAATAATAATAATATAATACACGGCCTCGGGGTGAACTCAGGGAACCACACAAAGAATGGGAATAAAGATCAGAGAGAGAGGAAATGATTGACAGAGGTAAACCCCACCCATGAGTACAGGCCACACCCACATAATGCCCCCCAGGAACAGTGCCACTGGAGACCAACATAAATGAAGACAAATGCTCCCACCCAAAATAATGGAGGACGGGACCCCATATACTGTGCTGGAAAATGCCCCCACACTGCCAACAGTCCCCCGATATACCGATATATGGATAACATAATGAAGGACAGCACAATGATCCCTGGGGGACGGTGAGAGGAGGCATCAACCAACATGAGGAAAGGTCTGACCAACATCTACCCAGACCAAGGAGAATTATACAGGAGGTAACTCAGGATCAGTAATGTAATGTATGTACACAGTGACTGCACCAGCAGAATAGTGAGTGCAGCTCTGGAGTATAATACAGGAGGTAACTCAGGATCAGTAATGTAATGTATGTACACAGTGACTGCACCAGCAGAATAGTGAGTGCAGCTCTGGAGTATAATACAGGAGGTGACTCAGGATCAGTAATGTAATGTATGTACACAGTGACTGCACCAGCAGAATAGTGAGTGCAGCTCTGGAGTATAATACAGGAGGTAACTCAGGATCAGTAATGTAATGTATGTACACAGTGACTGCACCAGCAGAATAGTGAGTGCAGCTCTGGAGTATAATACAGGAGGTAACTCAGGATCAGTAATGTAATGTATGCACACAGTGACTGCACCAGCAGAATAGTGAGTGCAGCTCTGGAGTATAATACAGGAGGATAACTCAGGATCAGTAATGTAATGTATTACGCAGTGACTGCACCAGCAGAATAGTGAGTGCAGCTCTGGAGTATAATACAGGAGGTAACTCAGGATCAGTAATGTAATGTATGTGCACAGTGACTGCACCAGCAGAATAGTGAGTGCAGCTCTGGAGATAATACAGGAGGTAACTCAGGATCAGTAATGTAATGTATGTACACAGTGACTGCACCAGCAGAATAGTGAGTGCAGCTCTGGAGTATAATACAGAGGTAACTCAGGATCAGTAATGTAATGTATGTACACAGTGACTGCACCAGCAGAATAGTGAGTGCAGCTCTGGAGTATAATACAGGAGGTAACTCAGGATCAGTAATGTAATGTATGTACACAGTGACTGCACCAGCAGAATAGTGAGTACAGCTCTGGAGTATAATACAGGAGGTAACTCAGGATCAGTAATGTAATGTATGTACACAGTGATGCACCAGCAGAATAGTGAGTGCAGCTCTGGAGTATAATACAGGAGGTAACTCAGGATCAGTAATGTAATGTATGTACACAGTGACTGCACCAGCAGAATAGTGAGTGCAGCTCTGGAGATAATACAGGAGGTAACTCAGGATCAGTAATGTAATGTATGTACACAGTGACTGCACCAGCAGAATAGTGAGTGCAGCTCTGGAGTATAATACAGGAGGTAACTCAGGATCAGTAATGTAATGTATGTACACAGTGACTCCACCAGCAGAATAGTGAGTGCAGCTCTGGAGTATAATACAGGAGGTAACTCAGGATCAGTAATGTAATGTATGTACACAGTGACTGCACCAGCAGAATAGTGAGTGCAGCTCTGGAGGATAATACAGGAGGTAACTCAGGATCAGTAATGTAATGTATGTACACAGTGACTGCACCAGCAGAATAGTGAGTGCAGCTCTGGAGTATAATACAGGAGGTAACTCAGGATCAGCAATGTAATGTATGTACACAGTGACTGCACCAGCAGAATAGTGAGTGCAGCTCTGGAGTATAATACAGGAGGTAACTCAGGATCAGTAATGTAATGTATGTACACAGTGACTGCACCAGCAGAATAGTGAGTGCAGCTCTGGAGGATAATACAGGAGGTAACTCAGGATCAGTAATGTAATGTATGTACACAGTGACTGCACCAGCAGAATAGTGAGTGCAGCTCTGGAGTATAATACAGGAGGTAACTCAGGATCAGCAATGTAATGTATGTACACAGTGACTGCACCAGCAGAATAGTGAGTGCAGCTCTGGAGTATAATACAGGAGGTAACTCAGGATCAGTAATGTAATGTATGTACACAGTGACTGCACCAGCAGAATAGTGAGTGCAGCTCTGGAGTATAATACAGGAGGTAACTCAGGATCAGTAATGTAATGTGTGTACACAGTGACTGCACCAGCAGAATAGTGAGTGCAGCTCTGGAGGATAATACAGGAGATAACTCAGGATCAGTAATGTAATGTATGTACACAGTGACTGCACCAGCAGAATAGTGAGTGCAGCTCTGGAGTATAATACAGGAGGTAACTCAGGATCAGTAATGTAATGTATGTACACAGTGACTGCACCAGCAGAATAGTGAGTGCAGCTCTGGAGTATAATACAGGAGGTATCAATTCCTATACTGTATATACCGCTGAAGACCTAAGAACACCCCCTCAGACAGTCTCGTTCCCGTCTTGTCGGACACAGGTGATAAGGGTTGCAATCTGTTTATTCGCTGATAGATGGATTCAGGAAGTTTTTCATATAAACAAATATGTGAGATTACAATTCTCTGAATTCCTTCTTTATCTGTTTTGTAGAAATTTCTGAAATTCTGGGCACCTGGTGAACACGAGCTCCGATAACACAACAGAAGGGAAGCGGCCAAGACGTGGCTGAGCCACATGGCAGCCGGGCGCACGTGTTCAGGAGGAACATGAAGAATATCAACATAATACAGGAGCAGAAATCACAACAAGAGAATGACAGGATGTTCTTTCCAGGGGTGTTGATAGATGGCATATAGAGGGCCCATCACTTATAGCCCTAAATGCCCGAGATGTGTGGAAAGATTAGTCTGCCACATTACAAGTCTAAAGTATTACACTTGGCACATGATTGATGGGGGATCCTCGTACAGACTTCACATTGGGGCTCGAGATCTTTATTGGGTCACCCATCAGTGCCCTGTTATCACATCGCAGGAGTTGTGTAACAATTATGTAGATACTTGGGAATCTGATAGCGTGAGATATGACGAAACTAAAATCAAGGTTTTAGATAAATAATTTATATTGCAAATAATAATCAAACAGTGTAAGAAACAGAGACTAACAAAGTAAATCCTAAAATTATATGCAAGTGCAACCAGCACTAATAGGTGACTGTCCAGAAATAATATGCAGGCGTGCAACCAGCACTAATAGGTGATTGTCCAGAAATAATATGCAGGTGTGCAACCAGCACTAATAGGTGACTGTCCAGAAATAATATGCAGGCGTGCAACCAGCACTAATAGGTGAATGTCCAGAAATAATATGCAGGCGTGCAACCAGCACTAATAGGTGACTGTCCAGAAATAATATGCCGGCGTGCAACCAGCACTAATAGGTGACTGTCCAGAAATAATATGCAGGCGTGCAACCAGCACTAATAGGTGACTCAGTGGCGTAGCTAGCCTGCTCTGGGCCCGGGGGCGAGATCTGCACCCAGGGCCCCCATGTGAAGAGCGGGGGTGGGGGGGTTGGGGGGGGGGGGTGCTGTCAGAGAATTCTCGTGCCACCCCAAGTGGCGTAGCAAGTGTTTGTGGCGCCCTGGGCGGTGGAAAAATTCGCCGCAGCTGCCGCCCCTAAGAATTGGGCCAAATGGCCACTCTCCTCCTGAACTCTCCATCCTTCTGCACTCCCCATGCTCTATCTTCCTGCACCCTCCATCCTCCTGCACCCTCCATCCTCCAGCACCCTCCATCCTTCAGCACTCTCCATCCTTCAGCGCTCTCCATCCTCCTGCACTCACCATCCTCCTGCGCTCCCCATCCACCTGCGCGCTCCATCCTTCTGTGTGCTCCATCCTCCTGCACTCTTCATCCTCTTGCGCTCTCTGTCCTCCTGCCATCCTTCTGTGTGCTCCATCCTCCTGCACTCTTCATCCTCTTGCGCTCTCTGTCCTCCTGCCATCCTTCTGTGTGCTCCATCCTCCTGCGCTCTTCATCGTCTTGCGCTCTCTGTCCTCCTGCGCTCTCTATCCTCCATCCTCCTGCACGCTGCATCCTTCTGCGCTCTCCATCCTCCTGCACTCCCCATCCACCATCCTGCAGCACCCTCCATCCTCCTGCACGCTCCATCCACCTGCGCTCTCCATCCTCCATCCTCTCTTGCATTCCCTGTCCTCCATCCTCCTGCACTCCCCATCCTCCTGCAGTCCCCATTCTTCTGCGCTCTCCATCCTCCTGCGCTCTCCATCCTCCTACGCTCTCTATCCTCCATCCTCCTGCGCTCTTCATCCTCCTGCGCTCTCCATCCTCTATTCCCTGCAGTGTCCATCCTCTATCCCCTGCAGTTTCCATCCTCTATCCCCTGCAGATCCCATCCTCTGTCCCCCTGCAGATCCCATCCTCTGTCCCCCTGCAGATCCCATCCTCTGTCCCCCTGCAGATCCCATCCTCTGTCCCCCTGCAGATCCCATCCTCTGTCCCCCTGCAGATCCCATCCTCTGTCCCCCTGCAGATCCCATCCTCTGTCCCCTGCAGATCCCATCCTCTGTCCCCCTGCAGATCCCATCCTCTGTCCCCCTGCAGATCCCATCCTCTGTCCCCCTGCAGATCCCATCCTCTGTCCCCCTGCAGATCCCATCCTCTGTCCCCCTGCAGATCCCATCCTCTGTCCCCCTGCAGATCCCATCCTCTGTCCCCCTGCAGATCCCATCCTCTGTCCCCCTGCAGATCCCATCCTCTGTCCCCCTGCAGATCCCATCCTCTGTCCCCTGCAGATCCCATCCTCTGTCCCCCTGCAGATCCCATCCTCTGTCCCCCTGTATCCTTCATCACCCTTGCACAGCCTGACACCCTCAGCACCCCTCTCTCACACACCTCTTGGGGGGGCGTTGCAGACTTACCGCGGCTGCCGTGTGCGTCTGCTGTAAGGAGGAGGTGAGGAGGGGCGGGCAGACTGCAAGACAGGAAGTCCCGTCTGCGTCCTCCCTCCTCTCCGGCCGGCACGGCAGCCGGCTGGCAGCACGGGGCACGGTGGCCCCCCAGGGGGCGGACAATGGGCCCCTGATGTCGGGGGGGCCCGGGGCGCTCGCCCCCCCTGCCCCCCCGCTAGCTACGCTACTGAGGTGACTGTCCAGAAATAATATGCAGGCGTGCAACCAGCACTAATAGCTGAATGTCCAGAAATAATATGCAGGCGTGCAACCAGCACTAATAGCTGAATGTCCAGAAATAATATGCAGGCGTGCAACCAGCACTAATAGGTGACTGTCCAGAAATAATATGCAGGCGTGCAACCAGCACTAATAGGTGACTGTCCAGAAATAATATGCCGGCGTGCAACCAGCACTAATAGCTGAATGTCCAGAAATAATATGCAGGCGTGCAACCAGCACTAATAGGTGACTGTCCAGAAATAATATGCCGGCGTGCAACCAGCACTAATAGCTGAATGTCCAGAAATAATATGCAGGCGTGCAACCAGCACTAATAGGTGACTGTCCAGAAATAATATGCAGGCATGCAACCAGCACTAATAGGTGACTGTCCAGAAATAATATGCCGGCGTGCAACCAGCACTAATAGGTGACTGTCCAGAAATAATATGCCGGCGTGCAACCAGCACTAATAGCTGAATGTCCAGAAATAATATGCAGGTGTGCAACCAGCACTAATAGGTGACTGTCCAGAAATAATATGCAGGCGTGCAACCAGCACTAATAGGTGACTGTCCAGAATTAATATGCCGGCGTGCAACCAGCACTAATAGGTGACTGTCCAGAAATAATATGCAGGCGTGCAACCAGCACTAATAGGTGACTGTCCAGAAATAATATGCCGGCGTGCAACCAGCACTAATAGGTGAATGTCCAGAAATAATATGCAGGCGTGCAACCAGCACTAATAGGTGACTGTCCAGAAATAATATGCAGGTGTGTAACCAGCACTAATAGGTGACTGTCCAGAAATAATATGCAGGCGTGCAACCAACACTAATAGGTGACTGTCCAGAAATAATATGCCGGCGTGCAACCAGCACTAATAGGTGAATGTCCAGAAATAATATGCAGGCGTGCAACCAGCACTAATAGGTGAATGTCCAGAAATAATATGCCGGCGTGCAACCAGCACTAATAGGTGAACGTCCAGAAATATTATGCAGGCGTGCAACAACTAATAGGTGAATGTCCAGAAATAATATGCAGGCGTGCAACCAGCACTAATAGGTGAATGTCCAGAAATAATATGCAGGCGTGCAACCAGCACTAATAGTGAATGTCCAGAAATAATATGCAGGCGTGCAACCAGCACTAATAGTGATGTCCAGAAAAATATGCAGGCGTGCAACCAGCACTAATAGGTGACTGTCCAGAAATAATATGCGGCGTGCAACCAGCACTAATAGTGAAGTCCAAATAATATGCAGGCGTGCGACCAGCACTAATAGGTGATGTCCAGAAATAATATGCAGGCGTGCAACCAGCACTAATAGGTGACTGTCCAGAAATAATATGCAGGTGTGTAACCAGCACTAATAGGTGACTGTCCAGAAATAATATGCAGGCGTGCAACCACACTAATAGGTGACTGTCCAGAAATAATATGCGGCGTGCAACCAGCACTAATAGGTGAATGTCCAGAAATAATATGCAGGCGTGCAACCAGCACTAATAGGTGAATGTCCAGAAATAATATGCGGCGTGCAACCACACTAATAGGTGAACGTCCAGAAATATATGCAGGCGTGCAACCAGCACAAATAGGTGACTGTCCAGAAATAATATGCAGGCGTGCAACCAGCACTAATAGGTGAATGTCCAGAAATAATATGCCGGCGTGCAACCAGCACTAATAGGTGACTGTCCAGAAATAATATGCAGGGTGCAACCAGCACTAATAGGTGAATGTCCAGAAATATTATGCAGGCGTGCAACCAGCACTAATAGGTGATGTCCAGAAATATTATGCAGGCGTGCAACCAGCACTAATAGGTGACTGTCCAGAAATAATATGCGGCGTGCAACCAGCACTAATAGGTAACGTCCAGAAATATTATGCAGGCATGCAACCAGCACTAATAGGTGAATGTCCAGAAATATTATGCAGGCGTGCAACCAGCACTAATAGGTGACTGTCCAGAAATAATATGCAGGCGTGCAACCAGCACTAATAGGTGAATGTCCAGAAATATTATGCCAGGCGTGCAACCAGCACTAATAGGTGATGTCCAGAAATATTATGCAGGCGTGCAACCAGCACTAATAGGTGACTGTCCAAAAATAATATGCAGGCGTGCAACCAGCACTAATAGGTGAATGTCCAGAAATTATGCAGGCGTGCAACCAGCACTAATAGGTGAATGTCCAGAAATAATTATGCAGGCGTGCAACCAGCACTAATAGGTGACTGTCCAGAAATAATATGCAGGCGTGCAACCAGCACTAATAGGTGAATGTCCAGAAATATTATGCAGGCGTGCAACCAGCACTAATAGGTGAATGTCCAGAAATAATATGCAGGCGTGCAACCAGCACTAATAGGTGAATGTCCAGAAATAATATGCAGGCGTGCAACCAGCACTAATAGGTGAATGTCCAGAAATAATATGCAGGCGTGCAACCAGCACTAATAGGTGAATGTCCAGAAATACTATGCAGGCGTGCAACCAGCACTAATAGGTGACTGTCCAGAAATAATATGCAGGCGTGCAACCAGCACTAATAGGTGAATGTCCAGAAATAATATGCAGGAGTGTGGCCAGCACTAATAGGTGAATGTCCAGAAATAATATGCAGGAGTGTGGCCAGCACTATTACATGAAATGTCCAGAAATATTATGCAGGAGTGCAACCAGCACTATTACGTGAAGAGACCAGAAATAATATGCAGGAGTGCAACCAGCGCTATTATGTGAATATCCTTAATATGCAAAAGCACGAACAGCACTAATAGGTGAATGTCCAGAAATATGCAGGAGTGCGAGCAGCACTTTTACGTGAAATTTCTAGGAATAATACGCAAAAGTGTGACCAGCACTATTACATGAATGTCCAGAAATATTATGCAGGAGTGCAACCAGCATGAAGTGTTCAGAAATAATATGCAGGAGCATGAACAGCACTAATATGTGAATGTTCTGAAATAATATGCAGTGAAGTGTGCAGCAAACCCATGGTTATCAGTGTACTTCTTAGGGTACCTTTACACGCTGCAACCGCGGCGATAATTATTGACGGCCTGGAACCATCGGCGCCAAATTGCCTCCCAATTGTGGCGTGGAATTTGGCGATATGTCGCCTCGCCACGGTCGCCTGATTTCAGTGCTTGCACTGAAATCAGACGACCATGGTGAGACGACATATCGCCGCCAAATTCCCAAATTACACGCCGCAATTGGGAGGCAATCTGGCGGCGATAATTCCAGGGCGACATATCGCCGTCAGAATTTATCGCCGCGGTTGCAGCTTGCAAAGGTAGCCATAGGGTTGAAAAAGTCCCGCTCAGGTCCACCACTCAGCCCGCACTGATTTAGTCCCGGATTAAGTACACTGATAATGAAACAGAGAATCAAATTTCTTACAGAGCAAAGAAGTCCAGTCAGGATCAGGACAATGCACCATAGACTGCAGGCAGCTGAGATTTAATGAGGCAGAGCACAGGGCTAACAAGTGACAGCAACTCCAGCAGCAACGAGGAGACTCATGGGCCAGCTAGCACAAAATACTCAGGCAAAGAATAAAGCCTGGAACTGGACTTATATGCAGGACTGACAAGAAGTTCAAGGGCAAAGAAAGGCACCAGACTCTATCTGGGATGAGAGCAAGAAGATATAGCAATTCCATTGAGATCCTGGAAACCTTACATGTTGGGACAGTGGATGGGAGCAGATACAAGTGTGCACTATTATACCAACTGTTTAGATGCCACTGTCAATGATTAACAGCAGAATCTAAATGGTTAAACAGCAGTGACCCGAGCTCACTTTGATCGCTGCTGTTACAAGTGGATCATGGCTGTATTAAACCCCCAGAACCAAGGGAAAATTATTAAATATTTTCAACATATTATGGACTATAGAATGTTACCGTTAACAAATACAACTCATTCTACAATGAAGACAAACCCCCACATGGCCGCTGTAGGAAAAATAGTGATGGATCTATGAAAAGAAAGAAAGAATTGTCTGGAGGTCGAAATACTCGGAATTCCTTCATGGGTTGAAGTTTTCTGTAAAGATAAATATATCTGCAGGAGGAATCTGGTGCTATTTATGGTATAGAATAGATTGAGAACCATGGTCATCTTCTGCTGCCACTAGTGGTGTGGAGCGGTACTGCGAGTGATGCATCATATATATAATGTGTTAGACGGGGGCAGCAGGGGCCCACCATTGAGTCTGGGGGCCAGCCAGTAATATTAACTATAGGGGCCCAGCAGTAACATTGGCTCTGGGGCCCAACAGTACCATTGACTCTGGAGCTCACCAGTAACACTGACTCTGGAGCTCACCAGTAACACTGACTCCGGTGGTCCACCAGTAACACTGACTCTGGGAGCCCACCAGTAACATTGGCTCTGGGGCCCAACAGTAACATTGACTCTGGAGCTCACCAGTAACACTGACTCTGGAGCTCACCAGTAACATTGACTCTGGAGGCCCACCAGTAACACTGACTCCGGTTGTCCACCAGTAACACTGACTCTGGAGCCCACCAGTAACATTGACTCTGGGAGCCCATCAGTAACATTGACTCTGGGAGCCCACCAGTAACATTGACTCTGGGAGCCCACCAGTAACATTGACTCTGGGAGCCCACCAGTAACATTGACTCTGGGAGCTCACCAGTAACATTGACTCTGGGAGCTCACCAGTAACATTGACTCTGGGAGCCCACCAGTAACATTGACTCTGGGAGCCCACCAGTAACATTGACTCTGGGAGCCCACCAGTAACATTGACTCTGGGAGCCCACCAGTAAACATTGACTCTGGAGCCCACCAGTAACATTGACTCCGGAGGCCCACCAGTAACATTGACTCTGGGAGCCCACCAGTAACATTGACTCTGGGAGCCCACCAGTAACATTGACTCTGGGAGCCCACCAGTAACATTGACTCTGGAGCCCACCAGTAACATTGACTCTGGGAGCCCACCAGTAACATTGACTCTGGGAGCCCACCAGTAACATTGACTCTGGAGCCCACCAGTAACATTGACTCTGGGAGCCCACCAGTAACATTGACTCTGGGAGCCCACCAGTAACACTGACTCTGGGAGCCCACCAGTAACATTGACTCTGGGAGCCCACCAGTAACACTGACTTTGGGAGCTCACCAGTAACATTGACTCCGGAGGCCCACCAGTAACACTGACTCTGGGAGCCCACCAGTAACACTGACTCTGGGAGCCCACCAGTAACATTGACTCTGGGAGCCCACCAGTAACATTGACTCCGGAGGCCCACCAGTAACATTGACTCAGGAGGCCCACCAGTAACATTGACTCCAGAGGCCCATCAGTAACATTGGATCTTGGGCTCATCAGTAACACTGACTCTTTATCTCTACATAGTGAAATAAGTGTATTGTGCCAACTACTGACTATTTTAAAGGGTAAATGACAAACTATTGTCAGGTGGCCCACCGGAGGATTGCCCTGTTCTCCCGCGTGCCAATCCGAGCCTGTGCCTAAATGACATACTACTGCAAGGTGGCCCACTGGAGGATTGCCGATTTCTTCCGTAGGCCAGTCCAACCCTGTGCCATAGTGACAAACTACTGGAAGGTTGCCCACCGGAGGATTGCCCAATTCTCCTGTTGGCCATTTGGATCCTGCCCCTAAGTGACAGAATACTGCAAAGCGGCCCACCTGAGTATAGCCCTTCTCTCCTGTGGGCAGTCTGATCTAAAACCTAAGTGACAAACAACTGGAAGGTGGTCCAATCAAGGATTAGCCATGTTCTTCTATGAGCCAGTCTAAGCCTGTGTCTACGTGGCAAACTACTGCAAAGGGGCCCACCGGAGGATTGCCCAGTTCTCCCGCCGGCCAGTCCAAGCCTGTATATAATGATATATGATGAGAGGGTTGGCGAGCTAATGCTACAGAACTAAGATGGTAAAAAATTCTGTCCTCGCCACATTTCATAAGAGGCGCCCTCGAGAGGCAGGACATTGCCTCTTATGTGGACCGGATACAGAACACGCGCGGTATCCGTGTCTGAATCCGTCCCACACATTTTTCTGTTTGCTCTCATCCCACAGACAGTGAAAAAAAAAAATCTGGAAATGTTATTAATCCCTACAAGAGATGTCCGGGCCTCAGACTGAATGTTCCTTCCATATCTCCTGCCACACGACTGCCGTCTGCCCTCGCCCTGGCAGGATTAGACACAGACAGCTGACCGCACTCTCCACCGCGCTGTGCCAGGTTTTGCTTCCTAAAAGTTTTTTTTCCTGAAAATTTGTCTCTGGGGACGAGTTCTGTGATCTCGACTTTCTGCGCGTCCGTCTGACGGCTGGATACTGAGGGACAAGAAAAGGAGTAAAAGAGCAAGAGCCGGCGGGTACAAGGAGTGCCTCTGTGTGCTGTGTGCTCTGCGCAGCCTCCGCGCAGCCTCCGCTCACACAGTACAGCAAATGTTACTGAATAAGACGCGCTGACTTCTTTTGCAATTTATTGTTTATTAAGTTAATTTTCAGCCATTCTTCAGATATTAACACTTTTCTCTTGTTTACAACTTATTGCTTTGGAGCCCGACCACTGCTGCTATACAGCCGAACCTGCGCAGTGCTTACAAGCTCTTTTCTATTGAGCGTTTAAGCCCTGCTTAAAGCTGAACAAGATCACTGTAACGCGATTATACATACTAATTCCAGTTAGCTTCGGTGCAGAGCTTATAAACTACTACTCTGTTGGCAGCCTCGGTGGTGGTGGAGAAGCGGAAGCTCCGAGGGAGGTGAGGAGGCATCTCCGGTGGTGGTGAGGTGGCAGCTCAGGTGGTGGTGAAGAGGCAGCTCTGGTAGGGGTGAGGAGGCAGCTCCGATGGTGGTGAGGTGGTAGCTTCAGTGGTGTTGAGGAGGCAGCTCTGGTGGGGGTGAGGCATCAGCTCCGATGGTGGCGAGGCGATAGCTCTGGTGGAGGTGAGGTGACAATTCTAGTGGTGGTGAAGTGGCAAGCTCCAGTGGTGGTGAGGAGGCAGCTCTGGTGGAGGTGAGGTGACAACTCTAGTGGTGGTGAAGTGGCAGCTCCAGTGGTGGTGAGGAGGCAGCTCTGGTGGAGGTGAGGTGACAACTCTAGTGGTGGTGAAGTGGCAGCTCCAGTGGTGGTGAGGAGGCAGCTCTGGTGGAGGTGAGGTGACAACTCTAGTGGTGGTGAAGTAGCAGCTCCAGTGGTGGTGAGGAGGCAGCTCTGGTGGAGGTGAGGTGACAACTCTAGTGGTGGTGAAGTGGCAGCTCCAGTGGTGGTGAGGAGGCAGCTCTGGTGGTGGTGAGGGGGCAGCTCTGGTGGTGGTGAGGAGGCAGCTCTGGTGGAGGTGAGGTGACAACTCTAGTGATGGTGAAGTGGCAGCTCCAGTGGTGGTGAGGAGGCAGCTCCAGTGGTGGTGAGGAGGCAGCTCTGGTGGAGGTGAGGTGACAACTCTAGTGGTGGTGAAGTGGCAGCTCCAGTGGTGGTGAGGAGGCAGCTCTGGTGGAGGTGAGGTGACAACTCTAGTGGTGGTGAAGTAGCAGCTCCAGTGGTGGTGAGGAGGCAGCTCTGGTGGAGGTGAGGTGACAACTCTAGTGGTGGTGAAGTGGCAGCTCCAGTGGTGGTGAGGAGGCAGCTCTGGTGGAGGTGAGGTGACAACTCTAGTGATGGTGAAGTGGCAGCTCCAGTGGTGGTGAGGAGGCAGCTCCGGTGGTGGTGAGGAGGCAGCTCTGGTGGAGGTGAGGTGACAACTCTAGTGATGGTGAAGTGGCAGCTCCAGTGGTGGTGAGGAGGCAGCTCTGGTGGAGGTGAGGTGACAACTCTAGTGGTGGTGAAGTGGCAGCTCCAGTGGTGGTGAGGAGGCAGCTCCGGTGGTGGTGAGACAGCAATTCTGGTGGGGATGATGTGGCAGCTCTGGTGGTGGTGAAGTGGCAGCTACAGTGGTGGTGAGGCAAGTAGCTCCAGTGGTGGTGAAGTGGCAGCTCTGTTGATGGAAAGGCAGCAGCTTTGGTGGTGGTGAGGTGGAGTGGGGTCATTGCAAGCTGTTAAGCTTTCTGAAAGAGATGAGTTTTCAAGTTACGCCTGAGTCAAGTCTCCGATTGTGGCAAATAATCAGACATATTGGGGTGCAGAATTCCAGAGGATGGGGAGTACTTGGGTGAAGTCTTAGAGATAATTAGGTGAGGAACATACGAGTGTGGAGGAGAGAAGGAGGAAGACCAGAGATTACATGAGGGAAGATATTGGGAGATTTGTTCGGAGATATAGGGAGGAGACAGGTTGTGGGCGGCTTTGTAGGTCAGTGTTAGGAGTTTGAACACGATTAGGTGTGGAATTGGGAGCCGGTGGAGGGATTTGCAGAGGGGAGAAGTGTAGGAGCAGCGAGGAGAGAGGAGGATTAGTCGGGCAGCAGAGTTGAGGACAGACTGGAGAGGTGCAAGAGTGTTAGCAGGAGGCCACAGAGGAGGAGGTTGTAGTGGTCACGACGGGAGATGATGAGGGCGGCACTAACATTTTACTAGATTCAGGATTGAGAAAATGATGGATTCTAGAAATATTTTTGAGTTTGAGGCTTCAGCAGGTAGTAAGCAGGGGTGAGACAAGGTATTTTGGTACCCTAGACAGATGAGGCCAATGGCGTCCTCCCCGAACAAAAGAATTGGTCAGAGACTGAGGTTATAGGACCCCTAATGCACCCTCCGATGGGTCAGGTAACATATTTCCTAGAACATGTTTCCTACAATTCTTAACTGTTCTCCAAAAAACTACCTGCAAAAAAAGGTGGTGTAGTTTAGGGGTGTGACTTACAAAGGAGAGCAATTTTTCAAACTTAGATATAGAATCATTCATTATTAATATACTATTTGCACAGTACAAGGGATGTCAGACTGAAGGATAGTCACAGAAACTAATAAAGCTTAACTATCATGGGGGCCATTTGGTTTCACATAAGGTGTCCAGCATTTGGCTGATGCCCTAATGGAAACTACACAGACCCCCATCATAGATAAAGGGATACGTGTAATGGTTCTTGCATCCATCATGCAACAAATACAGCTTCCAGCAAAACTGATGGGGGTTCTGGTTTGATGTTGCTGTATTGATGGTGGATCTGGTGCTGTATTCCTCTACTAATTGTTGTTCTGATGTCATATTTTGTAATAATGGTGGTCCTGGAGTCGTATTCCTCTACTGAAGGAGGTTCTTGTGTCATATTCCTGTACTAATGGTGGTTCTGATGTCACATTCTTTAACTAATGGTGGTTCTGGTGATGTATTTTTGTAGTGATGGTGGTTGTGGTGATGTATTCCTGTTCTGATAGTGGTCCTTGGGACATATTCATATAGTGATGAAAATTTTGGTGCTGTACTTTTGTACAGAGAAAACAATACCTGGCTGCAATGATGCACCTAGGCTCTGATTCATGTTGCTTGTGGTTTAGGCTGCATAAATTAGATGATCCAATGGTTTTTGCATCCATCACGTGACAAATACAGCTTGCAACAAAACTGATGATGGCACTGGGCCTCATTCCTGTACTGTTCGTGGTTCTCGTGCCTTTTCTTTCTACTAGTTGTGGTTCCGGTGTTGGATTCCTACACTAATGGTGATTCTGGTGTCTTATTCCTATACTGATAGTTTTTCTGGTGATGTATTACTGTTCTGATAGTTGTTCTGGTGACATATTCATGTAGGGATGATGGTTCTGTTGATGTATTCCTGTTCTGATAATGGTTCTGGTGACATATTCCTGTTCTGATAGTGGTCCTGTTGATATATTCATGTAGTGATGGTGGTTCTGGTGCTGTATTCCATTCCTGATAGTAATACTGGTGACATATTCCTGTTCTGATAGTGGTTCTGCTGACATTTTCATGTGCTGATGGTGGTTCTTGTGATGTATTCCTGTTCTTAGTGTCCTGTTGCTTTCTTACTAGTGTGTGGTGATTTCCGGTGTTGGTCTTCGGTACACTAATGGTGATTTGGTTGTGCTTATTCATTACTGATGGTTGGTTCTGGTGATGTATTACTGTTCGGATAGTTGTTCTGGTGACATATTCATGTAGGGATGATGGTTCTGTGATGTGTTCCTGTTCTGATAATGGTTCTGGTGAACATTTCTGTATGTGTATGGTGGTATCCTTTTGATTATATTCATGTAAGTGATGGTGGTTCTGGTGCTGTCATTCCAGTCCTGATAGTAATTACTGGTGACATATTCCTGTTCTGATAGTGGTTCTGCTGATATATTCATGTGCTGATGGTGGTTCTGTCTGATGATGTATTGTCTCTGTTCTGATAGTGGTTCTGCTGACATATTAATGTAGCTGATGGTGGTTCTGGTGATGTATTCCTGTTCTGATAGTGGTCCTGGTGACATATTCATGTAGTGATGTTGGTCCTGCTGACATATTCATGTACTGATGGTGGTTCTGGTGATGTATTCCTGTTCGATAGTGGTCCTGGTGACATATTCATGTAGGGATGATGGTTCTGATGATGTGTTCCTGTTCTGATAGTGGTTCTGGTGATACATTCATGTAGTGATGGTGTTTCTTTGATGTATTCTTTTCCGATAGTGATCCTGGTGACATATTCATGTATGATGGCGGTTCTGGTGCTGCATTTCAGTCCTGATAGTGTTCTGGTGACATATTCCTGTTCTAATAGTGGTCCTGTTGATATATTCATGTAGTGATGGTGGTTCAGGTGCTGTATTCCAGTCCTGATAGTAATACTGTGACATATTCTGTTCTGATAGTGGTTCTGCTGACATATTCATGTATGATTGGTTGGTTACTGGTGGATTTATGTTTCCTGTTCTGATAGTGGTCCTGGTGACATATTCATGTAGTGATGTTGGTCCTGCTGACATATTCATGTACTGATGGTGGTTGTGGTGATGTATTCCTGTTCTGATAGTGGTCCTGGTGACATATTCATGTGCTGATGGTGGTTCTGGTGCTGTATTTATGTACAGAGAAATAGTGCACCCAAGCTCTCATTTATGTTGCTTGTGGTGTGGGCAGGATGAATCAGATGATGTAATCCATTTAAGTAGTAGGTGACCGTCAGTCACTAAACAGATTGCTCATGTTTTTGTATCAGCAGGTGCATGAAATTTGGCGAGGTATCAGGCTATCAGGCAGAGGTATCGTGACGCGTCTCGGCTGCAGGATGTTCCAGGCTTAGATCTGTTTTTCGGATTCCCGCGATCATCGTATTTTTAACTTCATGTCCAACAGTAAATTCCATTGCCGCAACGAAAGACAAAAATAAAGGCAGATTAACGCGAAGAAAAAACTGTTTACTCCTCGTCCTGTCTTTGTATATTTTACAGCTTGGGGGGGGGCGGAAAGAATCCTGAAAATGTAGATTTTATAAGCGGCTTTGTGCATCTAAACTATGGCAAGAATGAGATGGAAGAGTAAACCTGGCGGGAGGAAGAAGACGTGAGCCAGGATCCTTCAAGAATTAGGCAATGATGGGAAGTCTGACATGGAGATAGCAAAGCTATCTCTCACCCCGGCCCCAAGGGCTGCTGGGAAGTGATGCCGCAGTCCTGGAATGCATGGGACGCAGCAGGAAAAAAGACACCCCAGACAACACAACCAACATGGAAAGGGACAGATTACCTTTTAAAGTAATCCCAGTGGTGAAGAAGCCACATTCGATAAACCCCTGTACAATGACGACCTATGACGGGGGATTAGTCCCGCGCTCACGAGCTGTTAATGCAGAGGTCACCTGTTCGGCACCAGGTTGGAGGGATGTAGTCTGCAGTTGTACATTACTTGGCCCTCTTGTGAGGTTTTATTAGAAAACGGCACAGACGTTCTGGTCAAACAGACCTTCACCGGCTAGCGCTATGTATGGCCAGGGTCACATTTGCGTTTTGACCCTGGCCTGCCGGAATCCGGTTTTAACTTAGAACATTTTCCAGTGCCGCATAGCGTTTCCGCTATGCGGTGCTGGAAACCGCAGTCCCTAGTTACCCGCTGTTTACCTGCACGACCTGTCACACAGGCAGCGGCTCGGAGGGCGTTTTACAGTGCCGCACAGGAAACCGTTGCAGACACGATTTCCTGTGCGGCGCTGTAAAACGCCCTCCGAGCCGCTGCCTGTGTGACAGGTCGTGCAGGTAAACAGCGGGTAACTAAGGGCAGCGGTTTCCAGCACCGCATAGCGGAAACGCTATGCGGCACTGGAAAATGTTCTAAGTTAAAACCGGATTCCGGCAGGCCAGGGTCAAAACGCAAATGTGACCCTAGCCTATATCATGAAGACATTATGAGCTATGGGGCAGGTTGGTGGCCCAGCAATCACAACTGATTCTTAGTTGGCTCAAGTGGCTCCTCACTGCTGAGTATTCAGGCACCTTGCTACCAGAACCACGTGTCTTCCCCGGAGTAACCTCATCCTCCTCTTGACTCTTGTCACCAGCTGTCAGATTGTCTTCCCAGCTACCACTGTCCAGCAACTCAGTTCAGCAAATCCTGGTGGTGCTGTACTTGCAGCTCTTCTGTGTCAAGTTACGTTAACATGATCCTCTCTCTTTACTATTCTAAGTTTGTGAATACCATCTGTGCAAGCAAAATATGAGTTTGCCTATACACCTCTGCTATTTGTGTGACTGCATCTCTGAAAGCAAGTTACCAGTTTGATTATACATCTCTGATGTTCATGTGTGTGACTGCATCTCTACCAGCAAGTTACCAGTTTTACTATATATTTCTGTTGTGCATCTGTGTGACTGCATCTCTGCCAACAAGTTACCAGTCTGCTCTTTCTGTGTGTAAGGGTAGGGTCACATTGCAAACATGAATTGCATTCACCGCATCCGGATCCGGATGCGGTGAACGCAATGCCGGGCACACACATTTTTTTTCAAAAATGTGTGGTGAATACCGCACTGCGGTCACCGGATGGCTCAGGATGTGTAATCAGGATGTGTAATCCTGAGCCATCCGGTAACTGCATAGGTTGCGGATCCCGGCTATTGCCGGGATCAGCAAACCTAGTAAAGAGTTAAATTGATTGCTAAATGACTGTTTGAGGTCTGTAGGGGGGCTTAGACCCCCCTACAGACCAGCCGCCCACTTCGGTGGCCTCCTACTACAATATCCCCGATGGCACGGGCTCATCCGAGCCCGTGCAAGTCCCCACACCCCCAGCCCCCCGAATTACTATACCGGGGTGCCTGCACCCCTCTGGTATAGTTATTCCTGTATGTGTGGTAAATGATATATTAAAGTATTGGAGTTCATATTTACGGGTCTTCTCCTGCAGTGTTTTGCTAAATCCATGGGCGGGGCTGTTTGCGGCAGCCTCCGCCCCATCATTTCTCATGGCCGCCCCCTCTTTGCCTCATCCATTGATGTGAGGCCGGACGCGTCATGAAAGGGGCGGGGCGAACCGCGTCACACCGTGCGCCCCGCCCCTTTCATGACGCGTCCGGCCTCACATCAATGGATGAGGCAAAGAGGGGGCGGCCATGAGAAATGATGGGGCGGAGGCTGCCGCAAACAGCCCCGCCCATGGATTTAGCAAAACACTGCAGGAGAAGACCCGTAAATATGAACTCCAATACTTTAATATATCATTTACCACACATACAGGAATAACTATACCAGAGGGGTGCAGGCACCCCGGTATAGTAATTCGGGGGGCTGGGGGTGTGGGGACTTGCACGGGCTCGGATGAGCCCGTGCCATCGGGGATATTGTAGTAGGAGGCCACCGAAGTGGGCGGCCGGTCTGTAGGGGGGTCTAAGCCCCCCTACAGACCTCAAACAGTCATTTAGCAATCAATTTAACTCTTTACTAGGTTTGCTGATCCCGGCAATAGCCGGGATCCGCAACCTATGCAGTTACCGGATGGCTCAGGATTACACATCCTGATTACACATCCTGAGCCATCCGGTTACCGCAGTGCGGTCCCTGGAAACGCTGCGAAAACTGCTGCCTGCATGATTTTAAACGCAGGCAGCAGTGCCGGATCCGGCCACCGGATGGCTTGTGAAGCCATCCGGTGTTTTGCATAGGCTTCCATCAGGAGCCTTTCCTGGTCCGGTTTTGAGCTTTTTTAAAGCTCAAAACCGGATCAGGATTTTAAAACAAAAAACGCCAATGTGACCCTAGCCTAAGACCTAGGTTTGATGTAACAGCTCATTTTATCACATGTAGCAGAGCTGATTTTTTTTTACATGTAGCAGAGCTAGGTTTGATGTGAGGCTGTGGTCACACATAGAAATCCGTTTTTGGAAGTGATTTTCATCACCAATCCGTTTTTTTCTGGGTGCTTTTTGAGCCTCCTGCACTCCTGAACGTTTTTGGAATTTTCATTAAAAAAACGCATGCGCGAACGCATGCGCAAACGCAAGTGCGCGTTTGCATGCGTTCGCGCATGCGTTTCCCATAGGGCCCCATGTTAAAAAAAACGCATGAAAACGCATGCGTTTTTTAACTGATGCCAAAAACGTTGCATGCAACGTTTTTGACTCAAAAACGGACAGGGCAATGTTTAGAGCTCCATAGAAAAACGGACAGGGTGTTTATTACATCCAATCCGTTTTTCTGTCAGTTTTTGGACTTAGAAAAAAAAAATGAGAAAACTGAAGCCAAAAACGGACTGAGGGCTTATGTGGAACCCCAGCCTAAGGCTAGGGTCATACCAGCGCTATTGCCTGCATTCAGTGGGTCCGTTAGAAAGATAGAATTTGGCAGCATTAACGCAGTGTTAGGCTAGGGTCACACTTGCGTTATGACCCTAGCCTGGCACATCCGTGTAAACTTAATGCAAGGCAGGCATAGCGTTACCGGCAGGTAACGCTATGCGCCGCCTGCCTGCGCATTGCTCTGGTGATGTCCAGCTTACCACATACTCCGGCTCCACTGAGCAGACCCGGATATGCACTGTTGATCAGCGCACAGGAAACGCTGTTTGCAGTGTTTTCATATATCTTGGAGATCGCTGTGGAGCCGGAGGCTGCGGTGAGGCTAGGGTCACATTTGGGTGGGTGCATCCTTTGCAAGGATGCGTTAAAGGAGGCAGTTTTTTTCTTTTGTCATTGTTATGGCATTTTCTCCCTATTTAGCTTTAGCGTTAACGCATGCGTTTCCCATAGTCTCCCATGTTAAAAAAATGCACACGTTTTTGCAAACGCTCCTAAAAACGCGGCTTGCCATGTTTTTTGGTGCTTTTGCAAAAATGCCTAGCGTCAAAAATATTACATTTTGACCATGCATTTTTTGCATGGAAGCGTTAACGCTAGCATTTTTCACAATTTCAACATGAAAAACACGCTAGCTTTTAGCGCTTCCATGGCTCTAATGTGACCCTAGCCTATGCGCTGAGGCAGAAATTTTCTAAGTTTCTGCCAGATCCGCCAGGCCTGGGGGAGAAGCAGGTCTTAGGCTGTGGTCACAGTACCATTTTTCACATGCATTTTTGGAGACCTGCGTTTTCAAAAACGCATGTAAAAAACGCACCCATAGGCCCCCATGTTAAAAAACGCATGCCCTAATAGCCAAAAAGCATGTGTGACTGTCCCATGCGTTTTTGGAGCATATACAAAAACGCATGCGTTTTTGTAGAAAACGCATGCGTTTTTTGTAGAAAACGCATGCGTTTTTATAACATGGGTTCCTATGGAAAACGCATGCAAAAACGCATGTACAGTTAGTACCTTTTAGTGCCATTTAAAAACGCATGCGTTTCCCATAGGAGCCCATGTTAAAAAAACGCATGCGTTTCCGGAAAAACGCATGCGTTTTTTTAACATGGGCTCCTATGGGAAACGCATGCGTTTTTGCATGCGTTTTCCATAGGAACCCATGTTATAAAAACGCATGCGTTTTTCAAAACGCTCAAAAAAATACTACAAGCACTATTTTTAGGTGCAGATTCAAAAACGCAGCCAAAAACGCAGGGAGCCATCACACACCTTACAAAACTCATGCTGACATGAAAAAAAGCATGAGTTTTGTTAAATCACTTAAAAAAACACATGGCAACTGTGACCACAGCCTTACCCTAACTTTACCTTTAGATTAACTCTGTGCTAATGCTGCCAAATTCTACGTTTTACACGGAACCCCCCTGAACGCAGGCAATGGTGCTGGTGTGACCCTAGCCTTACCACATCATCTCTACAAGCAAGTTACCAAAGTTACCAGTTTATCTATACAGTTCTGTTCATGTATGTGACTACATCTCCTCCAGCAAGTTACCAGTCTGCTCTTTCTGTGTGTAGCCACATCTCTACAAGCAGCAAGTTACCAGTTTTACTATATATTTCTGCTGTGCATGGGTGTGACTGCATCTCTGCCAGCAAGTTACCAGTCTGCTCTTTCTGTGTGTAGCCACATCTCTACAAGCAGCAAGATACCAGTTTGACAATACATCTCAGACATTCCTGTGTGTGATTGAATCTCTGCAAGCAAGTTATCAGTTTGATTATACATCTCTGCCCGGCATGTGTGTGACTATGGCCAGGGTCACATTTGCGGTTGGACCCTGGCCTGCCGGATTCCGGTTTCAACTTAGATATTTTTCCAGCACCGCATAGCGTTTCCGCTATGCGGTGCTGGAAACCGCAGTCCCTAGTTACCCGCTGTTTACCTGCACGACGTGTCACACAGGCAGCGGCTCGGAGGGCGTTTTACAGCGCCGCACAGGAAATCGTGTCTGCAACGGTTTCCTGTGCGGCGCTGTAAAACGCCCTCCGAGCCGCTGCCTGTGTGACACGTCGTGCAGGTAAACAGCGGGTAACTAGGGACTGCGGTTTCCAGCACCGCATAGCGGAAACGCTATGCGGTGCTGGAAAAATATCTAAGTTGAAACCGGAATCCGGCAGGCTAGGGTCATAACGCAAATGTGACCCTAGCCTATATCTCTGTAAAGGTACCATTACACGCAAAGATATCATGAGCGATATTGCTGAAACGTTACCGGTTTGGAGTCGCTCAAACGACATCGTTAGTACATCGTTGTGTCTGACACCAAAATATGACTGCAATAAATCATTGGATCGTTGATCGCAGACTTGAGAACATGTTCATGAATCTGAAGATGATCAGTCAACCTGCTGCATCGTTGTGTGTGACACCGCGATAACGATGTGGATAACGACTTCGCCTATTCACCACAATGAAGACGGATCATTCGCTGGGTTCTGCTCGCTACATCGTTGGTGAGTCGTTCATGATATGTATACGTGTGATATCTCACCAACGATGTCCTAACGACCGCGCGGCCCCCGAGATATCCTAACGACATTGAAGCATGTAACGGTACCTTAAGGCTAGGGTCAGACTAGTATCAGCCCCAGGCCGTGGGGTACTCAGGGATCGGATCGCTGCTACTGTCAATGGGGAGTCACGGAGGTCGTGACCCGGTCCTGTGGCCTGGGCATCAGTTGAAAAAGGGGTTATATACAGGGACGTTTGTTGTGACGCCACCCGTGGTGTGTGATCAGGGGGACCACCGCTGCCGTATTCCTGCTGGGGACGGTGATGAGGGGCAGCGTAGATGGTAAGCCATACACGGGTAGGGCTGGGTGTCCCTGGGGCAGGTGAAGTGGGGGCTGCGTACTCCGGCTGCTGCACTCGTCTCTCCCGGCAGTGTCTCCAGCCAGCATGCTGGGACAGCAGGGAAGCGGCTCCGCAGGTGGAGGGGACTCTGCAGTGTTGCGGTAAGGAACAGTCTCAGGCACTTTTGAGCTTACCGCGTTCTTTACTCTTAAGTTCTCAAACAAGTCGCAGCACAGTTTACAGTTCACAGTTCTCAGTGTTACACTCCACTGGGGACCCGGTGCCACTGCAGCTCAGACGGTTGCTCTGCGTTGCTTCCCTCAAAGGACTTTTCAGGCCCTGCTTGTCTCTCCCTCTCTCTCTGCCCTCGCTGACAGTTTGGTCTGGCCGTCACAGGCTCTTGATGTCTCCCTCTGCTTTAGGGTCACTAGCCCTAGTTCGATGGCTGTGTTCCTACTCTGTGGCGGTAGGTAGGTCGCAGGTCATAGAGTCCCCGCACCATGCTGGGTTGTCTCGTGATTAGGGTAAGTCTCCCCAGTCACCTCTTACAGAGCCGGTTCTCTGGTCCTCCTGGCCTAGCCCTCCAGTGACCCAGGTGTAATTTGGGCTTCCCAGGCTTCTTCTGCCTTTCCGGTTGTCAGCTCTGGGTCCTCCGGCCAGCGATATTAGTGATGGCTGCCGGGTCCGTTGTTCTACTACTATCCTCTAGTGTTCAGCTGTGGGGTGTGTCCGCTCGCGGGGCTTCTTCCCTCGCCTGTGTCTAGAGCGAGTCCTCTCCTGGGTTCTGCTGCCTCCAGGGAACCTCTCCTCCTGGGAATCCACCCCTCTAACTTAGTGTTCCAGTGTTTTTAGTCCTGTTCCTCCACCCCTTTGTCCGGGCTCTACCTCTCTCTCCACCCACATTTCTCTAAACTCCCGCCACCCCTTGCACTACATAGAGTCAGTGGCTTAAGCTTGGAGTGGGTTGGTGTGTGGGTGTTTTAAGTCAAGCATCTTTAACTTGTCTGGCTGCAGTTCCCCCTGTGGCCTCCCTGGTCGCAGGGGCGCCACAAATCCATCTAAAACTTAGAATTCTGCAGCCCGAGTGCATAGTGTTAACATACTGTAACGCTGCGTTCAGGCTGCGTATATATGTCACTGTGGTTAGCGGTCTTCCAGCGCAGCCGGCCGCTTGACACAGAAGGACCATATATGCGCTATTTCTGAGTGCAGATTCGTGACTATGTGTTTCAAAACGGATGGACACGGATTTGCAAATTTGCCAGTGTGCAAAGCAGCCGAAGCAAGTAACTGTCTGTATTGTTCAACTGCGTCTCTGCAAGCAAGTTACCAGATTGCAAATACATCAATGCTTTTCCTACATTTCAGCAACCATGTTACAAATTTGCCCGTACATCTCTGCTGTTCCTGTTCCGCATGCACGTCTGGCTCAGCTGCATATAGTGCTGCCAGCTCTGCTTTCCCATCTGCCATCATGCATACCCACGCTGATTCCTGCCTCATCCGGCAAGTACATTTGCCTTTGGTCACCAAAGCTCACCTTGACCCAGAATTTAGAGAGTTCCCATCACCCAGTAGTTTTACCTTCAAACGTGTGGCCTAACCCTCTTTGGACTCCAGTGCGGTACCCCACACTATGGCAGTCATAGTTGTGCCAAGACGTGGGTATGATGCTGCTTCATGCCCCCACCACTTTCTTGAGACGACTTATATAGAATGCTTTGTTTCGGGTCACATATTTCTTGGAATGGAAACAGACGTAGCAGAAGGTGTTTATGTGAGGACGTGAATCTCTCTGTCATCGGTGACCTTTCGGATACATTCTACATGTCTGACCAGGGAATCCCTCCATCTTTTATCCGGCATTCCCGACGTCGGGCTGAGAGATCCCGGATCTTCTGTAAATCTTCTATAGGAAAAGTCCAAGAGGCTCCGAGTCCGAGAAAGTCTCATTTTTCCTCATAAGGGTAAAAGCTACAAAGCGAAAAGATGAACCTAAATCATCAGGTCGAGGGATTTTCTTCTCTAGAAGCTTTCTAAAAAGCTGAAACTTTAGTATAAAGGAAAATATTCTAATGATTTGTATGTGCTTCACACTCAGGGAATAAAAACTGAAACTACCTGGAATCAGAATAGGAGAATCCATAGATGGGAGTAGAAAGAATTACTATAGAGCTGGGTGAGGCTGTGACTGCAGACAGAATCTTATCATGTATCTCTGTATACAGGGAGCTCCCCCTAGTGGTGACTGCAGACAGGATCTTATCATGTATATCTGTATACAGGGAGCTCCCCCTAGTGGTGGCTGCAGACAGGATCTTATCATGTATCTCTGTATACAGGGAGCTCCTCCTAGTGGTGACTGCAGACAGGATCTTATCATGTATCTCTGTATACAGGGAGCTCACCCTAGTGGTGACTGCAGACAGGATCTTATCATGTATCTCTGTATACAGGGAGCTCCCCCTAGTGGTGGCTGCAGACAGGATCTTATCATGTATCTCTGTATACAGGGAGCTCCCCCTAGTGGTGACTGCAGACAGGATCTTATCATGTATCTCTGTATACAGGGAGCTCCCCCTAGTGGTGGCTGCAGACAGGATCTTATCATGTATCTCTGTATACAGGGAGCTCCCCCTAGTGGTGGCTGCAGACAGGATCTTATCATGTATCTCTGTATACAGGGAGCTCCTCCTAGTGGTGACTGCAGACAGGATCTTATCATGTATCTCTGTATACAGGGAGCTCCCCCTAGTGGTGACTGCAGACAGGATCTTATCATGTATCTCTGTATACAGGGAGCTCCCTCTAGTGGTGGCTGCAGACAGAACCTTATCATGTATCTCTGTATACAGGGAGCTCCCCCTAGTGGTGGCTGCAGACAGGATCTTATCATGTATCTCTGTATACAGGGAGCTCCCCCTAGTGGTGACTGCAGACAGGATCTTATCATGTATTTCTGTATACAGGGAGCTCCCCCTAGTGGTGGCTGCAGACAGGATCTTATCATGTATCTCTGTATACAGGGAGCTCCCCCCAGTGGTGGCTGCAGACAGGATCTTATCATGTATCTCTGTATACAGGGAGCTCCCCTAGTGGTGACTGCAGACAGAATCTTATCATGTATCTCTGTATACAGGGAGCTCCCCCTAGTGGTGACTGCAGACAGGATCTTATCATGTATCTCTGTATACAGGGAGCTCCTCCTAGTGGTGACTGCAGACAGGATCTTATCATGTATCTCTGTATACAGGGAGCTCCCCTAGTGGTGACTGTAGACTGGAACTCATCATGTATCTCTGTATACAGGGAGCTCCCCCTAGTGGTGACTGCAGACAGAATCTTATCATGTATCTCTGTATACAGAGAGCTCCTCCTAGTGGTGACTGCAGACAGGATCTTATCATGTATCTCTGTATACAGAGAGCTCCTCCTAGTGGTGACTGCAGACAGGATCTTATCATGTATCTCTGTATACAGGGAGCTCCTCTTAGTGGTGACTGCAGACAAGATCTTATCATGTATCTCTGTATACAGGGAGCTCCCCCTAGTGGTGACTGCAGACAGAATCTTATCATGTATCTCTGTATACAGAGAGCTCCTCCTAGTGGTGACTGCAGACAGGATCTTATCATGTATCTCTGTATACAGGGAGCTCCCCCTAGTGGTGGCTGCAGACAGGATATTATCATGTATCTCTGTATACAGGGAGCTCACCCTAGTGGTGACTGCAGACAGGATCTTATCATGTATCTCTGTATACAGGGAGCTCCCCCTAGTGGTGTCTGCAGACAGAATCTTATCATGTATCTCTGTATACAGGGAGCTCCCCCTAGTGGTGACTGCAGACAGGATCTTATCATGTATCTCTGTATACAAGGAGCTCCCCCTAGTGGTGACTGCAGACAGGATCTTATCATGTATCTCTGTATACAGGGAGCTCCCCCTAGTGGTGACTGCAGACAGAATCTTATCATGTATCTCTGTATACAGGGAGCTCCCCCTAGTGGTGACTGCAGACAGGATCTTATCATGTATCTCTGTATACAGGGAGCTCCCCCTAGTGGTGGCTGCAGACAGGATCTTATCATGTATCTCTGTATACAGGGAGCTCCCCCTAGTGGTGTCTGCAGACTGAATCTTATCATGTATCTCTGTATACAGGGAGCTCCCCCTAGTGGTGACTGCAGACAGGATCTTATCATGTATCTCTATATACAAGGAGCTCCCCCTAGTGGTGACTGCAGACAGGATCTTATCATGTATCTCTGTATACAGGGAGCTCCCCCTAGTGGTGACTGCAGACAGGATCTTATCATGTATCTCTGTATACAGGGAGCTCCCCCTAGGGGTGACTGCAGACAGGATCTTATCATGTATCTCTGTATACAGGGAGCTCCCCCTAGTGGTGACTGCAGACAGGATCTTATCATGTATCTCTGTATATAGGGTATTTAGTACATAAATTTTTGCAAAAAGATACAAAGCCATCCCACCACATCAAGGTGTACCCACTTCGTGATGGTTCCTACTCTAACTCTTATAAAACCTACCCTTGTGTCTACTGACCTCAAAAAAGCAGGATACAGAGTGGATGGGGCGGGTTGGGGGGGAGGTGTAGGGGGCACGTTTGATGCGTATAGTGGACATACACATACACAGACATACACTCCTCTTATACCTAAGAACAGTTACTATGTGCGGGCAATGCCGGGCTCTACAGCTAGTGGTTGATAACAGAGAGTGTTAGCGGTGCCTCATTCACACCTCCGGTCCTGACACCGGGAAATGACTTGTCCATTATTAAGTTCAATAAAAATTCCAACAATGACAACAGGATGTTCTGCTTCTTCTTCATCTTCGTCTTCGTCGGAGGTTTTAGTTGCAAAACAGTTTACAAGATGTCGCTCCTACACAAGAATGTCCGCGATGTTCCGTCTCGTCAATTATCATAACCAAATCCTACCGGAGATTAGCGCGGCGCTCCGAGATGAGGTGCGGATGATGAGACGCGTCCTGTGAACCGCCTGACAGATATGACAGGTGCTGCAGCCATCAGGGGCCCCGACCGTCCAAGAGGGGCCCGGACGGATATGATAGGTGCTGCAGCCATCAGGGGCCCCGAGGTGCGAGAGGGGCCCGGACGGATTTGATAGGTGCTGCAGCCATCAGGGGCCCCGAGGGTGCGAGAGGGGCCCGGACGGATTTGATAGGTGCTGCAGCCATCAGGGGCCCCGACCGTTTGAGAGGGGCCCGGACGGATATGATAGGTGCTGCAGCCATCAGGGGCCGCGAGAGTGCGAGAGGGGCCCATATGGATATGATAGGTGCTGCAGCCATCAGGGGCCCGACCGTTTGAGAGGGGCCCGGACGGATTTGATAGGTGCTGCAGCCATCAGGGGCCGCGAGAGTGCGAGAGGGGCCCGGACGAATATGATAGGTGCTGCAGCCATCAGGGGCCGCGAGGGTGCGAGAGGGGCCAGGACGAATATGATAGGTGCTGCAGCCTTCAGGGGCCCCGACTGTCCGAAGAGGGCCCGGACGGATATGATAGGTGCTGCAGCCATCAGGGGCCGCGAGAGTGCGAGAGGGGCCCGGACGAATATGATAGGTGCTGCAGCCTTCAGGGGCCCCGACTGTCCGAGAGGGGCCCGGATGGATTGATAGGTGCTGTAACTATCAGGGGCCCCGAGGGTGCGAGAGGAGCCTGGACGGATATGATAGGTGCTGCAGCCATCAGGGGCCGCGAGGGTGCGAGAGGGGCCCGGACGAATATGATAGGTGCTGCAGCCTTCAGGGGCCCCGACTGTCCGAGAGGGGCCCATATGGATATGATAGGTGCTGCAGCCATCAGGGGCCCGAGAGTGCGAGAGGGGCCCGGACGAATATGATAGGTGCTGCAGCCTTCAGGGGCCCGACTGTCCGAGAGGGGCCCATATGGATATGATAGGTGCTGCAGCCATCAGGGGCCGCGAGAGTGCGAGAGGGGCCCGGACGAATATGATAGGTGCTGCAGCCTTCAGGGGCCCCGACTGTCCGAGAGGGGCCCGATGGATATGATAGGTGCTGTAGCTATCAGGGGCCCCGAGGGTGCGAGAGGAGCCTGGACGGATATGATAGGTGCTGCAGCCATCAGGGGCCCCGAGGGTGCGAGAGGGGCCTGGACAGATATGATAGGTGCTGCAGCTATCAGGGGCCCGGAGTGCGAGAGGGGCCTGGACAGATATGATAGGTGCTGCAGCTATCAGGGGCCCCGAGAGTGCGAGAGGGGCCCAGACGGATATGATAGGTGCTGCAGCCATCAGGGGCCCCACCGTCTGATGGGGGCCCGGGCAGATATGATAGGTGCTGCAGCCATCAGGGGCCCTCAAAAAGTTATTAGAAAGTTTCTGATTCGCCGTCGTTTTAATTCTTATTGTGGTAAACGCTGTAAGATCCGCGATTGGAGCCATCTGTAGGGGCCGCAGGTGAGTAACCGATACCCGACGCCCCGGGACCACCGAGGATACAGAACCCTCAATACTTGTCATAACAATCGGGTTCACGGCCGAGGAGAGATTTCTTCTAGGAAAGCGGTGGAGGTATCACGTGTCCCCCGCCGGCGATCAGAACGTCATGTCAACCTCTCCAAAGAGAGTCACAGCTGAGAGTGAAGGGCGCGGATGTAACACATGACAGCTCTGCGGAGACGGGCGGCTGCCGGGGACCTTCAGCCGATGGTGATCCTCATCCACAGCCATAATACACCGACTCGCGTTACATACGACCTCGCCCAAATCTCAGGGGGTGCACTATATTAATCGAAAAGTTATCACCCCCCCCCAAAAGAAAGTTCCATGTATGAGATCTGGATAAATGTGAAAGTGATAAAGTCCAGCTTCTGTGTCAGGATCTGCTCCGTCCCTCCACCATGCTTTATACTGAAGCTTTGCTCTCAGCTGAGTGACTCCAGCATTGTCTATATGTGTCAGTGTGTCTGCCGCCCGCAGTTTGATGTGCACGGCCATTTATTATACTGACATCACGTAGCACGCTGTCGGCCGGCCCTTTACAAATGCTGGAAGGGCGGCCCTTACAATGGTGGAAGGGCGGCCCGCAGGGCAAATGCACCCCTGCCCCCCGGCCCAACCCGCCCCTGTCTATTGAAGTCTAGGCAAGTCCAAAATCTATCTTTATACAACTGCTTTATGCCTTCACCATGCTTTACACTGCAGCTGTTCTCCATTAGGGATCAGTCATGTGAAGTGCACTGATTATAATTATAACTAGGGCGGAGCCTGATTCTATGGCATCGGGTGATTCTAGAAAGTGTGCGATTATATATTAGTCCAGCTGGTCCCACTACTAATCACAGCACCATCGAGGAGGACCATCCCACTGAGCACTCTCTCTCCCCTTGTGCTGTCTCTCCCCCTGTGTGCTCTCTCTGCTCTACTTTGCGCTCTCTCTTCCCCTGTGCGTGCTCTTTTCCCTGTGTGCTCTCTCTCCCGTGTGCTCTCTCTCCCCTTGTGTGCTCTCTCTCCTATTTTGCTATCTCTCCCCCCTGTGCACACTCTCTCCTCTGTGTGCTGTCTCTCCCCTGTGTGTTCTCTCTCCACTTGTGCCGTCTCTCCTAGCTGTGCACTCTCTCCCACCGTGCCCTTTATCTCCCCTTGTGCTGCCTCTCACCCCTGTGCACTCTCTCTCCCCTTGTGTTGTCTCTCTTCCCTGGCCGCCCTCTCCCTCTTGTGCGCTCTCTCACCCTCTCTGTGCTCTCTCTCCCCTGTGCGCTCTCTCCTCTTGTGCTCTCATCCCTGTCCGCGCTCTCTCCCCCTGTGCTCTCTCCTCTTATGCTGTTTCTCCCCCCTGTACGCTGAGGAGTCGTGGCAGACCACCGCCCCAAGAGTATGACGGAGTAGATAAAAAAATGTGGTAGTCAGTAAGGGTAATTATTTTCAGACCGAGCAAAGGGGAAAATGATGGAATCACCCTATAAATTTTCATTCCCAAAACTAACACCTGCATCAAATTAAATCTGCTCGTTAGTCTCCATCTAACAAGGAGAGATCACACCTCGGAGAGCTGCTGCACCAGGTGGACTGACATGAATAATAGCTCCAAACCAGAGATTATCAAACTCTTAAAAGAGGGTAAATCATCACACAATGTTGCAAAAGATGTTGCTTGTTCACAGTCAGCCGTGTCTAAAATCTGGTCCAAATACAAACAACATGGGAAGGTTGTTGAAGGGAAACATACTGGTAGACCAAGGAAGACATGAAAGCATCAAGACCGGAAACTTAAAGCAATATGTCTCCAAAACAGGAAATGCACAACAACAAATGAGGAACGAATGGGAGGAGACTGGAGTCAATGTCGGAGACCGAACTGTAAGAAACCGCCTAAAGGAAATGGGATTTACATACAGAAAAGCTAAACATAAGCCATCATTAACACCTAAACAGAAAAAAAACAAGGTTACAATGGGCTAAGGAAAAGCAATCGTGGACTGTGGATGACTGGAGAAAGTCATATTCAGTGATGAATCGCTAATCTGCATTGGGCAAGGTGATGATGCTGGAACTTTTGTTTGGTGTCGTTCCAATGAGATTTATAAAGATGACTGCCTGAAGAGAACATGCAAATTTCCACAGTCATTGATGATATGGGGCTGCATGTCAGGTAAAGGCACTGGGGAGATGGCTGTCATTACATCTTCAATAAATGCCCAAGTTTACATTGATATTTTGGACACTTTTCTTATCCCATCAATTGAAAGGATGTTTGGGGATGATGAAATCATTTATCAAGATGATAATGCATCCTGCTATAGAGCCTGGGGCGAGCTGGTGCTTCTAATGCCGGGAGGCAGGAAAATCCTACCAGCCCGAGGTGAGGGGGGTGGGGGTGCTGGCAGAGATTTTGAGAACCGGGGGGATTGCTGTCTGAGCCCTCTCACCTGCATGTCAGCCGCGTCGCCTGCTATTCTGCAGCTGCAGTCGCACGCTACAGCTTTTTTTCTACACCATTAAACAACTGAATGAACATCCTCCGATCCAGGTGACTCCAAAATTTTTTCAGGGGTTGTAATGGAGACGTACTCAGTCCAAAATCAATTTATTGGGTTATTAGAGGCTTAGGCTGCTGCTCCAAACCTTCCCTATACTCAAAAAGCAGGATGCCCATGCTTTACACTGCAGCACTGATTCCTGTTACTCTCTTTTGCCTTCAGTAATATACAAGCCATGTCCTATTTAAAAACCTGGCTCCTGTTTATTTTGGTCCCCCATACTTTACATTGCAGCTTTGCTCCTTGATATCATTGAGATAATCTGCTCACCATGTACCTAGAGCTAAATTGCAGTGCAAAGTATGGGGGAGAGCAGTCAGCTTAGGAGGTTGGTTCTAGATGGCTCCAATACTAATGAAGCTACGCGAGACATATTGATGATCTCTGTGTACTAAGGGAGAAAAGCTGCACTGTAAAGTAAGAAGGGTGGATAGACAGAAGCCACAGATGGAGCATAGTCTACATTATTAATCAATGCCGCTAAGCTTCAGATATTCACGGCTGTGTCTTAATACAGCTGAGCTGTAGTGTAAAGCAAGGAGGGTAGTAAAACAACAGCGCCTTGGGCAGTCACTGTCTCTGTCCATGGAGACTCTGGGACTTGGTGATCTGGTCGGTGGGCTGCTCCTTGTGACCGGTGAGCCGCTCCTTGTGGCCAATGAGTCGCTCCTTTGGGTCGATGGGCCACTCCTTGTGGCTGGGGCGCTCCATGTAGTCAGTTGGGCCGCTCGTTGTGACGAGTGGGTCACTCCTTTTGGCTAGTAGGTCGTTACTTGTGGCCGGTTGGGCTGCTCCTTGTGGCCGGTTGAGCCCCTCCTTGTGGCCGGTAGGCAGCTTTTGTGGCTGGCGAGCCGCTCCTTGTGGCCAGTTGGGCCCCTCTTTGTGGCAGGTGGGCCACTCCTTTCGGCCAGTTGGGCCGCTCTTTGTGACCGGCTGGGCCACTCCCTGTGGTCAGTTGGAGCACTTCTTGTGGAAGTTGAGCTGCTCCTTCTGGCCAGTGGGCTGGTCCTTGTGGCCAGTTGGGCCTCTCCTTGTGGTCGGTGGGCCACTCCTTGTGACTGGTGTATCTCTGTGACTGGTGGGCCACTGCTTGTGTCTGTCTGGACCTCTCCCTTTGGCTGGTGGGTTGCCCCTCGTGGCCGGTGGACCCCTCCATGTGGCCAGTGGGCCCTTCCTTGTGGCTAGTGGGCCGCTCCTTTTGGCTGGTTGGACCTCTTGTTATGATTGATGGGCCGCTCCTTGTGGCCGGTTGGGCCACTCGTTGTGGCCAGTGGGCTACTCCCTTCGGCCAGTGAGTTGCGCCTTTTGGCCGGTGGGCTGGTCCTTGTGCCCGGTGGGCCACTCCTTGTGACCGGTGGGCCACTCCTTGTGGCTGGCTGGACCTCTCCCTTTTGCTAGTGGGTTGCTCTTTGTGGCTGGTGGACCCCTCCTTGTGGCCAGTGGGCCGCTCTGTTTGGCTGGTTGGACCTCTCGTTATGAGTGATGGGCTGCTCCTTCTGGCCAGTTGGGCTTTTCCTTGTGGCTGATTGGGCCAATCCTTGTGGCCAGAAGGCCCTCTTCTTTGGCCGGTGGGCCACTCCTTTTGGCCAGTGGGCCCTCCTGGTGGCTAGTGGGCGACTCCTTTTGACCGGTGGGACACTCCTTTTGGCTGGTTGGGTTGCTCCTTGTTCCTGGTTGGGTCCCTGCTTGTGGCTAGTGGGTGACTCCATTTGACTGGTGGTACACTCCTTTTGGCTGGTTGGGTTGCTCCTTGTTCCTGGTTGGGTCCCTCCTTGTGGCTAGTTGGGTCCCTCCTTGTGGCTGGTGGGACACTCCTTGTGGCTGGTTGGGTTGCTCCTTGTTCCTGGTTGGGTCCCTCCTTTTGGCTGGTGGGACACTCCTTGTGGCTGGTTGGGTTGCTCTTTGTGGCTGGTTGGGTTGCTCCTTGTTCCTGGTTGGATCCCTCCTTGTGGCTGGTGGGACACTCCTTGTGGCTGGTTGGGTTGCTCCTTGTTCCTGGTTGGGTCCCTCCTTGTGGCTGGTTGGGTTGCTCCTTGTTGCTGGTTGGGTCCCTCCTTGTGGCTGGTGGGACACTCCTTGTGGCTGGTTGGGTTGCTCCTTGTTCCTGGTTGGGTCCCTCCTTTTGGCTGGTGGGACACTCCTTGTGGCTGGTTGGGTTGCTCTTTGTGGCTGGTTGGGTTGCTCCTTGTTGCTGGTTGGGTCCCTCCTTGTGGCTGGTGGGACACTCCTTGTGGCTGGTTGGGTTGCTCCTTGTGGCTGGTTGGGTCCCTCCTTGTGGCTGGTTGGGTCCCTCCTTGTGGCTGGTTGGGTTGCTCCTTGTTCCTGGTTGGGTCCCTCCTTGTGGCTGGTTGGGTTGCTCCTTGTTGCTGGTTGGGTCCCTCCTTGTGGCTGGTTGGGTTGCTCCTTGTTGCTGGTTGGGTCCCTCCTTGTGGCTGGTTGGGTTGCTCCTTGTTGCTGGTTGGGTCCCTCCTTGTGGCTGGGTGGGTCCCTCCTTGTGGCTGGGTGGGACACTCCTTGTGGCAGGGTGGGTTGCTCCTTGTTGCTGGTTGGGTCCCTCCTTGTGGCTGGGTGGGTCCCTCCTTGTGGCTGGTTGGGTTGCTCCTTGTTGCTGGTTGGGTCCCTCCTTGTGGCAGGGTGGGTTGCTCCTTGTTGCTGGTTGGGTCCCTCTTTGTGGCTGGTTGGGTCCCTCCTTGTGGCTGGTTGGGTTGCTCCTTGTGGCTGGTTGGGTTGCTCCTTGTTGCTGGTTGGGTCCCTCCTTGTGGCTGGTGGGACACTCCTTGTTGCTGGTTGGGTCCCTCCTTGTGGCTGGTTGGGTCCCTCCTTGTGGCTGGTTGGGTTGCTCCTTGTGGCTGGTTGGGTTGCTCCTTGTTGCTGGTTGGGTCCCTCCTTGTGGCTGGTGGGCCAGGACGATGGATTGAAGCCTCTTCTGGATATTTCCCAGAATTTGCCACCAGACCATGGCGGTGTTTGTTGCTCGTTCCGGCCCACCTTCCTGTTGGATGGGCTTCAGGTCCGATCTGTCATGTTGCCTTCGTTCTGTGGTCACGAGGTCCGGCTAGACCTGACACATGAAGCGAGGAATGTTTGCTCTTCATGGAGGGGGGCGTCTCATCAGACGGCTCCGTCAGGGGGATTATATTCTCCGTGCAGATTATGCTGCATAGTTTTATGGTTTATTCCATGAAATCCTAATTTTTTTGCACATTGTTTGGTGCCGTCTCTGTAAATTCCCGTAAATCTCTAATTGCTGTCAATAAAGTAACTAAAAACCCGCAGCTTTCCAACTGTCGCAACACTGCAACTCCAAGAGTGACCGGACAGCTGCATGCTGGGAGTTGTAGTTTTGGAACAGTGGAAGATCATCTGATTGGGGATCACAGAAACATTAAGTAAAGTCAAAAGCTCATAACTATTCCTCAGCTGATTCTGCACATACAGATAAAAAGTTACATTGTATCAGTGTGAACAATAAATGATAAGATCCTGTCTGCAGTCACCACTAGGGGGAGCTCCCTGTATACAGAGATACATGATAAGATCCTCTCTGCAGTCACCACTAGGGGGAGCTCCCTGTATACAGATACATGATAAGATTCTGTCTGCAGTCACCACTAGGGGGAGCTCCCTGTATACAGATATACATGATAAGATCCTGTCTGCAGTCACCACTAGGGGGAGCTCCCTGTATACAGAGATACATGATAAGATCCTGTCTGCAGTCACCACTAGGGGGAGCTCCCTGTATACAGAGATACATGATAAGATGCTGTCTGCAGCCACCACTAGGGGGAGCTCCCTGTATACAGATATACATGATAAGGTTCTGTCTGCTGTCACCACTAGGGGGAGCTCCCTGTATACAGATATACATGATAAGGTTCTGTCTGCTGTCACCACTAGGGGGAGCTCCCTGTATACAGAGATACATGATAAGATCCTGTCTGCAGCCACCACTAGGGGGAGCTCCCGGTATACAGAGATACATGATAAGATTCTGTCTGCAGTCACCTCTAGGGGGAGCTCCCTATATACAGAGATACATAATAAGATCCTGTCTGCAGTCACCACTAGGGGGAACTCCCTGTATACAGAGATACATGATAAGATGCTGTCTGCAGCCACCACTAGGAGGAGCTCCCTGTATACAGAGATACATGATAAGATTCTGTCTGCAGCCACCACTAGGGGGAGCTCCCTGTATACAGATATACATGATAAGGTTCTGTCTGCTGTCACCACTAGGGGGAGCTCCCTGTATACAGAGATACATGATAAGGTTCTGTCTGCTGTCACCACTAGGGGGAGCTCCCTGTATACAGAGATACATGATAAGATCCTGTCTGCAGTCACCACTAGGGGGAGCTCCCTGTATACAGAGATACATGATAAGATCTTGTCTGCAGTCACCACTAGGGGGAGCTCCCTGTATACAGATACATGATAAGATTCTGTCTGCAGTCACCACTAGGGGGAGCTCCCTGTATACAGATATACATGATAAGGTTCTGTCTGCTGTCACCACTAGGGGGAGCTCCCTGTATACAGAGATACATGATAAGATCCTGTCTGCAGTCACCACTAGGGGGAGCTCCCTGTATACAGAGATACATGATAAGATTCTGTATGCAGTCACCACTAGGGGGAGCTACCTGTATACAGAGATACATGATAAGATCCTGTCTGCAGCACCACTAGGAGTAGCTCCCTGTATATAGAGATACATGATAAGATCTTGTCTGCGTCACCACTAGGGGGAGCTCCCTGTATACAGAGATACATGATGAGATACTGTCTGCCGTCACCACTAGGGGGAGCTCTCTGTATACAGAGATACATGATAAGATCCTGTCTGCAGCACCACTAGGGGGAGCTCCCTGTATACAGAATACATGATGAGATACTGTCTGCCGTCACCACTAGGGGAGCTCTCTGTATACAGAGATACATGATAAGATCCTATCTGCAGCCACCACTAGGAGGGAGCTCCCTGTACAGAGATACATGATAAGATTCTGTCTGCAGTCACCACTAGGGGGAGCTCCCTGTATACAGAGATACATGATAAGATCCTGTCTGCAGTCACCACTAGGAGGAGCTCCTGTATACAGAGATACATGATAAGATCCTGTCTGCAGCCACCACTAGGAGGAGCTCCTTGTATTTGGAGATATCTGGAATGTATGATACATAGAGCTTCTCCTGGTGAGGGAAGTAGTGTATGACCTTTTCTTTCTTGGGCTCGGTTTAGGGTGTACCTGTTTTAGTCTCCAGACTGCAGACTGTGACGCCTGGAGGCGGCCGCAGACCTTCCCTCACATTTGAGTCCATGTGTTTGACTTCTCATGTCATATAAAAGTTTATGATGGAGTCATGTGAAGGTCACGATAGGATGTAAATATTGTGAATCCAAGTGTTCCATTGTTAGAAGCAGCGAGATCCATCTTCATCACTTCAGCTGGGGACTTATTGCCCATTGTCCAGCGCAGGAGGCAGCGCCCGATACGACATGATGGCCATGGTGGAACGCCTCAATGGCAGTTTAGTGTCCAACATGAGCGGTGCCTGCACCAGTGACAGGACGGACAGCACTCTGCCTTTCTTGTGCTGCCAACCAGGCCCTCAAATTACAATCATGATCCGAACCCCAAAATATGAATCTGGGACCTATATCCTACAAGACACAGCTGTTAATAAATCTCATATTTATACATGTCCTGCAGGGTCTGTTCTCTCCTGTTGCAGTGTCTGTTCTATCCTGTTGCAGTGTCTGTGCTCTCCTGTTGCAGTCTCTGTTCTCTCCTGTTGCAGTGTCTGTCTCTCCTGTTGCAGTGTCTGTTCTCTCCTGTTGCAGTGTCTGTGTTCTCCTGTTGCAGTCTCTGTGCTCTCCTGTTGCAGTGTCTGTTCTCTCCTGTTGCAGTGTCTGTGCTCTCCTGTTGCAGTGTCTGTTCTCTCCTGTTGCAGTGTCTGTACTCTCCTGTTGCAGTGTCTGTTCTCTCCTGTTGCATGTCTGTTCTCTCCTGTTGCAGTGTCTGTGCTCTCCTGTTGCAGTCTCTGTTCTCTCCTGTTGCAGTGTCTGTGCTCTCCTGTGCAGTGTCTGTTCTCTCTTGTTGCAGTCTGTCTCTGTTGCAGTGTCTGTCTCTCCTGTTGCAGTGTCTGTCTCTCCTGTTGCAGTGTCTGTTCTCTCCTGTTGCAGGTTGTCTGTTCTCGTGCGTCTCCTGTTGCAGTGTCTGTTCTCTCCTGTTCTGTTCTGCAGCTGCTCCGTGAGTGTCTTCTCTCCTGTTGCAGTGTCTGTTCTCTCTCTGTTGCAGTGTCTGTACTCTCCTGTTGCAGTGTCTGTTCTCTCCTGTTGCAGTGTCTGTTCTCTCCTGTTGCAGTGTCTGTGCTCTCCTGTTGCAGTGTCTGTTCTCTCCTGTTGCAGTGTCTGTCTCTCCTGTTGCAGTGTCCTGTTCTCTCCTGTTGCAGTGTCTGTTCTCTCCTGTTGCAGTGTCTGTTCTCTCCTGTTGCAGTGTCTGTTCTCTCCTGTTGCAGTCTCTGTTCTCTCCTGTTGCAGTGTCTGTTTCTCTCCTGTTGCAGTGTCTGTTCTCTCCTGTTGCAGTGTCTGTCTCTCCTGTTGCAGTCTCTGTTCTCTCCTGTTATGCAGTGTCTGTTCTCTCCTGTTGCAGTTCTGTTCTCTCCTGTTGCAGTGTCTGTTCTCTCCTGTTGCAGTCTCTGTTCTCTCCTGTTGCAGTGTCTGTACTCTCCTGTTGCAGTCTCTGTTCTCTCCTGTTGCAGTGTCTGTCTCTCCTGTTGCAGTGCTCTGTCTCTCCTGTTGCAGTGTCTGTTGCTCTCCTGTTGCAGTGTCTGTTCTCTCCTGTTGCAGTCTCTGTCTCTCCTGTTGCAGTGTCTGTTCTCTCCTGTTGCAGTGTCGTCCTCCTGTTCAGTGTCTGTCTCTCCTGTTGCATGTCTGTTCTCTCCTTGTTCAGTGTCGTTCTCTCCTGTGCAGTGTCTGTTCTCTCCGTTGCAGTGTCTGTTCCTCCTGTTGCAGTGTCTGTCTCTCCTGTTGCGTGTCTGTCTCTCCTGTTGCAGTCTCTGTCCTCCTGTTGCAGTGTCTGTCTCTCCTCGTCTTCTCTCCTGCGTCTCTTCTCCTCCTGTCGTGCCTCTCCTCCTTTCAGTCTTCCCCTTAGGCTTCTGTTCTTTTCCTTTCAGTTCTTCTCTCTTCGTGACTTCCTGTCTTTCTCCGTCAGGTCGTCCTCCTGGCAGTCCCGCTCCCTTGCAGTGTTTCTTTTCGTCTTGTCTCCTGTCTCCTCGGAGGCTCTCCTTCATGTCTCTCCTTCAGTTTTCCATCTTCTCCTTTCAGTCGTCTCCCTTGCAGTCTGTCCCTGCATGCTCGCCCTGTGCAGTCTCCCTTCGTCTTTCTCCTGTCAGTCTGTCTCTCCTTCAGTGTCTGTTCTCTCCTGTTCAGCTGTCTCCTTCAGTTCTGTCTCTCCGTCTCTTCTCTCTGTTGCATGTCCTGTTCTCTCCTGTTCAGTGTCTGTCTCTCCTTTGCATGCTGTCTCTCTCCTGTTGCAGTCTGTTCTCTCTGTGCATGTCTGTCTCCCTGTTGCGCTTCTCTCCTGTGCAGTTCTGTTCTCCCTTGCAGTGCTGTCTCCTTTCTTCTGTCTCTCTTCAGTTCTTCCTCCTGTTCAGTTCTGTTCTCTCCGTGCAGTCTGTCTCCCTGTTCTGCGTCTCTCCTGTTCAGGTCGGCTCTCCTTTGCAGTTCTTCTCTCCTTTGCAGTTCTCTCTCCGTTGCATTCTCCTGTTCTCTCCTTGCAGTCTTCTCTCCTGTGCAGTGTCTTCTCCCTTTGCATGTTGTCTCTCCTGTCGTCTGTCTCTCCTTGCATTCTTCCTCTTTGCATTGTCTCTCCGTTGCAGTTCTGTCTCCCTTCAGTCTGTTCTCCCGTTCAGTCTGTTCTCCCTTTGCAGTTCTTTCCTCCTGTGCAGTCTGCTCTCCTGTCAGTTCTGTCTCCCTTTGCGTTCTCTCTCCTGTTGCAGTCTTCTTCCTTTCAGTCTTCTCTCCTTTCAGTTTCCTTTGCGTGTTTTCCTTTCAGTCTCTCTGTCGTGTCTCCCTGTGCATTCTCCCTTGCGTCTCTTCTTCCTTTCAGTCGTTTTTTGGTCGTCTCGTCAGTTCTGTTCTTCTCGCTCCTGTTGCAGTGTCTGTCTCTCCTGTTGCAGTGTCTGTCTCCTGTTCAGTTCTGTTCTCTCCTGTTGCAGTGTCTGTTCTCTCCTGTTCAGTTCTGTTCTCTCTGTTGCAGTGTCTGTCTTCCTGTTGCAGTCTCTGTCTCTCTGTTGCAGTGTCTGTCTCTCCTGTTGCAGTGTCTGTTCTCTCCTGTTGCAGTTCTTTCTCTCTGTTGCAGTTCTGTCTCTCCTGTTGCAGTCTGTTCCTGTGCTCCTCTCCTTGCAGTTCTGTTTCCCTTCGCTCCTGTTGCAGTGTTCTGTTCTCTTCCTGTTGCAGTGTCTGTTCTCTCCTTTGCAGTGTCTGTTCTCCTGTTGCAGTGTCTGCTCTCCTGTTGCGTTCTGTTCTCTCCTTTGCAGTGTTCCTCCCAGTCTTCTCTCCTGTTCAGTGTCTGTCTCTCCTGTTGCAGTGTCTGTTTCTCCTGTTCAGTTCTGTCTCTCCTGTTGCAGTGTCTTTCTCTCCTGTTGCAGTCTGTTCTCTCCTGTTGCAGTGTCTGTTCTCCTTTGCAGTTCTTCTTCCTGTTGCAGTCTGTCTCTCCTGTTGCAGTCGTTCTCTCTGTTGCAGTTCTGTCTCTCTGTTGCAGTCTGTCTCTCCTGTTGCAGTTCTGTCTCTCCTGTTGCAGTGTCTGTCTCTCCTGTGCAGTTCTGTCTCTCCTGTTGCAGTGTCTGTCTCTCCTGTGCAGTTCGTCTCTCCGTTGCAGTTCTGTTCTCTCCTGTTGCAGTTCTGTCTCTCCTGTGCAGTGTCTGTTTCTCCTGTTGCAGTTCTGTTCTCATCTGTCTCCTGTTGCAGTTCTGTTCTCTCTGTTGCAGTGTCTGTCTCCTGTTGCAGTGTCTGTTTCCCTGTTGCAGTTCTGTCTCTCCTGTTGCATTCTGTTTCTCCTGTTGCAGTTCTGTTCTCTCTGTTGCAGTTCTGTCTCTCCTGTTGCAGGTCTGTCTCTCTGTTGCAGTTCTGTCTCTCCTGTTGCAGTTCTGTTCTCTCTGTTGCAGTGTCTGTCTCTCCTGTTGCATTCTGTGTCTCCTGTTGCAGTCTTTCTCTCTGTTGCAGTCTGTCTCTCTTTGCAGTTCTGTCTCTCCTGTTGCAGTGTCTGTTCTCCTGTGCATCGTTCTCTCCTGTTGCAGTTTGTCTCCCTGTTGCAGTGTCTTCTCTCCTGTTCAGTTCTTTTCCTGTTGCGTGTCTGTTCTCCTGTTGCGTCCGTTCTTTCTTTGCAGTGTTGTTCCCTGTTGGTTTGTTCTCTCCTGTTGCAGTGTCTGTCTCTCCTTGCAGTTCTTCTTCCTTTCGTCCGTTCTCCTGTTGCAGTGTCTGTTCTCTCCTGTTGCAGTGTCTGTCTCTCCTGTTGCAGTTCTGTTCTCTCCTGTTGCATCTCTGTCTCCCTGTTGCAGTGTCTGTCTCTCCTGTTGCAGTTCGTTCTCTCCTGTTGCGCTCTCTCCTGTGCAGTTCTGTTCTCTCCTGTTGCAGTCTTCTCTCCTGTTGCAGTCTTTCTCTCTGTTGCAGTGCTGTCTCTCCTGTTGCAGTCTTCTTCTCAGTCCTTTCTCTGTGCTTGTTCTCTCTGTTGCAGTGTCTGTCTCTCCTGTTGCAGTGTCTGTTTTCCCTGTGCAGGTTGTCCTCCTTTCAGTGCTGTTCTCTCCTGTTGCAGTTCTGTTCCTCCTGTTGCAGGTCTGTCTTCCTGTTGCGTTCTTGCCCCTGTTGCAGTCTTCTCTCTGTTGCAGTGTCTGTCTCTCTGTTGCAGTGTCTGTTCTCCCTGTTGCAGTTCTGTTCTCTCCTGTTGCAGTGTCTGTTCTCTCCTGTTGCAGTGTCTGTCTCTCCTGTTGCAGTGTCTGTTCTACTCCTGTTGCAGTGTCTGTTCTCCTTTGCAGTGTTGTCTCTCTGTTGCAGTGTCTGTTCTCTCCTGTTGCAGTGTCTGTTCTCTCCTGTTGCAGTGTCTGTTCTCTCCTGTTGCAGTGTCTGTTCTCTCCTGTTGCAGTCTCTGTCTCTCCTTTGCAGTGTCTGTTCTCTCCTGTTGCAGTGTCTGTTCTCTCCTGTTGCAGTTCTGTTCTCTCCTGTTGCAGTGTCTGTCTCTCCTGTTGCAGTGTCTGTTCTCTCCTGTTGCAGTGTCTGTTCTCTCCTGTTGCAGTGTCTGTTCTCTCCTGTTGCAGTGTCTGTTCTCTCCTGTTGCAGTGTCTGTCTCTTCCTGTTGCAGTGTCTGTTCTCTCCTGTTGCAGTGTCTGTTCTCTCCTGTTGCAGTTCTGTTCTCTCCTGTTGCAGTGTCTGTCTCTCCTGTTGCAGTCTCTGTCTCTCTCCTGTTGCAGTGTCTGTTCTTCTCCTGTTGCAGTCTCTGTTCTCTCCTGTTGCAGTCTCTGTTCTCTCCTGTTGCAGTGTCTGTTCTCTCCTGTTGCAGTCGTCTCCTGTTCTTCCCCCTGTTGCAGTGTCTGTCTCTCCTGTTGCAGTGTCTGTCTCTCCTGTTGCAGTGTCTGTTCTCTCCTGTTGCAGTGTCTGTTCTCTCCTGTTGCAGTGTCTGTTCTCTCCTGTTGCAGTGTCTGTTCTCTCCTGTTGCAGTGTCTGTGTCTCTCCTGTTGCAGTCTCTGTGTCTCCTGTTGCAGTGTCTGTTCTCTCCTGTTGCAGTGTCTGTTCTCTCCTGTTGCAGTGTCTGTGTCTCTCCTGTTGCATGTCTGTTCTCTCCTGTTGCAGTGTCTGTCTCTCCTGTTGCAGTGTCTGTTCTCTCCTGTTGCAGTGTCTGTTCTCTCCTGTTGCAGTCTCTGTTCTCTCCTGTTGCAGTGTCTGTTCTCTCCTGTTGCAGTGTCTGTACTGTCCTGTTGCAGTGTCTGTTCTTCCTGTTGCAGTGTCTGTTGCTCTCCTGTTGCAGTCTCTGTTCTCTCCTGTTGCAGTGTCTGTTCTCTCCTGTTGCCAGTCTCTGTTCTCTCCTGTATGCAGTGTCTGTTCTCTCCTGTTGCAGTGTCTGTTCTCTCCTGTTGCAGTCTCTGTTCTCTCCTGTTGCAGTTCTGTTCTCTCCTGTTGCAGTGTCTGTGCTCTCTGTTGCAGTGTCTGTTCTCTCCTGTTGCAGTTCTGTTCTCTCCTGTTGCAGTGTCTGTTCTCTCCTGTTGCAGTGTCTGTTCTCTCCTGTTGCAGTGTCTGTTCTCTCCTGTTGCAGTGTCTGTACTCTCCTGTTGCAGTGATAGAAAGGCTCCTTACTTATAATTTTACCCCATTATAATTATTTGTTGCTTTTACATTTTCTTATTGTAATTAATGTAACATACACATATTTGGAAACTTTTCACAAAATGCAGTTGATGGATCTAAAATGCGAAAAGTCAATTTTTCTCCACATTCTGGGGATTTCTTATTTTTATACCATTTCCCAGACGTTCTTGCATTTTCCAGTAACTCCCATTTATAATCAGTGAGTAATCTTCTTCTTCTTTATCTTTCTTACATTCACTTTTTCCTCCCAGTTATAAGTAAAGCATTGTTTGGTACATCCTCAGCTTGTCCTTGGATTGAAGGCCGTCTCTCGCCCGCACCCTTATTATTCATTATATCTGGCTGTGAGAGCAAATCTAGGAAATACATTTATACATTTCTATAGAAGCTGCTTTATCTACATTAAAACACAATCTCCAGGAAAGTACAAAATGTAATACTAAACTTATGCCTCCGGCCACCACTAGGTGGAGCTCCCTGTATACAGCGATACATGATAAGATCCTGTCTGCAGCACACTAGGGGGAGCTCCCTGTATACAGCGATACATGATAAGATCCTGTCTGCAGTCACCACTAGGGGGAGCTCCCTGTATACAGAGATACATGATAAGATTCTGTCTGCAGTCACCACTAGGGGGAGCTCCCTGTATACAGAGATACATGATAAGATCCTGTCTGCAGTCACCACTAGAGGGAGCTCCCTTATACAGAGATACATGATAAGATCTGTCTGCAGTCACCACTAGGGGGAGCTCCCTGTATACAGAGATACATGATAAGATCCTGTCTGCAGTCACCACTAGGGGAGCTCCTGTATACAGAGATACATGACATGATCCTGTCTGCAGTCACCACTAGGGGGAGCTCCCTGTATACAGAGATACATGATAAGATCCTGTCTGCAGCACCACTAGGGGGAGCTCCCTGTATACAGAGATACATGATAAGATCCTGTCTGCAGACACCACTAGGGGGAGCTCCCAGTATACAGAGATACATGATAAGATCTGTCTGCAGTCACCACTAGGGGGAGCTCCCTGTATACAGAGATACATGATAAGATCTGTCTGCAGTCACCACTAGGGGGAGCTCCCTGTATACAGAGATACATGATAAGATCCTGTCTGCAGTACCACTAGGGGGAGCTCCCTGTATACAGAGATACATGATAAGATCTGTCTGCAGTCACCACTAGGGGGAGCTCCCTGTATACAGAGATACATGATAATATCCTGTCTGCAGTCACCACTAGAGGGAGCTCCCTGTATACAGAGATACATGATAAGATCCTGTCTGCAGTCACCACTAGGGGGAGCTCCCTGTATACAGAGATACATGATAAGATCTGTCTGCAGTCACCACCAGGGGGACTCCCTGTATACAAGATACATGATATAGATCCTGTCTGCAGTTCACCACTAGGGGGAGCTCCCTGTATACAGAGATACATGATAAATTCTTTCTGCAGTCACCACTAGGGAGCCGTATACAAGACAGATAAATCCTGTCTGCAGTCACCACTAGGGACCCTGTATACAGAGATACATGATAAGATTGCTGCTAGTCACCACTAGGGGGAGCTCCCTGTATACAGAGATACATGATAAGATCCTGTCTGCAGTCACCACTAGGGGGAGCTCCCTGTATACAGAGATACAGATAAGATCCTGCCTGCAGTCACCACTAGGGGGAGCTCCCTGTATACAGAGATACATGATAAGATCCTGTCTGCAGTCACCACTAGGGGGAGCTCCCTGTATACAGAAATACATGATAAGATCTGTCTGCAGTCACCACTAGGGGGAGCTCCCTGTATACAGAGATACATGATAAGATCTGTCTGCAGTCACCACTAGGGGAGCTCCCTGTATACAGAGATACATGATAAGATCCTGTCTGCTGTCACCACTAGGGGAGCTCCCTGTATACAAGATACATGATAAGATCTTGTCTGCAGTCACCACTAGGGGGAGCTCCCTGTATACAGAGATACATGATAAGATCCTGTCCTGCAGTCACCACTAGGGGGAGCTCCCTGTATACAGAGATACATGATAAGATCCTGTCTGCAGTCACCACTAGGGGGAGCTCCCTGTATACAGAGATACATGATAAGATCCTGTCTGCAGTCACCACTAGGGGGAGCTCCCTGTATACAGAGATACATGATAAGATCCTGTCTGCAGTCACCACTAGGGGGAGCTCCCTGTATACAGGGATACATGATAAGATCCTGTCTGCAGTCACCACTAGGGGGAGCTCCCTGTATACAGAGATACATGATAAGATCCTGCCTGCAGCCACCACTAGGGTGAGCTCCCTGTATACAGAGATACATGATAAGATCCTGTCTGCAGCCACCACTAGGGGGAGCTCCCTGTATACAGAGATACATGATAAGATCCTGTCTGCAGTCACCACTAGGGGGAGCTCCCTGTATACAGGGATACATGATAAGATCCTGTCTGCAGTCACCACTAGGGGGAGCTCCCTGTATACAGAGATACATGATAAGATCCTGCCTGCAGCCACCACTAGGGTGAGCTCCCTGTATACAGAGATACATGATAAGATCCTGTCTGCAGCCACCACTAGGGGGAGCTCCCTGTATACAGAGATACATGATAAGATCCTGTCTGCAGTCACCACTCGGAGGAGCTCCCTGTATACAGAGATACATGATAAGATCCTGCCTGCAGTCACCACTCGGAGGAGCTCCCTGTATACAGAGATACATGATAAGATCCTGTCTGCAGTCTCCACTAGGGGGAGCTCCCTGTATACAGAGATAGATGATTCTTGTTCCCTTTTCTTCCTCTTGTCTCTTATTGATTCTTGTAAGCCACCAACAAGCTTCAATTGATGGATCTTTTATGTACAGATAATCCTAAATACAGGAATTCACGTGTCCCCGATCCCAGCACTCGTAGGTGTCATCAGATAAGTGATGATGGGATCAGTCACCGCGCGGCAGAACCGTACAAGACGCCGAATCTGTCACCTTCTTCATCTCATTCAGATCCAGATGGACGATGATCACAGGAGAAAGTTATCACACTTCGCGCCTTCACCAGAATATTCCGGCGGAGATGATGAGGCTGATAGCGTCAGAGCCGCTCCTGGCAGAAGGTCCGGTCGTCCCATCGCCCCGAGTCCGGAATGACTCTAATACGGGATAATGTGTGACCTTTCCTGTGACGGAGCCGCAACGATGCAGACGCCGATCAGCACAGCTGACTGAGGCTAATTACTATTGATTAACCTACTTTACAGCAGAAGAAGGGAGGGGGTATATAAAGTATATGCAGTGCCCTCCAAAAGTATTCACCCCCTCAGTCAGCACTTTGTAGGACCACCTTTCTCTGTCTTCTATTAGTATTCACCCCCGGAGTCAGCACTTTGTAGGACCACCTTTCTCTGTCTTGTATTAGTATTCACCCCCTGAGTCAGCACTTTGTAGGACCACCTTTCTCTGTCTTGTATTAGTATTCACCCCCTGAGTCAGCACTTTGTAGGACCACCTTTCTCTGTTTTGTATTAGTATTCACCCCCTGAGTCATCACATTGTAGGACCACCTTCCTCTGTCTTGCATTAGTATTCACCCCCTGAGTCAGCACTTTGTAGGACCACCTTTCTCTGTCTTGTATTAGTATTCACCCCCTGAGTCATCACATTGTAGGACCACCTTTCTCTGTCTTGTATTAGTATTCACCCCCTGAGTCAGCACTTTGTAGGACCACCTTTCTCTGTCTTGTATTAGTATTCACCCCCAGAGTCAGCACTTTGTAGGAACACCTTTCTCTGTCTTGTATTAGTATTCAGCCCCCGGAGTCAGCACTTTGTAGGACCACCTTTCTCTGTCTTGTATTAGTATTCAGCCCCCTGAGTCAGCACTTTGTAGGACCACCTTTCTCTGTCTTGTATTAGTGTTCACCCCTGAGTCAGCACTTTGTAGGACCACCTTTCTCTGTCTTGTATTAGTATTCACCCCCTCAGTCAGCACTTTGTACGACCACCTTTCTCTGTCTTGTATTAGTATTCACCCCCTGAGTCAGCACGTTGTAGGACCACCTTTCTCTGTCTTGCATTAGTATTCACCCCCTCAGTCAGCACTTTGTAGGACCACCTTTCTCTCTTGTATTAGTATTAACCCCCTGAGTCAGCACTTTGTAGGACCACCTTTCTCTATCTTGTATTAGTATTCAGCCCCTGAGTCAGCACTTTGTAGGACCACCTTTCTCTGTCTTGTATTAGTATTCACCCCCTGAGTCAGCACTTTGTAGGACCACCTTTCTCTGTCTTGTATTAGTATTCACCCCCTCAGTCAGCACTTTGTAGGACCACCTTTCTCTCTTGTATTAGTATTAACCCCCTGAGTCAGCACTTTGTAGGACCACCTTTCTCTATCTTGTATTAGTATTCAGCCCCTGAGTCAGCACTTTGTAGGACCACCTTTCTCTGTCTTGTATTAGTATTCACCCCCAGAGTCAGCACTTTGTAGGACCACCTTTCTCTGTCTTGTATTAGTATTCACCCCCTGAGTCAGCACTTTGTAGGACCACCTTTCTCTGTCTTGTATTAGTATTCACCCCCAGAGTCAGCACTTTGTAGGACCACCTTTCTCTGTCTTGTATTAGTATTCAGCCCCCTGAGTCAGCACTTTGTAGGACCACCTTTCTCTGTCTTGTATTAGTATTCACCCCCTGAGTCAGCACTTTGTAGGACCACCTTTCTCTGTCTTGTATTAGTATTCACCCCCCTGAGTCAGCACTTTGTAGGACCACCTTTCTCTGTCTTGTATTAGTATTCACCCCCCTGAGTCAGCACTTTGTAGGACCACCTTTCTCTGTCTTGTATTAGTATTCACCCCCCTGAGTCAGCACTTTGTATGACCACCTTTCTCTGCCTTGCATTAGTATTCACCCCCTGAGTCGCCACTTTGTAGGACCACCTTTCTCTGTCTTGTATTAGTTTTCAGCCCCCGTAGTCAGCACTTTGTAGGACCACCTTTCTCTGTCTTGTATTAGTATTCACCCCCCTGAGTCAGCACTTTGTAGGACCACCTTTCTCTGTCTTGTATTAGTATTCACCCCCTGAGTCAGCACTTTGTAGGACCACCTTTCTCTGTCTTGTATTAGTATTCAGCCCCTGAGTCAGCACTTTGTAGGACCACCTTTCTCTGTCTTGTATTAGTATTCACCCCCTGAGTCAGCACTTTGTAGGACCACCTTTCTCTGTCTTGTATTAGTATTCACCCCCTGAGTCAGCACTTTGTAGGACCACCTTTCTCTGTCTTGCGTTAGTATTCAGCCCCTGAGTCAGCACTTTGTAGGACCACCTTTCTCTGTCTTGTATTAGTATTCAGCCCCTGAGTCAGCACTTTGTAGGACCACCTTTCTCTGTGTTTTGGGGTCTCTCCAGCTTTGGTCATCTAGAGGTGACATACTTTGCTCTCACTCAGTGATTGGACGGAGACGTCTGTGATGTCACAGATTCTGGGTGGATTTGGGTCTGGTTGGTGACTGTTCACACACAGGGATATGCTCTGATATAAACCCTCTTTTGTAGATCTGCAGGATGCTGAAGGTCGTTGTCCTGCTGGAAGGTGAACCTACGCCCCAGTCTCAGGTCTCCTGCAGCCTCTAACAGGTTTTCCTCCAGGATTGTCCTGTATTTAGCTCCATCCTTCTTCATATCACCTCTGAGCAGCTTCCCTGCCCCTGTGTCACGCTTGGGAGGTGAGGGAATCAGGTAACTTGATGGTGTGATGGGCAAAGGGGGTCAGGAAAGCTGGGGCCCTGGCTCGCCCTGATCTCGGAGGTACTTTTGATGGTGAGGAGTTCCGAGCCGCCACCCTTTACCCTAAGCTCCTGATTAGCCCTAGGCTGAGGGCTCCTACCTCCACCCATGGGTCGGGGATCACAGCTTCTCCCACTGCAATAGAACTCCAGGAGAGGCTTCAGCACAGCAGCAAGACATCTTCTCAGATCAATGATCAAGAGCCAACTAACTCTATAAACGGCGTCTGACAGAGGAGAGGGAAGGCTATTTAAAGCCAAGGGAAGGGGATTACCAGTAAGTCATACTTCAGCCACTCAACCAGCAGCTAAACATAATAGTGAGTGCAGCTCTGGAGCAAACATAGAAGGCAAGACCTTCACACCAATACCTCATGCAGCCCTTAAAGGAAAACAACACATACAGCAGCATCCGGCAATGTCAGCGCAATATAAGTGCGTGACACCCTGCTGAAGAAAAGCCTCCCCACATCAGGATGCTGCCTCCACCATGTGTGACAGTAGGGATGGTGTTTTCAGGGTGATGTGCAATCTAAGCTTTCTGTGGCAAATAGCGGTTTGCATTTAGCCCAAATCGTTATACTTTGGTGTCATCTGACCAGGGCACGTTCTTCCACTGCTCACTGAGCTTCCTACATGGCTGTTTGCAAACTTCTTCCAGCCGCCATTCAAAAATGTTTTTCTTCTTGTCGCTCTCCCATAAAGGGCCGATTTGTGGAGTCTTAAGACTAATAATCATCCTGTGGACAGATTGTCCTCTGAGCTGTGATCTCTGGGGCTCCTCCATGCGCCTCTTGGCTGCTCCTCTCATTATTGCCCCTTCTTGGGATGCCAGTCTCAGTGGACGGTCATGTCTTGGGACGTTGGCTCTTGTGCCATATTCCTTACATATTTGGATTATGGATTGATCAGAGCTCAGGTTATAACCTAATCCTGCCTTACTCTTTTCCACAACGTTATCCCTGACTTGTCTGGTGTGTTCCTTGGTTTTCATGATGCTGTTTATCCCTGACTTGTCTGGTGGGTTCCTTGGTTTTCATGATGCTGGTTATCCCTGACTTGCCTGGTGTGTTCCTTGGTTTTCATGATGCTGTTTATCCTGACTTGTCTGGTGTGATCCTTGCTTTTCATGATTCTGTTTATCCCTGACTTGTCTGGTGTGTTCCTTAGTTTTCATGATGCTGTTTATCCCTGACTTGTCTGGTGTGTTCCTTGGTTTTCATGATTCTGTTTATCCCTGACTTGTCTGGTGTGTTCCTTGGTTTTCATGATGCTGTTTATCCCTGACTTGTCTGGTGTGTTCCTTGGTTTTCATGATGCTGTTTATCCCTGACTTGTCTGGTGGGTTGCTTGGTTTTCATGATGATGTTTATCCCTGACTTGTCTGGTGGGTTCCTTGGTTTTCATGATGCTGTTTATCCCTGACTTGTCTGGCGGGTTCCTTGGTTTTCATGATGCTGTTTATCCCTTACTTGTCTGGTGGGTTGCTTGGTTTTCATGATGATGTTTATCCCTGACTTGTCTGGTGGGTTCCTTGGTTTTCATGATGCTGTTTATCCCTGACTTGTCTGGTGTGTTCCTTGAATTTCATGATGCTGTTTATCCCTGACTTGTCTGGTGGGTTCCTTGGTTTTCATGATGCTGTTTATCCCTGACTTGTCTGGTGTGTTCCTTGGTTTTCATGATTCTGTTTATCCCTGACTTGTCTGGTGTGTTCCTTGGTTTTCATGATGCTGTTTATCGTTGACTTGTCTGGCGTGTTCCTTGGTTTTCATGATGCTGTTTATCCCTGACTTGTCTGGCGGGTTCCTTGGTTTTCATGATGCTGTTTATCCCTTACTTGTCTGGCGTGTTCCTTGGTTTTCATGATGCTGTTTATCGTTGACTTGTCTGGTGTGTTCCTTGGTTTTCATGATGCTGTTTATCCCTGACTTGTATGGTGGGTTCCTTGGTTTTCATGATGCTGTTTGTTCTCTAATGTTCTCATCAAACCTCTGAGGCCTTCTACAGAACAGTGGTAGTTATACTGGGTATAAATTACACACAGCTGGACTAACTGTACTAGTTAGGTGACTTCTGGAGAGAATTGGTCATTCAGGATTTTATTTAGGGACATCAGATTTTAATGAAGAGTAAATATGGCCGTATGTCCCCTCTGAAGACAGCAATGCTGATGGGCGTAGTTACATCCCCCCCCCGAACACCTGAAGTTTATGCAAAGTGAGATCCATTAAGAACATTTAGTGGCTCTCACTAGTGCGCCAGCTCCTGTCGTTAACAGCAGGGAGACGGTTCTTTGTCTCGTATCATTCGCGACCAGCACATCAATAGAGAAGACACTACAGCTAAAAAAGACTGGAACCAGGGATAGCGTGAAAAAGGAGGTGAAAGGTACATGAAGTATCCAACATAGGCGGGTCAAGGTGGTGACCAGGAGAACTAGCGACTGGGATAGTCGTTCCCTCATACAGGACGCTTAGCATCAAGGCGTATGGTGCGTGAGATAAAAAGGGAACCCCAAGCAGACGTTCCAAAATGGTCAGTAGTGTAAGGCTAGGTTTCGGCCGTAGTGGCAACCAGGTATCCCGCCTGCACGACAGAAGTCTATGTACCCAGACAAGACCGCACCATCGATCCTAAGGCTTTCCGGGGTGCAACTCAACAGTACCCCACCTGTGACTATCGCCTCATGCCACACTCACTTCAAGTGGCATAGTTGGCATGATCAAGTCTTGATTCAGGAAGAGCTTGGGTTAAATGGAAGACAGAGACCGCCACGCTATCGAAGAGGACGGGAAAAATGGAACCTAGTGGTGCAGCACGCAAGGGAAGTGACTCACCGTAGCCGGGACACCGGAGGGACAGGCGTTTTCTTCCTCCTTCTTGTCACGGATGGACCGTGCCTGCCGGTAGTGGGGCCCGGTGGTACAGATCAAAAAGAGAGACGTCATAGCTGAACAGATTAGGGGTTAATTTGTCGTGACGCCACCTATGAGAGTTTCGGTAACTGTACCGACCCTGCGGGGCCTCCGGGGGATGGAATGCAGCAAGATGGAACGCTCCCCACAGGCTGAGCGGTGATCCCCGGAGCCAGGAGCTGTGCAAGATGTTGTGAGGCAGCTGCGGTTACTTAGTGCGCGGATGAAAGCAGTTCATCAGGAAGCACGGACACTGAAAGTCTCTGTAACGGGTATTTTACTGTAACCAGCAGGCAGTACATGGTATACAGTGACGGGTAGTGGACCGGGTGGACTCAGCAGTGATAGGTGTCCTCCACCATTCTAGCTAAGTGATGTTGCCGTTGTCGCCCAGGAATACCAGGTCGGGTACAGGGAGGCTGCTTCAATGCCCTACCCAGAGTATATGTGATGGATGTCTTGGGGAGCCTTGGGTCCCTTGGTGGGTACACCGCTGGTTAGACGACTGGATTTGGCGGTGGTGGGGTGCTCCTGTAAAGCGATCCCTCCACTCCTCTGGTTTGCATAGAAGTGCTGAACTCCTTCTAGCTTCGGTACCAGCAAACCGGCTGTAAATGGGCACAGGATGATTTTGTACCCGCATGTAGATGCCCGTAGATCGGTTGTAGAAGCACCGGGAATAATGGCGCTCAACCGGGGTGATGGCCAGGGGGCTGCACGGGACTGTGCAGGCCCCCTCTCCTAGGTTGCAGAGCTCGTTGGACTTGCTCCTCTCTCCTCCGTGGCCAAGTCAGTTCTCTCCTACACACTACTACTGCCCACACTCCTCCCACCAGGACCTTATTGGCCCTCTAACTGGTGATGCATGTGGGGTATGGATCTCTGAGTTAACTGTATGACTGCTGGGTCAGAGAATATTGCTGCTGCTGTTTTGGCTGCAATACCCTCCTGTGACGCACTCGGTGCGGGGCGCCACAGAAGTTCTACCCATTGTGGGTGTTTGGGAACTATAAGGGCGTGAAGGTTAGACCAGCCTTCCAAAGGCTACGCCTGTATTAATAGGTGCCACCCCTGAAAAAGTCAGACCATGGTGAGGAGTACCACCCAGAGAAAGACGGAGGACGGCCTCACACCTAGCGGGCAGTCTGGTGTTGGAGAAAGATGCAGTTGCTTGTGTCAGTTGGTTCAGTGTGCGCTCCATTATAAACATAGGGGCTGCGGTCTGCTTGCAGATGCCTCCGCAAAACGCTGCGGAGGCATCTGCAAATCTGAAGGCAGCCTTAAGGAGTGAATTTGGAGGGAGAAAGAAAGGAACCAAAGACTGAGGTCCTTTATGGACTTTGTTCCAATTTTCCCCCATCGACTGTGCCCCTGTCAGATGATATTTGTTTGGGGGGAGGTGGCACTGGAGACCCATTGCCATGCCAGGTTGAAGGCAAAAGGATGGTGCCCCTGGACCAGAATGTCTGCCCTTAAAAGAGTGTTGTGTTGGCCCAAGGGCTCCTTGGTGGAGGACCTGAACTCTTTGTTCCATAGTCCCATCATCATGGGGTGAGGTTCATTTTGACCTGAAATATGGGGGGACATTTCTACCTTAGTAGCAGAGACTGTTTTTCATTTATGTATTTTGGGTGTCTTCTAGGTTATTTGGATGGTCGAGGACGACCATTGTTAAAGAGAGGAGGAAGGTCAGACAGAGGAATCAAAAGAGTTATCAGAAAAGGTGTCCAAGAGCCAAGAACCACCTGAAGGCAGGAAGACCTGAAGTCAGCAGGTACAATTGTTTAATAGAAATCAGTAAGTAATGCACTCCCCCTCCATGGTCTGTATGCACGCTCCTGTGTGCACGCTCCTGTGTGCACGCTCCTGTATGCACGCTCCTGTATGCACGCTCCTGTGTGCACGCTCCTGTATGCACGCTCCTGTATGTACGCTCCTGTGTGCACGCTCCTCTATGCAGGCTCCTGTGTGCACGCTCCTGTATGCACGCTCCTGTATGTACGCTCCTGTATGTACGCTCCTGTGTGCACGCTCCTGTGTGCACGCTCCTCTATGCAGGCTCCTGTGTGCACGCTCCTGTATGCACGCTCCTGTATGTACGCTCCTGTGTGCACGCTCCTGTGTGCACGCTCCTGTGTGCACGCTCCTGTGTGCACGCTCCTGTATGCACGCTCCTGCGTGAACGCTCCTGCATGTACGCTCCTGTGTGCACGCTCCTGTATGCATGCTCCTGTATGTACGCTCCTGTGTGCACGCTCCTGTATGTACGCTCCTGTGTGCACGCTCCTGTGTGCACGCTCCTGTATGCACGCTCCTGTATGTACGCTCCTGTGTGCACGCTCCTGTGTGCACGCTCCTGTGTGCACGCTCCTGTGTGCACGCTCCTGTGTGCACGCTCCTGTGTGCACGCTCCTGTGTGCACGCTCCTGTGTGCACGCTCCTGTGTGCACGCTCCTGTAATGCACGCTCCTGTATGCACGCTCCTGTGTGCACGCTCCTGTATGTACGCTCCTGTGTGCACGCTCCTGTGTGCACGCTCCTGTAGGCACGCTCCTGTAGGCACGCTCCTGTACTCACGCTCCTGTATGCACGCTCCTGTATGCACGCTCCTGTGTGCACGCTCCTGTATGCACGCTCCTGTATGCACGCTCCTGTAATGCACGCTCCTGTATGATGGGAACATCATGGTGTGGGATTATTTTTCTGGCAAACTTCACATAATTGTAGGAAGGATGAACAAATGTCCAGAGACATTCCTGATAACAATCTGCTGCATCTACCAGGATGATGAAGATGAAGCGAGGGCGACATTTCACAGGACAATGATCCCAAACACACAGACAAGGAAACCTCAGAGAAAGAACATAAATCTGCTAGAATGGTCGAGTCGATCACCGCATACAATAGAGAATGTCTGCAAGGATCTACAGTAAAGTTCCAAGATCATAGAAGGATCCACGGAACCTGCAGGAAGTGAAGAGTGTTTGTGTGGAAGAATGGACCAAAATCCCCCTGAGCAATGCAGGGATGAGTGTCTCCATACAGGAGGCGACTGGAGCTTCATCACCAACAAAGGCCGAAGAACCAAACATTAAATACATTTCAGTAACGTGTTCAATACTTTTTCCCTGTGTCATTTCTCATTATTACACATACTTTATGTAAATCAATGACTTGATTTCTTTGCCTGTGTGGATTGGATGGGTTGTTACCGACATCTTATGAGAATTTCATGTCAGTAGCACCATTAGAAATATATTTAATTGGTGACGTGTTCAATACTTATTGTTATATGTATGTATCTCTTGCTATCATCATCGGTGACCTCCGCACATTTATATCACACATATGAGTCTTATCGCAGTATTATTAGTACACGGTTTCGCCCGTATCGGGGTCCACTCTGCACATATTGGGGTGTATCTCGCCTCCCAGTGCGGCCCCAGCTCCCTCCCGTCTGTGTATTCACAGAAAGGCTGCTTGTTCTACTCCTGTTTTTTTCCATTTTCTGGCTCTGCCTGGAATCACTTCTGAGGAATTTCTCTCTCTTGGGCTGAGAACGAGTTTTTCTGGGAGCTGCGAGTGTTTGTGCTGTGTCCGGATGTGCAAATCTCAGGACCACCGGGCAGGGAGAGCAACGAAGTGGGGAGAGACCCGGCGGAGGGACATAGAGGAGAGGGCAGCGAAGGGATGGAGAGGGAGAAGTGCAAAGTAGAGTCACCCAGGGGCGACGTCCGGAGGAGAAGGACAGGAGGGTAGGGATGGGTCCGGAGGAGAAGGACAGGGAGGATAGGGATGGGTCCGGAGGAGAAGGACAGGGAGGATAGGGATGGGTCCGGAGGAGAAGGACAGGGAGGGTAGGGATGGGTCCGGAGGAGAAGGACAGGGAGGATAGGGATGGGTCCGGAGGAGAAGGACAGGGAGGATATGGATGGGTCCGGAGGAGAAGGACAGGGAGGATAGGGATGGGTCCGGAGGAGAAGGACAGGGAGGATAGGGATGGGTCCGGAGGAGAAGGACAGGGAGGGTAGGGATGGGTCCGAAGGAGAAGGACAGGGAGGATAGGGATGGGTCCGAAGGAGAAGGACAGAGAGGATAGGGATGGGTCCGGAGGAGAAGGACAGGGAGGATAGGGATGGGTCCGGAGGAGAAGGACAGGGAGGATAGGGATGGGTCCGGAGGAGAAGGACAGGGAGGTAGGGATGGGTCCGAAGGAGAAGGACTGGGAGGATAGGGATGGGTCCGAAGGAGAAGGACTGGGAGGATAGGGATGGAAGGGAGAATGATCCTGACTATGGACGGAGGAAATAAAGCAGCAGAAGAGGTGATAAAACATGAGAATCAGAGAGATATGGATAGTGGAATTCCCAGCAATCAGTGAGGTGTTCGCTATTTTGCACGTAGGTAATTACTGTCCCAGTAGGAATCACCCTTTAATTTTTAGCCGTGACACCTACAATGGATCCATTACAAATCTAGATGAACCTTGTTAAATTTTATAGGTATTGACATGTAATGAGCGAGGTCTTCAATGCTCGAGTGACTTGAGCGAGACCTTCAATGCTTGAGTGACTTGAGTGAGGTCTTCAGTGCTTGAGCGACTTGAGCGAGACCTTCAATGCTTGAGTGACTTGAGCGAGGTCTTCAATGCTCGAGTGACTTGAGCGAGGTTTTCAGTGCTCGAGTGGCTTGAGCGAGGTCTTCAATGCTCGAGTGACTTGAGCGAGGTCTTCAATGCTCGAGTGACTTGAGCAAGCACTTCAGTGCTCGAGTGGCTTGAGCGAGGTTTTCAGTGCTCGAGTGGCTTGAGTGAGGTCTTCAATGTTTGAGTATTCAGAATGAGCAGGTCAGATGCTCAGATGGGCTTAGGGCCCTTTCACATCAGCAATTTTTGAAAATCGCGGCAGATGCGGTGAAAAAAACGCATCTGCCGCGATTACCGCATACCGGCTGCACTTGCGGCGCGGTTACGGTTTTTGCCATGCAAAGTATAGGCGTACTTGCAGCTGACCGCGTTTTTTTTTGCGGCCGCACCTGCTGCAAGTACGCCTATACTTTGTATGGCAAAAACCGCAACCGCGCCGCAAGTGCAGCCGGTATGCGGTAATCGCGGCAGATGCGTTTTTTTCACCGCATCTGCCGCGATTTTCAAAAAACGCTGATGTGAAAGGGCCCTTAACTTCTGGACCGAGTGTAATGGAAGACAATGGGAAACTCAAGCATTTCTCCATATTTGTCTGTGCATTCGACCCGCTTCTTTCGCATACCAAGCATTCTACTCTTGAAGTACTTGAGCACTGAACTGCTCGCTCAAGCCACTCGAGCATTGAAGTTCTCGCTTGAGCCACTCGAGCACTGATGCATTTATACAAATGGTATAACAAAGGCAGAAAACACGTCTGTCCGTCACATAGAAGATTCTCCAAATTTGACAAATGTTCCACACCGCGATCCGCGCTCCTTATCAAGAGTGATCATCTCTATATAGTGACATATGATGGCGCCATATGAGCAATGTATAACAATAATGATACCGTATAGGAATAAAATGACAGCAGATCCCGGGTCTGGGGACGCTCCTCACTGCTCCCCCGATCCCCACATCCCCCGAGATCCCCCCGATCCCCCTGATCCCCACACCCCCCGCGCTCCGCACATTCTGCTGCAGAACTGTTGTTCTTTTTCGGAGCTCGGGATTTCTTTTGTTTTGGTCTCGGCCTGAGAAGAATTTATATTAATCCGATCAGAGCTCAAATCAGTTTTCTCTGGATAAAGTCTGTAATAGGATCTGAACCGAGCGCAGGTGTGAGGGGCGCAGAGATATCTCAGGTGCACAGGGAGGGTGGTAATGCCAGGATGGGTGAGGAGTTCACAGCAGAACCCACTGAGAAGGTCACAAAGTATAGAAGATGAGAGGTTCACCATATATTATACTCCAGAGCTGCACTCACTATTCTGCTGGTGCAGTCACTGTGTACATACATTACATTACTGATCCTGAGTTACCTCCTGTATTATACTCCGGAGCTGCACTCACTATTCTGCTGGTGCAGTCACTGTGTACATACATTACATTACTGATCCTGAGTCACCTCCTGTATTATACTCCAGAGCTGCACTCACTATTCTGCTGGTGCAGTCACTGTGTACATACATTACATTACTGATCCTGAGTTATCTCCTGTATTATACTCCAGAGCTGCACTCACTATTCTGCTGGTACAGTCACTGTGTACATACATTACATTACTGATCCTGAGTTACCCCCTGTATTATACTCCAGAGCTGCACTCACTATTCTGCTGGTGCAGTCACTGTGTACATACATTACATTACTGATCCTGAGTTACCTCCTGTATTATACTCCAGAGCTGCACTCACTATTCTGCTGGTGCAGTCACTGTGTACATACATTACATTACTGATCCTGAGTTACCTCCTGTATTATCCTCCAGAGCTGCACTCACTATTCTGCTGGTGCAGTCACTGTGTCCATACATTACATTACTGATCCTGAGTTACCTCCTGTATTATACTCCAGAGCTGCACTCACTATTCTGCTGGTGCAGTCACTGTGTACATACATTACATTACTGATCCTGAGTTATCTCCTGTATTATACTCCAGAGCTGCACTCACTATTCTGCTGGTGGAGTCACTGTGTACATACATTACATTACTGATCCTGAGTTACCTCCTGTATTATCCTCCAGAGCTGCACTCACTATTCTGCTGGTGCAGTCACTGTGTACATACATTACATTACTGATCCTGAGTTACCTCCTGTATTATACTCCAGAGCTGCACTCACTATTCTGCTGGTGCAGTCACTGTGTACATACATTACATTACTGATCCTGAGTTACCTCCTGTATTATACTCCAGAGCTGCACTCACTATTCTGCTGGTGCAGTCACTCTGTACATACATTACATTACTGATCCTGAGTTACCTCCTGTATTATACTCCAGAGCTGCACTCACTATTCTGCTGGTGTAGTCACTGTGTACATACATTACATTACTGATCCTGAGTTACCTCCTGTATTATACTCCAGAGCTGCACTCACTATTCTGCTGGTGCAGTCACTGTGTACATACATTACATTACTGATCCTGAGTTACCTCCAGTATTATACTCCAGAGCTGCACTCACTATTCTGCTGGTGCAGTCACTGTGTACATACAGTACATTACTGATCCTGAGTTACCTCCAGTATTATACTCCAGAGCTGCACTCACTATTCTGCTGGTGCAGTCACTGTGTACATACATTACATTACTGATCCTGAGTTATCTCCTGTATTATACTCCAGAGCTGCACTCACTATTCTGCTGGTGCAGCCACTGTGTACATACATTACATTACTGATCCTGAGTTACCACCTGTATTATCCTCCAGAGCTGCACTCACTATTCTGCTGGTGCAGTCACTGTGTACATACATTACATTACTGATCCTGAGTTACCTCCTGTATTATACTCCAGAGCTGCACTCACTATTCTGCTGGTGCAGTCACTGTGTACATACATTACATTACTGATCCTGAGTTACCTCCTGTATTATACTCCAGAGCTGCACTCACTATTCTGCTGGTGCAGTCACTCTGTACATACATTACATTACTGATCCTGAGTTACCTCCTGTATTATACTCCAGAGCTGCACTCACTATTCTGCTGGTGCAGTCACTGTGTACATACATTACATTACTGATCCTGAGTTACCTCCAGTATTATACTCCAGAGCTGCACTCACTATTCTGCTGGTGCAGTCACTGTGTACATACAGTACATTACTGATCCTGAGTTACCTCCAGTATTATACTCCAGAGCTGCACTCACTATTCTGCTGGTGCAGTCACTGTGTACATACATTACATTACTGATCCTGAGTTACCTCCTGTATTATACTCCAGAGCTGCACTCACTATTCTGCTGCTGCCGTCACTGTGTACATACATTACATTACTGATCCTGAGTTACCTCCTGTATTATACTCCAGAGCTGCACTCACTATTCTGCTGGTGCAGTCACTGTGTACATACATTACATTACTGATCCTGAGTTACCTCCTGTATTATCCTCCAGAGCTGCACTCACTATTCTGCTGGTGCAGTCACTGTGTACATACATACATTACTGATCCTGAGTTACCTCCTGTATTATACTCCAGAGCTGCACTCACTATTCTGCTGGTGCAGTCACTGTGTACATACATTACATTACTGATCCTGAGTTACCTCCTGTATTATACTCCAGAGCAGCACTCACTATTCTGCTGGTATGAGCGGCAGGTGATGCTCTGGGGGGGTCACTGTTGGGAACTCGCTCTCAGGTCATATTTAGTCCGTCCAGGAACAGACTCAGCACCAAACGCCTTAAAACAGATTGATGTTTTTTGAGCAAACAGCGGAGGCGGCCATGTTTTCTGAGCACTTTCCTTTATTGCTCTTGGGGGTCGGATCTCTGGACTTGGCCATGGAGTGAAGGACAGATAAAGTCTTTGAAGTGGACTCGCATATAAACAGCGGGATCTGCCGCCTGCTTTCTCTGAAAACACCAGTGCCCTAGAGCGGCTGCTCGCTACGTGCGGTCATCCTGGTCCGCGCAACCCAAAGACCCTCATGTGACCCCCGTCCAACCCGAAACCCCAAGCAAGATCCCCTCAGCCCCCTACTAAAGATCCCTTCATCTGTATCACACAGGATCAGATTAGATACAGCAGCTCAGCACCCTGATTCTTCTTTCCCAGGGCTCCTGCCTTCGGGAATTGTTGGGACACTTCCATACTCGGGGTCCGGCTGCTCTTACAGCTGTAAGATCCCACTAGATGTTAATTAGGAAGATCGGGGGAGACCTCGGTGCCAGGGTTGTGGCTGCATTGTGTATACACCATGTATGCGGTGACTGTGGAGACACGGGGGTCAGTGGGGGCTCTCCTCTGTGGAGACACGGGGGTCAGTGGGGGCTCTCCTCTGTGGAGACACGGGGATCAGCGGGTGCTCTCCTCTGTGGAGACACGGGGGTCAGTGGGCGCTCTCCTCTGTGGAGACACGGGGGTCAGTGGGTGCTCTCCTCTGTGGAGACACGGGGGTCACTGGGTGCTCTCCTCTGTGGAGACACGGGGGTCAGTGGGGGCTCTCCTCTGTGGAGACACGGGGGTCAGTGGGTGCTCTCCTCTGTGGAGACACGGGGGTCAGTGGGGGCTCTCCTCTGTGGAGACACGGGGGTCAGTGGGTGCTCTCCTCTGTGGAGACACGGGGGTCAGTGGGGGCTCTCCTCTGTGGAGACACGGGGGTCAGTGAGTGCTCTCCTCTGTGGAGACACGGGGGTCAGTGGGTGCTCTCCTCTGTGGAGACACGGGGGTCAGTGGGTGCTCTCCTCTGTGGAGACACGGGGGTCAGTGGGTGCTCTCCTCTGTGGAGACACGGGGGTCAGTGGGTGCTCTCCTCTGTGGAGACACGGGGTCAGTGGGTGCTCTCTGTGGAGACACGGGGTCAGTGGGTGCTTCTCCTCTGTGGAGACACGGGGGTCAGTGGGTGCTCTCTCTGTGGAGACACGGGGGTCAGTGGGTGCTCTCTCTCTGTGGAGACACGGGGGTCAGTGGGTGCTCTCCTCTGTGGAGACACGGGGGTCAGTGGGTGCTCTCCTCTGTGGAGACACGGGGGTCAGTGGGGGCTCTCTGTGGGGGTCAGTGGGTGCTCTCACCTGCTGGCCCAGCCGCCTTCCGAAAGACTGCATACACCAGGGCTCATTCCAATGAATGCCCGATCTCCTCACCCGTGGGCAGAACACTACTCAGACAACACAGGGTGAGGGAACCACAAAATGGTAAGGCTTTATTGGATCCCCAACAGTCATTGGCATATAACACATAATCAAGCACAACACACAATGTAACAGGCAACATAGTCTCACCCTTCCACTGGCTCACCAGGGATTGGAATACTTGTGCCTCAGGGTTTCAAGGGCCACTTACTCCAATCCGGCAGCACTCCACTTTTGGTGGACACCCACAGAGAAAGGGATAGCGGCAAGCTTAGCAAACTGACCAAGCACAGCAAAGTCTGTAGCCAGGTGACTGAATTGTCCCAACCTGGGTTTCTCCCAGCCGAATCCTAGGATCCTAGTCTGAGGGCATGCAGAGTATGAAGCAGTGGTGTAACTAGAGATTTAGAGCGCACCCCGCCACACAAACACGTTGGTCAGATGTATGAGCCCCGTGTAACGTTCTAAATCCCATAAAGACTTACAAATCAACTCCTCTGCCCTTTAATTTTGTATTAATGTCACTCATCCTGCTATACATGGTCCTCCTGGAATATGGCCCTTATCCTGCTATATATGGCTTTCCTCTTCCCGCCACCATAGACCTCCAAATATTATGCACCCCCATAGTCCTCCACATAGAATACTATTATTATGCACCCCATAGCGTAAGTCTCCCCCACCATCACCAGCCTCCACCAGCAGCCTCTCTCCTTCCTCCATCACCAGCCTCCACCAGCAGCCACCCTTCCTTCTCCATCGCCAGCCTTTACCAACAGCCTCCCTTTCTCCTCCATCACCAGCCTCCACTAGCAGCCTCCCTTCCTCCATCACCAGCCTCCACCAGCAACCTCTCTCCCTCCTCCATCACCAGCCTCTACCAGAAGCCTCTCTTCCTCCTCCATCACCAGCCTTTCTCCCCACCATCACCAGCCTCCACCAGCAGCCTCTCTCCCCCTCCATCACCAGCCTCCACCAGCAGCCTCTCTCCCTCCTCCATGACCAGCCTCCACCAGCAGCCTCTCTCCTTCCTCCATCACCAGCCTCCACCAGCAGCCTTCTTTCCTCCTCCATCACCAGCTTCCACCAGTAGCCTTTCTCCCTCCTCTATCACCAGCCTCCACCAGTGGCTTCTCTCCCCCACCATCACCAGCCTCCACCAGCAGCCTCTCTTCCAGCTCCATCACAAGCCTCCACCAGTAACCTTTCTCCCTCCTCCATCACTAGCCTCCACCAGCAGCCTCTCTTCCAGCTCCATCACAAGCCTCCACCAGCAGCCTTTCTCCCTCCTCCATCACTAGCCTCCACCAGCAGCCTTTCTCCCTCCTTCATCACCAGCCTCCAAAAGCATCCTCCCTTCCTCCTACATCACTAGCCTTCACCAGCAGCCTCCCTTCCTCCTCCATTACCAGCCTCCACCAGCAGCCTCCCTTCCTCCTCCATTACCAGCCTCCACCAGCAGCCTTTCTCACTTGTCCATCACCAGCCTCCACCAGCAGCCTCTCTCCTTCCTCCATCACCAGCCTCCTCAATCAGCCTTTCTCCCTCCTTCATCACCAGCCTCCACGAACAGCCTCCCTCAACCCCCCATATCTTCAGCTCTATGAGCGCTCACCTGCTCTCCTCCTCCTGGCTTCCATGTACTCCTCCACAGCACTCTGCTGACACATTTGCTGAAGCGTGGGGAGATGACCTCAGAAACGCTGCAGCAACTTGGAGCAGGGGCTGATTGGCGCTCATCGGACCCTGGAATGCCGGCTCAGGAACTTCTAGGGTTGGACATCTCCATGTGCGCCCCTCCTCCATAAAGACAGTGGATATGCTTGACTGTGTAACAGAGGAGGAGGGGGGTTAAAAAAAGAAATATAGAAACACTTTATTTTCGTCCTGGCCTGACTGGGCCCCTGAGCACTGCGGGCCCCGTAGCAATCGCGACCCCTGCGACCGTGGTAGTTACGCCACTGATATGAAGGCACGATATGACCCTGCCAGCCGAAACCGAAATTCTTAAGCTGAAATCATGATGACGTGATATGATCCTCTAGCCGGAGCCAAAGCCCCTACACTGAGGCCACGTAACATATGAACAACTAATACTGAAGCAGGCCCTTTTTATATCCCAAGCCTGCACCTCGGGACCAGGTATATTATGTAGGGTAAGGCTGTTCTCTTATTTTCACTATATTCAATAATACAATGGGGATCCGAGAAGTCTGGCAAGAAACAATGACTTAACAAACATGAGTTAACAAACTAAAGACCAATATGTCTGGACTAATTAAGAATTCAGTAGAATAAGTGGAAGAAGAAAAACAAGTGGCTCGTAAGAGAGAGATAGAGATACATGATAAGATCCTGTCTGCAGTCACCACTAGGGGGAGCTCCCTGTATACAGAGATACATGATAAGATCCTGTCTGCAGTCACCACTAGGGGAGCTCCCTGTATACAGAGATACATAATAAGATTCTGCCTGCAGTCACCACTAGGGGGAGCTCCCTGTATACAGATACACATGATAAGATTCTGTCTGCAGTCACCACTAGGGGAGCTCCCTGTATACAGAGATACATGATAAGATCTGTCTGCAGTCACCACTAGGGGGAGCTCCCTGTATACAGATACATGATAAGATCTGTCTGCAGTCACCACTAGGGGGAGCTCCCTGTATACAGAGATACATGATAAGATCTGTCTGCAGTCACCACTAGGGGGAGCTCCCTGTATACAGAGATACATGATAAGATCCTGTCTGCAGTCACCACTAGGAGGAGCTCCCTGTATACAGAGATACATGATAAGATCCTGTCTGCAGTCACCACTAGGGGGAGCTCCCTGTATACAGAGATACATGATAAGATCCTGTCTCAGCCACCACTAGGGGACTCCTGTATACAGAATACATGATAATCCTGTCTGCAGTTACCACTAGGGGAGCTCCCTGTATACAGAGATACATGATAAGATCCAGTCTGCAGTCACCACTAGGGGGAGCTCCCTGTATACAGAGATACTTTAAGATCCTGTCTGCAGTCACCACTAGGGGGAGCTCCCTCTATACAGAGATACATGATAAGATTCTGCCCTGTAGTCACCACTAGGAGGGAGCTCCCCTGATATACAGAGATTACATATTAATAGATCCTGTCTTACAGCCACCCCACTAGGGGGAGCTCCCTGTATACAGAATACATGATAAGATCCTGTCTGCAGTCACCACTAGGGGAGCTCCTTGTATACAGATACATGATAAGATTCTGTCTGCAGTCACCACTAGGGGGAGCTCCCGTATACAGAGATACATAAGATCCTGTCTGCAGTCACCACTAGAGGGGAGCTCCCTTATACAGAGATACATGATAAGATCTGTCTGTAGTCACCACTAGAGGGAGCTCCCTGTATACAGAGATACATGATAAGATCCTGTCTACAGCCACCACTAGGGGGAGCTCCCTGTATACAGAGATACATGATAAGATCCGGTCTGCAGTCACCACTAGGAGGAGCTCCCTGTATACAGAGATACATGATAAGATCCTGTCTGCAGTCACCACTAGGGGGAGCTCCCTGTATACAGAGATACATGATTAAGGATCTGCCCTGCAAGTTCCCATAGGGGGAGCTCCCTGTATACAGAGATACATGATAAGATCCTGTCTGCAGTCACCACTAGGGGGAGCTCCCTGTATACAGAGATACATGATAGGATCCTGTCTGCAGCCACCACTAGGGGGAGCTCCCTGTATACAGAGATACATGATAAGATCCTGTCTGCAGTCATCCACTAGGGGGAGCTCTCTGTATACAGAGATACATGATAAGATCCTGTCTGCAGTCACCACTAGGGGGAGCTCCCTGTATACAGAGATACATGATAAGATCCTGTCTGCAGTCACCACTAGGGGAGCTCCCTGTATACAGAGATACATGACATTCTGTCTGCATCCACCACTAGGGGGAGCTCCCTGTACAGAGATAAATGATAAGATTCTATCCGCTGTCACCACTAGGGGGAGCTCCCTGTATACAGAGATACATGATAAGATTCTGTCTGCAGTCACCACTAGGGGGAGCTCCCTGTATACAGAGATACATGATAAGATCCTGTCTGCAGTCACCACTAGGGGGAGCTCCCTGTATACAGAGATACATGATAAGATCCTGTCTGCTGTCACCACTAGGGGGAGCTCCCTGTATACAGAGATACATGAAGATCCTGTCTGCTGTCACCACTAGGGGGAGCTCCATGTTAGATCATTGATTGTCACTTCTAGCCCCATGCTGTGGTGTGTAATATACTTTGGTGCCATTGATACCTGCAGTGGATAAGTTCCTTCTGAGTTATTTCTTCTTGGCTTAGGACAGGTATCATTTCCTTTATAAAGGGCAGGAGAATATTTTAGGATAGTGCAGTGGAATGATGAGACTGCGCTGGCAGGACATGATGGGAGTTATAATTCCACAATGACTTCAGTCCTGCTCTGGTGCTGTCCAAGAACTCACACAATGTCTGTGCTGTCGTCACGATGGGCAACACTTGATCTTCTGGACACTGCAGCAGTCACACCATTGCCTTAGATGAGCACATTATAGTCTGGTCCATAATCCATTATAAGGTTTAGTCTGATTTGCCACTTTGTGTTGTAGAAGATAGTGACTTCATTTATGTCATTTTTAATGTAAATTACGGCTGGGTTAAAACATTTCCTAATGCTAGTGTTGTTTTCAGTAACACAGACCTGGGGGTGTCTGGTAACAGTTGGGGTTCCACATACGCAGGTCTTGTGGGGTGTCTCAGCCCTGTGGGTTTCACATACGGCAGGTCTTGTGGGGTGTTCCCGGTATACAGGCAGGTCTTGTGGGTGTGTGTTGTGAGTGGACCCGGTATATAGCAGGTCTTGTGGTGGTTGGTTACAAACCGGTATGCATCCGGCAGGTCTTGTGGGGTGTTCCCGGTTACGGCAGGTCTTGTGGGGTGTTCCCGGTATACGGCAGGTCTTGTGGGGTGTTCCTGGTATAGGCAGATCTTGTGGGTGTTCCCGGTATACGGCAGGTTTTGTGGGGTGTTCCGGTATATGGCAGGTCTTGTGGGTGTTCTGTATACAGGGGTTTGTGGGGTGTTCCCGGTATATCGGCAGGTCTTGTGGGGTGTTCCCGGTATACGGCAGGTTTTGTGGGTGTTCCTGGTATAGGCAGTCTTGTGGGTGTTCTTGATATACAGTGGGTTTTGTGGGGTGTTCCGGTATACGGCAGGTCTTGTGGGGTGTTCCCGGTATACGGCAGGTCTTGTGGGTGTTCCGGTATACGGCAGGTCTTGTGGGGTGTTCCTGGTATGCGGCAGGTCTTGTGGGGTGTTCCTGGTATACAGCAGGTCTTGTGGGGTGTTCCCGGTATACGCAGGTCTTGTGGGGTGTTCCCGGTATACAGTAGGTCTTGTGGGGTGTTCTTGGTATACAGTGGGTTTTGTGGGTGTTTCTAGTATACGGCAGGTCCATGTGGTGTTCCCGGTATATGGCAGATCTACTGGGGAGCTGCAGATAGGAACGCAGCGCCTCCCAGCTTGCTGTGTCTGGATCTATATACAGCACACATGAGTGTAAGCTTCAGAACTGGACCATAGACAATGGAATAAGAAGATCTGCTGTGATGACCTGTGAGGTCCATCATGTGGACGGCCGGCTGTGTTCATCACTCACCAGGAGAAGATTAACAGCTCTTGGTTAATTCAGTGGAGACTGTATACATTTGCATGTAATGGGCTCCCCCTAGTGGTGTCTGTATTCAGCACAAAAAATGAAGACGGGTTCATCAAAAAACCATGAACTGGTGAGGATCCAACTCTTGGAGGACAATGACGGGTGTACTTTATTGTAGGAGACAACTATTTGGGGTGACACCTGGCCGCGCTTTGTTTCTTGCCATCACCTCTGGATTCCAAATTCCGAGTTTACAGTCAGTGCCTAACGTGACGCTCAAGCTCCAACGGGGCCCCGATGCAAAGGCTCCAACGGGGCCCCAATTATTGAACATCTTTAATAAAATCGTTTGTTCCACTTACTCAGACGTCATCAGCTTGGACATTCGGCATAATCGTGGACAAACAGCTGTGAGAGTGAAGGCAACAGGGCCTCATCAGATCAGACTTACATGCGTTGCACAACCTGTTTGCCTAAATCTTTTGACGCTTAAAATGGCAGTAAGAAGCGTGACAGATTTGGATGCAGCTGTTTGTGCTAGCAAGAAACAGCTGTCATCCTGTGGACGTCCTTCTCTACCTGCTGAGGGTGAGTGCCACTTTTTATCAGTAATAGTCTTTTTCTATAGACCAAGGGCACTTTTGGGGTCCCGGGTGCGATTGTAACCCTTGCACCTATTGTAGTTACACCCCTGTAGGGGGAACACTGTGAAGGAGCCACAATAGTAGGTCGCCATGAAGGTGAAGCGGGGTAAGTATGGCGTTGCGGGAGGTTGTCCCTCTTTGAGGTGGTTTACAGTTGGGTGGGTGATCTGGTGAGTAATGCTCCTCACAGCCGGCGGTGGATATTGTGGCAGACAGGTAATTATGTGTTCTGCATTTTATAAGACGAGGTGAAGACGCGGCGTCTTAATCATTCTCAATGTAGCGAAGGCTTGGACGGAATTCCCGGGATATTATGAGGTTCCGCAGAAGTGCAGAGAGAAGAATGTGTCTTTACAGAAGCTTCACCTTCATGTTAAGCTCCTGACGATGATGATGATGATGACATGATGGAGAGATTGTAATGCAGCAATGATTGGGGAAAGAGCCTCAATCAGCGACAATCACATCCCGCGTCAATCATAGCGAGTATAGGAGAGCGCAAATCAATCACTGCAAGAGACAGCGCCGAGTCCACCGAGAGCACCTGGATGTGCAGGGAAAAGGGAGACACATCTGCCCAGGTTATACCAGCTGAGTATATAGAATTATACAGGAGATGCCCAGGTTATACCGGCTGAGTATATAGAATTATACAGGAGATGCCCAGGTTATACCGGCTGAGTATATAGAATTATACAGGAGATGCCCAGGTTATACTGGCTGTACATATATAATTATTAAAAGGAGATGCCAGGTTATACCGGCTGAGTATATAGAATTATACAGGAGATGCCCAGGTTATACCGGCTGTACATATATAATTTATACAGGAGATGCCCAGGTTATACCGGCTGATATATATAATTAATACAGGAGATGCCCAGGTTATACCGGCTGTATATATAGAATTATACAGGAGATGCCCAGGTTATACCAGCTGAGTATATAATTATTATACAGGAGATCCCAGGTTATACCGGCTGACTATATAATTTATACAGGAGATGCCCAGGTTATACCGGCTGAGTATATAGAATTATACAGGAGATGCCAGGTTATACCGCTGAGTATATAGAATTTATACAGGAGATGCCCAGGTTATACCAGGCTGTAGCATATAAATTATAAAAGGAGATGCCCAGGTTATACCAGCTGTAGTATATAGAATTATACAGGAGAGATCCAGGTTATACCAGCTGTATATATAAATTATACAGGAGATGCCCAGGTTATACCGGCTGTACATATATAATTGTATACAGGAGATGTCCAGGTTATACCGGCTGTACATTATAATTATATACAGGAGATGTCCAGGTTATACCAGCTGTACATATATAATTATATACAGGAGATGCCAGTTACATCGGCTGTACATATATAATTATATACAGGAGATGCCAGGTTATACCGTCTGTACATATATAATTATATACAGGAGATGCCCAGGTTATACCGGCTGTACATATATAATTATATACAGGAGATGTCCAGGTTATACCAGCTGTACATATATAATTATATACAGGAGATGCCCAGGTTATACCGGCTGTACATATATAATTATATACAGGAGATGCCCAGGTTATACCGGCTGTACATATATAATTATATACAGGAGATGCCCAGGTTATACCGGCTGTACATATATAATTATATACAGGAGATGTCCAGGTTATACCAGCTGTACATATATAATTATATACAGGAGATGCCCAGGATATACCAGCTGTACATATATAATTATATACAGGAGATGTCCAGGTTATACCAGCTGTACATATATAATTATATACAGGAGATGTCCAGGTTATACCAGCTGTACATATATAATTATATACAGGAGATGCCCAGGTTATACCGGCTGTACATATATAATTATATACAGGAGATGCCCAGGTTATACCGGCTGTACATACATAATTATATACAGGAGATGTCCAAGGTATACCAGCTGTACATATATAATTATATACAGGAGATGCCCAGGTTATACCAGCTGTACATATATAATTATATACAGGAGATGTCCAGGTTATACAGCTGTACATATATAATTATATACAGGAGATGTCCAGGTTATACCGGCTGTACATATATAATTATATACAGGAGATGTCCAGGTTATACCGGCTGTACATATATAATTATATACAGGAGATGCCCAGGTTATACCAGCTGTACATATATAATTATATACAGGAGATGCCCAGGTTATACCAGCTGTACATATATAATTATATACAGGAGATGTCCAGGTTATACCAGCTGTACATATATAATTATATACAGGAGATGCCCAGGTTATACCGGCTGTACATATATAATTATATACAGGCGATGCCCAGGTTATACCAGCTGTACATATATAATTATATACATAAGATGTCCAGGTTATACTGGCTGTACATATATAATTATACACAGGAGATGCCCAGGTTATACCAGCTGTACATATATAATTATATACATAAGATGTCCAGGTTATACCGGCTGTACATATATAATTATAACAGGAGATGCCCAGGTTATACCGGCTGTACATATATAATTATATACAGGAGATGCCCAGGTTATACCGGCTATACATATATAATTATATACAGGAGATGTCCAGGTTATACCAGCTGTACATATATAATTATATACAGGAGATGTCCAGGTTATACCAGCTGTACATATATAATTATATACAGGAGATGTCCAGTTATACCAGCTGTACATATATAATTATATACAGGAGATGTCCAGGTTATACCAGCTGTACATATATAATTATATACAGGAGATGCCCAGGTTATACCGGCTGTACATATATAATTATATACAGGAGATGCCCAGGTTATACCGGCTGTACATACATAATTATATACAGGAGATGTCCAGGGTATACCAGCTGTACATATATAATTATATACAGGAGATGCCCAGGTTATACCAGCTGTACATATATAATTATATACAGGAGATGTCCAGGTTATACCTGCTGTACATATATAATTATATACAGGAGATGTCCAGGTTATACCGGCTGTACATATATAATTATATACAGGAGATGCCCAGGATATACCGGCTGTACATATATAATTATATACAGGAGATGTCCAGGTTATACCAGCTGTACATATATAATTATATACAGGAGATGTCCAGGTTATACCAGCTGTACATATATAATTATATACAGGAGATGTCCAGGTTATACCAGCTGTACATATATAATTATACACAGGAGATGCCCAGGTTATACCGGCTGTACATATATAATTATATACAGGGGATGTCCAGGTTATACCGGCTGTACATATATAATTATACACAGGAGATGCCCAGGTTACACCGGCTGTACATATATAATTATATACAGGAGATGTCCAGGTTATACCAGCTGTACATATATAATTATATACAGGAGATGCCCGGGTTATACTGGCTGTACATATATAATTATATACAGGATATGCCCAGGTTATACCGGCTGTACATATATAATTATATACAGGATATGCCCAGGTTATACCGGCTGTGCATGTAGAATTACATACAGATGATACCCAGGTTACACCGGCTGTACATATATAATTATATACAGGAGATGCCCAGGTTATACCAGCTGTACATATATAATTATATACAGGAGATGTCCAGGTTATACCAGCTGTACATATATAATTATATACAGGATATGCCCAGGTTATACCGGCTGTACATATATAATTATATACAGGAGATGTCCAGGTTATACCGGCTGTACATATATAATTATATACAGGAGATGTCCAGGTTATACCAGCTGTACATATATAATTATATACAGGAGATGTCCAGGTTATACCAGCTGTACATATATAATTATATACAGGATATGCCCAGGTTATACCAGCTGTACATATATAATTATATACAGGATATGCCCAGGTTATACCGGCTGTACATATATAATTATATACAGGAGATGTCCAGGTTATACCGGCTGTACATATATAATTATATACAGGATATGCCCAGGTTATACCGGCTGTGCATGTAGAATTACATACAGATGATACCCAGGTTAGGCTGGTTTCACATTACCGCTAGTTTTAATACTCTGAGTCCCCAGTGATTGATTTCCAGTGGCATTCCCGTTTCTGCGTTTGCATCAGATTCCCACCAGATCCAGCAGATCCCCCTGTTTTTTCTGACCTCAAAAATACAACATGTAGCATTTTGGGGGTCTGCAAACAAAACATCAAAAACTGGATCCAGCATAAATGAAAATGAAAGTAAATTAGCTCTGGATCTGATTTCCCCAGGATCCAGTATGCCTACTGATAGACAGACAGCTACAATAGATATATATGGTAGATTGATGATAGGGATAGCTAAATCGGGCTTACCAGTCTTCTCCCACTGCAGCTTGAAGGGTCACACCATTAAGCTTAATGAATATTCACTGCTCTCACTGGCAACAGCCAATCACAGTGTGTTAAATAAATAATGTGAAAAAAATGCACTTTACCCGGCTCCTCCAATTGCCCTGGCGCTGGTGGCAAACTGGGTAATAAGGGGCTACAGCCAGCTGAATATTGCCAGCTGGCACTAAGTCCAAGATTCATAATGTTGGGCCAATATTAGAGCATTAGGAATCTGTATTAAATAGCAAATAATACAACACACAGAAAAAAATATTTAATTATAGCAAAAAACACAAAGACATATCTTGACTCCTTCTTTATTACTTGCACACACCCTCCACCATCCTCTGCGACGTCTTCTCTTGGCAGCCACTGAGATTACCTTAACATCTGTCCTATTATTAATAATGTTAAAGATGATCATCACACATGAGAGTAGCAGGACTGGATGATGGGCATGGTAAATTATAGACATAGGGATAGATATAGGTCCCAGGTGGTTTCAACAGGGGTTTACCTACAGAGGTCGGTCACCATGTGGAGGAAAAACTACAGAGGTTATCTGCTTGGAACCATATGAGTCACTAGTCCGCTGGACCTACAGTAATCATGTGTGACATAGTCAAGGCATGGTCTGGAGTCTGAATAACTGGAGGGTAGCGAATAAGAGCAAAGGGGGCTAAACAAACAGATGATCAGAACAAGGTCGAAGGTCTGACAGCAATAGATCAATCAAAAAGACTACAGGAATGCAGGCCAACAAGCACCACTGAGCAGAATGCTATGCCTGGCAGAGTTCTGGGAGAAACTGCCCAGCTAAGTAGCTGGGCAATCAACGGGAACGGGGAGCACATGAATAACTCAGTAGCTCCCAGAATCAGATTGGATGACTGAGCTGTCACTCAACACACTTACAGCGTAGTACCACCCGGTACCAGATTGGACGAGGGAGCTGTCACTCACCAAACTGACAGCTCAGCAATCCCTGATTCCATAGTTACAGATGCACTGAGGGGAAGAATTGTGACATCATGAGTGTGCAGGAACTACAGGGATAATCTGCCTGCAGGAACTATAGAGGTCACCTGTGTGCAGGGACTACAGAGGTCACCTGTGTGCAGGGACTACAGAGGCCAACTGTGTGCAGGGACTACAGAGGCCAACTGTGTGCAGGGACTACAGAAGCCACCTGTGTGCAGGGACTACAGAGGCCACCTGTGTGCAGGAACTACAGGGATAATCTGCCTGCAGGAACTATAGAGGTCACCTGTGTGCAGGGACTACAGGGATAATCTGCCTGCAGGAACTATAGAGGTCACCTGTGTGCAGGGACTACAGAGGTCACCTGTGTGCAGGGACTACAGAGGTCACCTGTGTGCAGGGATTACAGAGGCCACCTGTGTGCAGGGACTACAGAGGCCACCTGTGTGCAGGGATTACAGAGGCCACCTGTGTGCAGGGATTACAGAGGCCACCTGTGTGCAGGGACGACAGAGGCCACCTGTGTGCAGGGATTACAGAGGCCACCTGTGTGCAGGGACTACAGAGGCCACCTGTGTGCAGGGACTACAGAGGCCACCTGTGTGCAGGGACGACAGAGGCCACCTGTGTGCAGGGATTACAGAGGCCACCTGTGTGCAGGGACGACAGAGGCCACCTGTGTGCAGGAACTATAGAGGTCACCTGTGTGCAGGGACTACAGAGGCCAACTGTGTGCAGGGACTACAGAGGCACCTGTGTGCAGGGATTACAGAGGCCACTGTGTGCAGGGACTACAGAGGCCACCTGTGTGCAGGAACTATAGAGGTCACCTGTGTGCAGGGACTACAGAGGCCAACTGTGTGCAGGGACTACAGAAGCCACCTGTGTGCAGGGACTACAGAGGTCACCTGTGTGCAGGGACTACAGAGGCCAACTGTGTGCAGGGACTACAGAAGCCACCTGTGTGCAGGGACTACAGAGGTCACCTGTGTGCAGGGACTACAGAGGTCACCTGTGTGCAGGGACTACAGAGGCCACCTGTGTGCAGGGTCTACTGAGGTCACCTGTGTGCAGGGACTACAGAGGCCACCTGTGTGCAGGGACTACAGAGGTCACCTGTGTGCAGGGACTACAGAGGTCACCTGTGTGCAGGGACTACAGAGGTCACCTGTGTGCAGGGACTACAGAGGTCACCTGTGTGCAGGGACTACAGAGGCCACCTGTGTGCAGGGCTACTGAGGTCACCTGTGTGCAGGGACTACAGAGGCCACCTGTGTGCAGGGACTACAGAGGTCACCTGTGTGCAGGGACTACAGAGGTCACCTGTGTGCAGGGACTACAGAGGTCACCTGTGTGCAGGGACTACAGAGGTCACCTGTGTGCAGGGACTACAGAGGTCACCTGTGTGCAGGGACTACAGAGGCCACCTGTGTGCAGGGACAACAGAGGTCACCTGCGTGCAGGGACTACAGAGACCACCTGCGTGCAGGGGACTACAGAGGGCACCTGTGTGCAGGGACTAAGAGAGGTCACCTGTGTGCAGGGTCTACAGAGGCCACCTGTGTGCAGGACTACAGAGGCCTACCTTTGTGCAGGGTCTACTGAGGTCACCTGTGTGCAGGGACTACAGAGGCCACTGTGTGCAGGGACTACAGAGGTCACCTGCGTGCAGGGACTACAGAGGCCACCTGCGTGCAGGGACTACAGAGGGCACCTGTGTGCAGGGACTACAGAGGTCACCTGTGTGCAGGGACTACAGAGGCCACCTGTGTGCAGGGATTACAGAGGTCACCTGTGTGCAGGGATTACAGAGGCCACCTGTGTGCAGGGACTACAGAGGTCACCTGTGTGCAGGGATTACAGAGGTCACCGGTGTGCATTGACTGCAGAGTCCACCTGTGTGCAGGGACTACAGAGGCCACCTGTGTGCAGAGACTACAGAGGCCACCTGTGTGCAGGGACTACAGAGGCCACCTGTGTGCAGGTACTACAGAGGCCACCTGCGTGCAGGGACTACAGAGGCCACCTGTGTGCAGGGACTACAGAGGCTACCTGTGTGCAGGGACTACAGAGGCCACCTGTGTGCAGGGACTACAGAGGCCTCCTGTGTGCAGGGACTACAGAGGCCACCTGTGTGCAGGGACTACAGAGGCCACCTGTGTGCAAGGACTACAGAGGCCACCTGTGTGCAGGGACTACAGAGGGCACCTGTGTGCAGGGACTACAGAGGTCACCTGTGTGCAGGGACTACAGAGGCCACCTGTGTGCAGGGACTACAGAGGCCACCTGTGTGCAGGGACTACAGAGGCCACCTGTGTGCAGGGACTACAGAGGCCACCTGTGTGCAGGGATTACCGAGGCCTCCTGTGTGCAGGGACTACAGAGGGCACCTGTGTGCAGGGACTACAGAGGTCACCTGTGTGCAGGGACTACAGAGGCCACCTGTGTGCAGGGACTACAGAGGCCACCTGTGTGCAGGGATTACAGAGGCCACCTGTGTGCAGGGATTACCGAGGCCTCCTGTGTGCAGGGACTACAGAGGGCACCTGTGTGCAGGGACTACAGAGGTCACCTGTGTGCAGGGACTACAGAGGCCACCTGTGTGCAGGGACTACAGAGGCCACCTGTGTGCAGGGACTACAGAGGCCACCTGTGTGCAGGGACTACAGAGGTCACCTGCGTGCAGGGACTACAGAGGCCACCTGCGTGCAGGGACTACAGAGGCCACCTGTGTGCAGGGTCTACAGAGGTCACCTGTGTGCAGGGACTACAGAGGCCACCTGTGTGCAGGGACTACAGAGGTCACCTGTGTGCAGGGACTACAGAGGCCACCTGTGTGCAGGGACTACAGAGGTCACTTGTGTGCAGGGACTACAGAGGCCACCTGTGTGCAGGGATTACAGAGGCCACCTGTGTGCAGGGACTACAGAGGTCACTTGTGTGCAGGGACTACAGAGGTCACCTGTGTGCAGGGACTACAGAGGCCACCTGTGTGCAGGGACTACAGAGGCCACCTGTGTGCAGGGACTACAGAGGCCACCTGTGTGCAGGGACTACAGGGTCACCTGTGTGCAGGGACTACAGAGGCCACCTGTGTGCAGGGACTACAGAGGTCACCTGTGTGCAGGGACTACAGAGGCCACCTGTGTGCAGGGACTACAGGGGTCACCTGTGTGCAGGGACTACAGAGGCCACCTGTGTGCAGGGACTACAGAGGCCACCTGTGTGCAGGGACTACAGAGGCCACCTGTGTGCAGGGACTACAGAGGCCACCTGTGTGCAGGGACTACAGAGGCCACCTGTGTGCAGGGACTACAGGGGTCACCTGTGTGCAGGGACTACAGAGGTCACCTGTGTGCAGGGACTACAGAGGTCACCTGTGTGCAGGGATTACAGAGGCCACCTGTGTGCAGGGACTACAGAGGTCACTTGTGTGCAGGGACTACAGAGGTCACCTGTGTGCAGGGACTACAGAGGCCACCTGTGTGCAGGGACTACAGAGGCCACCTGTGTGCAGGGACTACAGAGGCCACCTGTGTGCAGGGACTACAGGGGTCACCTGTGTGCAGGGACTACAGAGGCCACCTGTGTGCAGGGACTACAGAGGTCACCTGTGTGCAGGGACTACAGAGGCCACCTGTGTGCAGGGACTACAGGGGTCACCTGTGTGCAGGGACTACAGAGGCCACCTGTGTGCAGGGACTACAGAGGCCACCTGTGTGCAGGGACTACAGAGGCCACCTGTGTGCAGGGACTACAGAGGCCACCTGTGTGCAGGGACTACAGAGGCCACTGTGTCCATTTTGGTGGAGTTGGTGTCCGATTCAGGGAAATTGAGGAGTCGGAGATTAGGCTTACTGACTTCATTGCCTTGGTTGTGAAGTCAGAGTTGTGGAGTCAGTGTCCATTTTGGTGGAGTTAGATTTGGGGAAATCGAGGAGTCGGAGTCGGATGTTTGCCTTACCGACTCCACAGTCTTATACAGGTAGATTGAATTCCTTCTGTCATTTTCGCCCCTGGACCCTCAGCTCTCACCGCCCGTCTCCTTCCACCTCCTGACCCTCTCCTCTCACTCTCTAGCAGGAATGTATACCTCCCTCAGTGGGATCCTTCCTGTTAACGTGGATGGGAGCCTCTTCAAGGATAAGACCCCACAGCTTCAGGCTGAAGGGGCCGATAAACATCTGGGTCTTATTCCATATTATTTCAGTTTTCCTGTTGTGAGAATGATGTGAGATACCGGAGCCGGACAGATGTCAGCGTGCGCTCCGCGTGGGTTACATGAGCCACAGAGCTGCCATTGTGTAGGCCTCATTCCTTTTGTTGGCGCTGACATTCCCCGGCGCTGAGACCTGTCACGGGTTGGCACGACATCGCGAAAATAAGATTGGGGGGGGGGGTTTGGTGGGACATAAAGACCAGGAGGTGCCCCATCCGCCATCCGGTGGAGATCTTGTTGGTGTCACGTCTTAAAGGGATCCTTCAAGGGTCTGATTACAAAACATCAGTCAGGGTACGGTGTTTTTTTTAGACCCATACAAATAAGAAATGATGTAAGATCTGGCAGCCGCCGGCTGACGGCAGGTTCAGACCTTGGACCGCTTTCAAGATATTTTGCATTTGCCGACTGAGGAAAGACAGAGGTTTCTCTGAACGGTGATTACTTAGGGGAAAAGAGATCTTGTTTAGAGGTTGTACGTCTGCTTTGTGTGACGCACGTAATCCCTCGAGGTTTGCACATCATCGTGACAATGATTGGAGAAGAAAACATCCTATAGATGGTCAAAATGCCAAACTATTCTCCTACCGACCCGGGGCTGGATCTGCTCCAGCTCCGGTGTTATCACTATGTGCGACGAGCCCCCCCTAGAGGCGGCCCCGATCCGTCATAATATTAGCATTCGGCGCCGGAGCAGGTGCGCACTCTGTGAAGAACATGATACCGGCTTTGACCCCATTGTCTCTGATGGGACACATGGTGGCAGGCCATGAAAGGGAGCGAGCGGCTTGTGCTGGGCTGTCCGACCCTCGCCTGATACCTTATGTCATCACCATCCGGCTATTATAAGACCGGAGCTCGGAGGGGACGTGACTGATCAATGAGAGCTGGAGATGAGTGATGGGCCGGAGGAAGAACAGACAGAAAACACTGGGATCACAAGGGATCTCACCCCGATCACAGGACAGATAGATGTCTACAAGGAGAAAAAACATAACATCATAGGTGCTGCAGGGACTATAGGGCCACCAGGATCAGTACTGTAATGTGGCGCCCCTCCGGGTAAACCGCCACCAGAGGTACTGCACTTCTGCCTTCAGGAAGTGTAGTGTCCCTGTTCTCCAGGTGTTGGGATGGTATGGTTGAGCCACAACAGCACACACGTAGTGACAGGCCCCTGGGCAATGGGTGGACCCTGAGGGAGGACCCAGGTCACAAAAGGGGGGACAGGACAGTAGTGAGGCGGTAGAGTCAGTAGAAGGAGACATAGAGAGTAACATCAACTGACGGAGGAGTGGTAGTCGGGAGTGTAGAGGCGGTGTGGTGCCGACTCCCGTTGGCTGAAGCTACACCACTTCGCTCGCCCACGGGAGGGAGACAAGAACCTTTGGGGTGCGGAGGAGTCTGCGAACACCCGATCGCCCGAATCTGACGAGACAGAGGGGTTGGTGGAGGACACAGGGACCGGCCCTGCTGAGGGTGCGGTAGCCTCAAACCCTTGCCGAAACCGGAGGCCTTAGATTCTAACGAGAGCTGTGGCCGAACATCCGACACAACTTGGGGAAGGTGGCCGAACTAGGGAGCAGTTCCCGGGAGAGTGACCTAATGGCGCCTGGGACCTACAAGCACCCGTGGCCACCGGGACTTGAGCTCTGTGCTGCGGAGGGTGTTGAAAGCCTGGGGGGCAGAGTGACAACCCGCTCGCCTCAGATGAAAGTTACCCCATATAACGCCGAGAGACGAGACCCACCAGAGGCTGAAGCACCATGAAAGGGGAGACAGGGCACCAACCGTGGCTTAACTGTACCGAGAGAGAGACCAAGTACCGGAGACTGGCAGAGAGCGTACCCGGCGGCCATGTTTAACACCCAAGTAAAAGCAACGCAACTGCAGCTGTGGTGTGTGCGGGACTTGTTTTCGAGGCGACCACCAGCCACGGAGGTCACCTGAGACATCGAGGGTACTGCAGACCGAGTGACCAACTGCCGAGGTACGAGCCGGGGGAAACCACGCCACTGCCCTGAGGAATGTGCTCCACCTGCAGGGAGCTGGACTATCTAAGCTGCCGGTCATCATCCCCAGAGGTTCTGCAGTAGCTCTGGCCGCATGCCGCGGGTGCCATCATGAATACCCCTTATCCCCTCAGACTTTCTCTAACATCTCCCCGTTTATTTTTAAATGACACCGCCAGGGTCACGGACCGGTCTCGGACCCCGTCTGTCCCTGTGAGTCTATTGCTGACGAGAGATCCTTATGGCAAACCAGCCTAAGGGACCTGTATATTGTTCAAAGGTAACCTGCTCACCTCGGTATAGGTCTCTGTCCGGGTGTCCTCGCTGCACGTACGACTCTGCATCTCGACGTCTGAAAGTCCGGGTTCTCTAAGAAATCCCCATCCTTCGTCCTGGTACACCGATACGACGGTTCCTTGGCGGCGTAGTTCTACTGGAAGCGGGGCTGTGATCTTGCCTCGTCCCATAGTCGCCTGGTTGCTTGTTCTCTCTGGAACCACTCCTCTCGGCGTCTTTGTCTGGTTACTTGGTTTCTTTCATTTAGGGATGATTGAGACGGCTGGGGTGACTGGTACTGAGGCGGTGGTGAGTTGCCGGTTGGAACCTTGGAGTTCACTCTTGTCTCCGCTGAGCTCACTATGGCGGGGGTACCTCGCTGCTGCTGCCATGCGCTCCACCACGCAGCTTCTAGGGTGCTCCCTCCCGAAGCTCCTTCGACGTCCTCCGGTTCCTTGTAGTCTGTCTCATCCTCCTCGCCCTCGACTATGACGTCTGGTTCAGTAGGGGACATCCGCGCTGCCTCCAGCCGGAGGTAGCTGCTGGTACGGGATGGTGGTGTTGACGGGGGTTCAATCTGGACTCCCGTGTCCTGACTGGTGGTGGTACTGGTGGTAACGAAGCACGGTACTTCCACAACTGCCTGCACCGCTACTGTTGCCTCCCGCGCTTCACGGCCTTCCCTCATCGTTCTCAGCTCACAGGCCCGCTCTGTGCTCCACCTTCTGCACACCCACGTCAGGGCTTCTTCCATGTCCTGGCGGAGCTGTCCAAACGCGTCCCTCCAGTAGTCAGCATCCCCCTCTAGTGTCAAGAGGGACGCCGCTGCCGGGTCTCCTTGCACAGCTCTCGCTTCTTCCTCGAGCTTGCGTAGTATGTCTATCCAATGAGGTGCCGCCATGCTGCCGGGTACTAAGGAGCCTTTGGGATTGTTCTTTCCTCTCTTCCAGTTTGTCTCTTTATTGGCAGCCACTCCCGGAGAATGTCCTGTGGGCCGCCCCCAGATTGATTGATGGCAATCAGGGTGGCCACACTTTTTGGGCGCCTCCGTCTTGGCCCTCCTTCTTCAAGGGGCTGAGGCACACCCCCGGGCCGGCACATGGTGTTTAGTACATGGCTACGGCGCCATCTTGGGTCCTCCTGAAGTGATGGCGGGAACCCATTTTTGGTGCCAAACAATGGCGGAAAAAGTTATTTTCAATAGTCCAAGGCGCACAGTACCCGGTAATACCGGGCACGAGATCCTGTTCATGAGCGCCAGAAAGATATGTCGAGCCCCAGGCCCTGGGGTACTCGGGTACCAGGCTCGGTGGTCGTACCAGGGATGTCATCGGGTGGCAGCGCTTGATCCCGTGGCCTGGGTGACTCTTCAAAAAGGGTATATTTACAGGGGAATAAGAATTTTTGTTATGTGACGCCACCTGTAGTGATGGGTCACCGGCGCTGCCACAGTCCGCCGGAGTTGGATGGGATTGCGGCTGAGTTGGCAAAGCCCCTACAGGTAGGGCGATCCCTCCGGGGCAGCGTTCCTGCAAAGGGAACAAGTTCACTTAGAAAAATACTCACAGAGGCAAAGTCACTTTCTCCCGGGTACTTTACTGTCAACTTGTAGCAGCATCAGATAGAGTTCACAGTTCAGCAAGATGTTATAATAACAGGTAGGCAGTACTAGGTAGTGGAGGTGAACGGAAAGTCTCTGTGTGGCTTAGGTAGGTGTCCTTTCTGTCGCTCTTCCAGGTTAGTGTGGGGTGAGGCAGACCTGAAATCTGGCCTGGCATCCTGTATCTCTCATCCTTAGCTTTGTCATCAGGTAACCCTCTAATGGCCGCCGCAAACTCTCTGCGCACGGTGCCTGGCCCCTGGGTTGACTTCACGGGTGTCCAGGAAAACTTGAAGTCTTTCCCGGTTAGCCGGATTCTCTTACTGGCTTGAAGCTTCCAGCGGACTTCAGGCTCCGGAACCCGGATAGCTGCTCTGGGATAAGCCTCCGCCGGCTTCTCTGCTCCCAGAAATGCTCTTTCCCTGGAAGGCGCCTTCCTGCCTCCCTCCCGACTCCGACTCCTCTCCTCCTCCCTCTGTTCTCACTGGACTCCCTTTTCTCTGCTTCTCACTGTTGTCCCCACTCCCCATACCCTGCTCCACCCATCGGGCTGGGTTTCCTAAAGATTAACCCGTTAGCCCCCAGAGTTGAGGGTATGTGTCTGTGTGGATGCAAGTGTTTAAGCCACATGTCGACCTTTCCATTCACCTACCAAGGGGTAATTACACCGCTTCTATGGGTGCAATACCCCTCTGTGATGCCTGACCATGCGGGGCGCCACATTTGCACCCAGAAAGACCCATCATCCAACTAGGATTATTGCAACCAGGACCCCCATTGCTCTATGGGAATGTCTGGGGAAGCGGACACCAGGAGGAAGTCACACGCCTGCGACTAGAGCTCTGAGCCTCCCTCAGACTTCCATCTCCCCCTCTCTCTCTCTGTCTCTCTTCCTCCCCTTGTCATAGTCTCCTCTCTTTCTGTCCCTTTCCTGCGCTCTCAATCTCTGGCTCTCCTTTCCTTCTCCCCCTCTCTCTATTTCCCTATCTATCTCTCCTATTCCTCCTTCTTTCTCTTCCTCTCTCTGTCACGCTATCTCCTTCCATCTCTTCCTCTCCGCCCTTTTCCCTTTCTCTCTCTTTCTATCCCTCTCCCTTTCTCCCTCTCTCTCTCTCCTCTCTTTCTGTCCCTTTCCCTCATTCTCAATCTCTGGCCCTCCTTCTCCCCTCTCTCTTTTTCGCTCTCTCTTCCCTGTTCTTCCATCTCTCCCCCTCGCCCCCCCTTTTCTTTCCTTTTCTATCTCTCCTCTCCCTCTCTTTTTCTCTCCCCCTTCCCCTCTCTCTCTCTCCATTTCTCCCTGTCTCTCTCCTTCCTTCTCTCCCTTTCTCCCTCTGTCTATCCCTTACCCCCTCTCTCCCTCTCTGGACCTCCTTCTCCCCTTCTCTCTCTCTCTCTCTCTCTTCCCTCTCCTTACTTCTCTCTGTCTCGCTCTCTCTCTCGCTGCCACTCTCCTTCCATCTCTTCCTGTTTCCCCCCACTTCCCTTTCTCCTTACTGTCTCTTCCTTTATCTTTCTCTCTGTATCTCCCTTTCTTTCTCTCTCTCCTCTGTATCTCCCTCTCTCTTTCTCTCTCCCCTCGCCCCCTTTCTCTCTCTCACATGGTCTCTCTGCTTCCATTTCTCCCTGATCTCTTTCTATCTTCTTTATGTCTCTCCTCTATCTCTCTCCTCTCCCTCTCCCACCTTTCATTCCCTCTCCTCTGTCTCTCCCTCCCTGCTCCTCTCTCTTTCCCCCTCTCGCGCTTCCCTTCTCACTGTCTCTCTCTTTCTGTCACTCCCTCTCTCTCTCTCCCTTGTTCTCTGTCTCTCTCCTCTCTTCCTGTCTCTCTCTCCCTCTTCTTCTTCCTCTCTTCTCTTATTCTCTCCCTGTTTCTCCCTTTCTCCCTCTCTCTCCTCTTCCTCCTTTCTCCCTCTCTTTCCTCTTCCTCCTTTCTTCCTCTGTTTCCTCTTACTCACTGTCTCCCTCGTTCCTCTTCCCCCTTTCTCTCCCCTTCTTCCCCCTTTCTCTCTCTCTTTCCTCTTCCCCCTTTCTCTCTCTCTTTCCCTTCTTCCCCCTTTCCTTTCCTCCTCTTTTCTTTCCTCTTCTCCCCTTTTCTCTCTCTCTTCCCCTTCCTCCATTTCTCCTCTCTTCCCCCTTTCTCCCTCTCTTTCCTCTTCCCCCTTTCTCTCCTTTTCCTCTTCTCCCCTTTCTCCTTCTCTCTCTCTCCCCTTCCTCCTCTCTCTTTCCTCTTCCCCCTTTCTCTCTCTCTTCCCTTCCCCCTTCTCTCTCTTCCTTCTCCCCCTCTCTCCCTTCTCTCTCTTCCTCTTCCCCCTTTCTCTCTCCCCCCGCGCTCCCTCTTTCCCTCCTCTTCACTGTCCTTCACCTCTCACATATTATGTGATGCCATTGAATTGATCTTTACATGCAGACGCACCGTGTCCCGTTACACCTCCCTCTCTGCACTCGGAGCCTCTCATCATCTTTTTGTCATTTTTCCCTTCACTTTTTCTCGTTATTTGAAATAATATTTCTGTTTTCTATTTCTAAACGTTCTCTGAAAAGAAGGACAAGGATGGAAATGTGGAGAGGAAAGAAACACTTCACACTCCGTGTCATCATCTAGAGGAGCAAAAAGACGAGGACTGAGAGACGTCACATTACACTGATTTGATCCGAAATGGCAAATATCTAGAAGACTTGGACTAGTAAGCACGAGACACCTAGTCCTGCAGTGATCATCTCCTGCTGATAAATCAGATATCATTGAAAAAAGCCGTTTAGTTTACCCGTTGATGTTAATGATATCAAGAAAAATGCTTTTTCACTTCCCGGTTAAAGGTACAGATACTCGCGGACGAGTATATTCAATCAAGGGGGTATGTGGTGCCCCGCCAAGCAGGCGTCACAGAGGGGTACTGCACCCGTAAAAGAGGTGCCGATGCTCCAGCTGCAGGTGGACCCTAGGATGGTGGGTGGGATCCTTTCCTAGCTGATACAGTGGGAGGTTACCCAGGAGGGAATAAAATCACCTCTAGGGGGAACAAGGAGGTCTTTTAGTCTTTGGCCTCCAGGTCTTTGCTCCTAATTCTTGTGAGCTTTGGGTCTCTCGGCTGAGGGACCAGGAGGAGAGATGGAAGAAGAAGAGAGGGTTTAAGGAGGATAAGAAAGGAGCTTTTCAGGAGAGCAGCCGGTCTGGGAAAGAGGAGTCATTGATAGGTTCTCCTAGACAGATTACCGGGCACCGGAGCCGGCAGACTGCTGGAGCTACAAGCGCAGCAGAGAATTCGGATTCCCGTGGAGTCTTCAAGTCTCCCGGACACCGCGTCTAAGAGGGACAGCACGCAAGGACGAGCGGCCGGCCAGTAGAGGGTTACCCACGACAGCGAAGGTGAGGGAGGCAGGTCAGGCTGAATTCTAAGTCACCAGGCTTCACACCAAACTGGAAAGCAGGGAAGAACGGACATGGGTTAAATTACTGAAGGCACACCAAGGGATCCACCAACCACCTGGGATCCACTTGCAGCCACCCGTTAGTTACCTGTTCTTGTAACATCTAAGTGCTGAACTGTGAACTTTGTATGATGCCGATGCAAGTTAACAGTAAAGTACCCGGAGGAAAGTGACTTTGCCTCTGCCTGTGTTTCCTTTGCATGAACTTGTTCCCTATATGGGAACGGTTAGAGGGAGCCTGATAGTGCCTTGCGGGAGAGGGCTATTGCAGGCTAGGCACACAGCAGAGTGTCGGCTCTGACGGGGAACTGAAGATTCACCCGGTATCCCCAGATTCACCAATCGGGAGCTCCAATTCCAAGTTGGAGCTCCCACACCAAGAATAGGAAGCACAGCAGCAACCACGAGGACCCACAGGGGTCCGAGCTGCCGCTACACTGTCCGGAGACACTTTAAGAGAGAGAAACCACAGCCTGGAAAGGACCTAGAAGGAGTGAGGGGTCTCAGAGTGACAACCTGGCTGCAGAGGGTTTAGCAAAACCAGAGTAAAGTGACTGTAACTTGTTTTGGAGAACTGTACTGAGAACTGCTGTAACTGTTTGAAGAGAACTGACAAGTAAACCCGGTGAACCCTGCCTGTGTGTCCGTGTTTGATTCTAGGTACCACGAACTGCTTGAAAATACCTTTTAGCCTGTCAGGAGCAGCCTGACCCATGGCGGGCTCATCCATCTGGCAGCAGCCCATCCATCCTCCTGGCAGAGAAGCGCTGCAGCGGTGGTCCCATCATTGACCACAACCCGTGGGTGGCGTCACGACAAACTTTATATCCCCTGTATATATTTCCTTTTACTTATGAGAACCCGGGATACGGTCCGGACCAGGACCTCCGTGACATTCCCCAGCAGCAACCGAGTACCCCGTCCCAGTGGGCTCCACAACCTTGTTTCCTCCAGATTTAGGGTCTGTGTGCAAAAAGCTTATAAGAAACATCGCTGTACTTTCCCGTCATATGGGACATGTTAAGGGTTAAGGTGCCGCCGTAGGCCGTTGCCTATACATGCACCATAACAATGACAATCACCACCTAAAAAGTGTTGGCAAATATATTTTTCTACTTTACGAGAGCAGTTAAAGAGCAAAAGCCAAAGCGGCTGGTGCGATTCCCCGGTGACTCACAGCACTGAACGCCAATTTCCAGGTAACCTGTAAGTGCCCTCCTTTTTTACTGTACGCTCAACTTGTACGTTCAGGTCAATGGAGTCGTTTTCTCCCAGACGGGTGATCTCGGAAACAACGCGAGTCGTCGCCAGCCACTCAATTACTGTGTCATTCTCTTAGTCAGACCCAAGCTCCAGATTAATGAATCTAGATACACCCAGATGGAGAGGACCAAGGCGGACACGTGGCGTCATGATGGTCAGAAATGATGTATTCTGTGCCCTGGAAAGTCATGGAAACATCAGTGTTAGGTTCCTACGAGGAGAATCGGTTGGTCTTGCCAGAAGACGTCTTCAGCATCACTTACAATCTCACCCCCTACGGAATGGAAGGTCATGAGAGAACAAAAGAACATCTAGAGGAGTTTACGGACGTTGACTTTGAGGTGATGACTGTCCTCGGCATTATGGACCTGGATAGGATGAGAAAACCTTGGAGTTTGAGACATCAAGTCAATGGACATAGGTGGTGTGTCGTGGGTGAAGATGTCATAGTAGTTGGCCATTGGTGATGTCTCCTGTAGAAGAGAAGGGTCTACTCTATATACCTTAGGAGGTGGAAGTCATGAGAGAAGAAAAGAACATCTAGAGGAGCTTACAGACGTAGACTTTGAGGTGATGGCTGTTCTCAACATGATGGACTTGGACCTTGTGAGACATCAAGTCAACAGAGTCATAACAGAGTCTTGATAGGTGGTGTGTCGTGGGTAAAAATACCATAATACAGTAGTTGGCTATTGGTAATGTCTCCCTTAGAAGAAAAGGGTCTACTGCTTATACCCCAGGAGACGGAGGTCATGAAAGGACAGAGGAACGTCTATAGGAGCTTCCATATACCCTAGGAGCTGGAGGTCACGAGAGAACAAAATAACATCTAGAGGAGCTTACGGACATAGACTTTGAGGTGATGACTGTCCTTGGAATTATGGACCTGGATAGGATGAGAAAACCTTGGAGTTTGAGACATCAAGTCAACGGAGATAGGTGGTGTGTCGTGGGTGAAAATATCATAGTAGTTGGCCATTGGTGATGTCTCCTGTAGAAGAGAAGGGTCTACTGCTTATACCTTAGGAGGTGGAAGTCATTAGAGAAGAAAAAAACATCTAGAGATGCTTACAGACATAGACTTTGAGGTGATGACTGTCCTCGGCATAATGGACCTGGATAGGATGAAGACGCCTTGGAGTGTGAGACATCAAGTCAACGGAGATAGGTGGTGTGTCGTGGGTGAACATGTCATAGTAGTTGGCCATTGGTGATGTCTTTTCTATAAGAGAAGCGTCTACTGCTTATACGCCAGGAGATGGAGGTCATGAAAGGACAGAGGAACGTCTATAGGAGCTTCCATATACCCTAGGAGCTGGAGGTCATGAGAGAACAAAAGAACATCTAGAGGAGCTTACGGACATAGACTTCGAGGTGATGACTGTTCTCGGCATAATGGACCTGGATAGGATGAAGACGCCTTGGAGTGTGAAACATCAAGTCAACGGAGATAGGTGATGTGTCGTGGGTGAAGATGTCATAGTAGTTGGCCATTGGTGATGTCTCCTGTAGAAGAGAAGGGTCTACTGCTTATACCGTAGGAGATGGAGATTATGAGAGAACAAAAGAACATCTAGAGGAGCTTATGGACATAGATTTGGAGGTGATGACTGTCCTTGGCATTCGGACCTGGATAAGATAAAAAAAAACCTTGTAATGTGAGACATCAAGTAATGGAGATAGGTGGTTAGCCATTGGTGATGTCTCCTGTAGTATTATTATTATTATTAATAAATATTTATATAGTGCCATTAGGTTCCTTGGCGCTTTACATGTGTAAGGGCAGATGAGGACAAGAACGGAAATGACGACAATTAAATCATACAGGTACATTAGGGCAGAGGATCCTGTCCACGAGGGCTCACAGTCTATAGGGAATGGGTAGGGAAACAGTAGGAAGGGGAGAGGTGAGCGTGAGGCCTCAGTGGGGGCTGTTTTTCTTGAAGGTTCCCAGGGTCGGGGAGTGTCTGATTGTGGAGAGAGTTCCAGAGTATGGCGGATGCACGATATGGCGGATGCACGATATGGCGGATGCACGATATGGCGGATGCACGATATGGCGGATGCACGATATGGCGGATGCAGATATGGCGGATGCACGATATGGCGGATGCACGAGAGAAGTCTTGTATGCAGTTGTGTGAGGAGGAAATGCGAGGAGAGAAGAGAAGGAGTTCTTGAGAGGAGCACAGATTGCGTGAGGGGAGGAATCGGAGAACAGGTCGGAGATGTATGGAGGGGACAGGTTGTGGATCGCCTTGTATGTCAGGGTTAGGGTTTTGAAGCGGGATCTCTGGGAAGTGGGGAGTCAGTGAAGGGCTTGGCAGAGGGGGTAGACAGGGGAGTAGCGGAGAGATAGGTGGATGAGGCGGGCAGCGAAATTGAGGGTGGTGCGGAGAGGCCGGTGAGCAGGAGGTTGCAGTAGTCGAGGCAAGAGATGATGAGGGCGTGGACAAGTTTTTTAGCATTGTCTTGGTCAAGGAAAGAGCGGATTCAGGTAATGTTTTTGAGCTGGAGTCGGCAGGAGGTGGCGAGGGCTTGGATGTGAGGCTTGAAGGAGAGGGAAGAGTCGAGGATTACCCTGAGGCACTTGGCATGGGGGACAGGTGAGAGTGTCCAGTCATTGACAGTGACGGATAGGTCGGGGAGGGGGGCAGAGCGACTAGTTGGGGAAGACGATGAACTCAGCCTTACCTATGTTAAGCTTGAGGAAGCGAGCTGAAAAGAAGGATGACATGGCGGACAGGCAGTGCGGAATTTTAGATAGTAGGGAGGAGATGTCGAGGCCGGACAGGTAGAGCTGGGTGTCATCAGCGTAGAGGTGTTATTGGAGGCCATGGGACTCAATGAGTTGGCCTAGGCCGAGGGTGTAAATGGAGAAGAGTAGTGGTCCCAAGACCGAGCCTTTGGGAAATCCAATGGATAGGGGGTAGGGAGAGGAGGAGGTGTGGGAGTGGGTGACGCTGAAAGTCCGGTCCGTTAGGTAGGAGGAGATCCAGGAAAGGGCGAGGTCAGTGATACCATGAGATTCTAGAATTTGAAGTAGGAGGGAGTGGTCGACTGTGTCGAAGGCGGCAGAACGGTCGAGAAGGAAGTGGATGGAGTAGTGTCGCTTACTCTTGGCGGTCAGTAGGTCATTGGTGACTTTGGTTAGGGCTGTTTCGGTGGAGTGGTGGGGGCAGGAAACCGGATAGTAGAGAAGGGTGTCGTGTGGTGTCGTGGGTGAAAATGTCATAGTAGTCATAGTACCCAGTTTCCCCTAAAATAACAGGAGGGATATTGAATGGGAATATTGAGGGCTGCGAGGGGATGGTGGGGATATTGGGGGCTGCATGGGTATATGGTTCTTGGAGTAGGGATGATGGAAAAATAAGACATCCCCTGAAAATAAGACATAGTACATTTTTTGGAGCACAAAGGTAAATGAGAGATTGTCTTATTTTAGGGGAAACTGGGTAGTTGTCCATAGGTGATGTCTCCTGTAGAAGAGAAAGATCTATTGCTTATACCCCAGGAGATGTAGGTCATGAAAGGACAGAGGAACGTCTAGAGGAGCCTCCGCATAGATCATTTATGTTGAGGTGAGGACTGTCCCAGGCTTATATTAAGTCAGCGGAGTCGTAAGGCTACAAAATGTAGACCACTGATGATTTCTCCTGGTAGAGAAGAAGGGTCTACTCTTTATAGCCAAGGAGATGAAGGTCATGAAAGAATAGAGGAACGTCTAGATCATACATCCTGAAGTGAAGATTGTCTCAGGTTTACAGGACCTTGGTGTTTAAGACATCAAGTCAAGGGATTCGTAGATGGGTAGTGTATCATGGGTGGCAATGATCCTAATAGCTGAACATTGGTGATGACTCCTGGTGGAATGAAGGATCTTCTGCTTATACCCTACAGAGCTAGAAGTAATGAGACAATGGAGGGTTGTCTAGAGGAGCTTCCATATGGAGTTCAAGACATCAGGTCAAGGGAATCATAAAGTTGCCAAATCTCGATGGGTTGTATGTAATGGGTGGAAATGTCATGGTAATTGACGATTGGTGATGTCTCCTGGTAGAACAAAGGATATACTGCTTATACCCTACAGAGCTAGCGGTCATGAGACGAATGGAGGAGTGTCTAGAAGAGTTTCCACATAGATCATAAACTTTGAGGTGAGGACAGTCTTAGGCGTAAAAAACCATGTAGGGTAAGACACCAAGTCAACTGAGTCGTAAAGCTAAAAACCTAGATGGGTAGTGTGTTGTGGGTGGAAATGTCATGATAGTTGACTATTGGTGATGTCTCCAGGTAGAAGAGAAGTCTATTAGTTATAATCTATGGAGTTGGAGGACATGAATGGACAGAGGAATGTCCAGAGGAGCTTCCATATAGATCATACATTTTGAGTTGAGGACCTTTGAGGGCATGATATTAAGTCAATGGAGTCATATAGCCTCAAACTCTAGATGGATGGTATGTCATGGGTGAAAACGTCTTGGTAGTTGACCATTGGTGATGTCACCTTGTAGGATGAAGGATCTACTGCTTATATCCTACAAAGCTGGAGATCATGAAGGTTGGAGGAACGTCTAGAGAAGCTTCCATGTAGATCATATACTTTGTGGTGAGGACTGTCTCAGGTTTAAAGGACCTTTAAAGCATAATACATACATTTGTGGAGTCGTAAAGCTACAAATCTAGATGCGTGTGGTTGACGGGGGTTGACTATTGTTGATGTCTTCTGGTGTAAAAGAAGGGTCCACTGCTTGTACCCTATGGAGCTGGAGGTCATGAGAAATCAGAGGAACATCTAGAGAAGTTTCCATATAGATCATACACTTTAAGGTGATGATGGTCTCAGGTTTAAAGGAACTTGGAGTGTAAGACATCAAGTTTACAGATTCGTAAAGCTACAAATCTTGGTAGGTGGTCTGTCGTGGTGGAAACATCATGGTAGTTGACTATTATAGATGTCTCCTGGTAGATGAGAAGAGTCTACTGAGATCTTAGGATCGTAGGATCATACAGTTTAAGTTGAGGACTGTTTCTTTCTTATTGTACCTTGGAGTGCAAGACATCAAGGTAGTTGTAAAGCTACAAAGTCTACATGATTGGTGTGTCATGGGTTGAAATGTCATTGCAATTGACCATTGCTGATGTCTCCAATAGAAGAGGAGGGTTTACTGCTTACATCCTATGGACCTGGAGGTCGTGACAGAGGAACATTTAGAGGAACTTCCATATACAGGAGATCATACACTCTGAGGTGAGGACAATTACAGGTTTAAAGAACCTTGGAGTTCAAGACCTCAGTCAAGTCAAGGGAGTCGTAAAGGTGCCAAATCTAGATGGGTGGTGTGCCATGGGTGGAAGTGTCATGGTAGTGCCATTGGGGATGTATCCAGGTAGAAGAGAAGGGTCTACTGCTTATACCCTATGGAGCTGGAGGTTGTGAAAGGCCAGAGAAACATCTAGAGGAGCTTCCATATAGATCATACACTTTGAGGTGAGGACTGTTCCCTTCTTAAAGAACCTTGGAGTTCAAGACCTCAGTCAAGTCAAGGGAGTCTTAAAGATGCCAAATCTAGATGTGTGGTGTGCCATGGGTGGAAGAGTCATGGTAGTTTACCATTGGTGATGTATCCAGGTAGAAGAGAAGGGTCTACTGCTTATAACCTATGGAGCTGGAGGTCATGAAAGGACAGAGGAATGTCTAGAGGAGCTTCTATATAGATCATACACCTTGAGGTGAGGACTGTTCCCTGCTTAGAGAACCTTGGAGTTCATGACTTCAAGTCAATGGAGTCGTAAAGCTCTCAAATCTAGATGGGTGATGTGCCATGGGTGGAAGAGTCATGGTAGTTTACCATTGGTGATGTATCCAGGTAGAAAGGAAGGGTCTACTGCTTATACCCTATGGAGCTGGAGGTTGTGAAAGGCCAGAGAAACATCTAGAGGAGTTTCCATATAGATCCTTTGAGGTGAGGAATGTTCCCTGCTTAAAGAACCTTAAAGTCAAGGGAGTCTTAAAGGTGCCAAATCTAGATGGGTGTTGTGCCATGTGTGGAAGAGTCATGGTAGTTTACCATTGGTGATGTATCCAGGTAGAAGAGAAGGGTCTACTGCTTATACCCTATGAAGCTGGAGGTCGTGAAAGGCTAGAGAAACATCTAGAGTAGCTTCCATATAGATCCTTTGAGGTGAGGAATGTTCCCTGCTTAAAGAACCTTGGAGTTCATGACTTCAAGTCAATGGAGTCGTAAAGCTCTCAAATCTAGATGGGTGGTGTGCCATGTGTGTTGACCAGTTATGATGTATCGGAGTAGAAGAGAAGGGTCTACTGCTTATACCCTATGAACCTTGGAGTTCAAGACTTCAAGTCAATGGAGTCGTAAAGCTCTCAAATCTAGATGGGTGGTGTGCCATGTGCAGTGGCGCACCCAGAAATTTCCCAAGGTAGGGGTCCAAGAAACACACACCGGCCCTGAAAGGGGGGTGTCACCCCCCAGCGGGGTTCCGAGGGGCAAAGCCCCCAGTGGGGTGGTTTGGGGGAGCGAAGCCCCCTAAAAGCAGCCTCTTTTGTGGGCCCTTGGGTGCTGTGTAATTGTTCCTGTCTCCTGACATAGGGGCCCAGCTCCTTGTGTACTGCACCACTTCTCAGGGCCATCCAAAGGGGGGGGTCCAGACACGTAGGTCCCCCTCTTGGGTGCGCCTATGGCCATGTGTGTTGACCAGTTATGATGTATCCGAGTAGAAGAGAAGGGTCTACTGCTTATACCCTATGGAGCTGGAGGTTGTGAAAGGACAGAGAGACATCTAGAGGAGCTTCCATATAGATCATACACTTTGAGGTGAGGACTTTCTCAGGTCTAAAGGACTTGGAGTGTGTGACGTCACGTCGACATAGTTGTAAAGCCACGAATCTAGATGGGTGGTGTGTCGGGGCAGTTAAACATTGATGATGTCTACTGTTAAAAAACAAGTAAAAACACAATGATAAATGCCATAATGATAAAATATGGAGGTGATGTCACTACATAACTGGGGAAAGGGAGAAGATACCAAAGACGTGATGGAGAGGAGACACGCACGGATGATGAAAAGGAGGCCAGAAGCCACACGAAGGACAACGTACCCAGGGATGAGACGACATGTTCGGCATAACACTTCAGAGCGTTGACAGCCCGAAGAGCAACATCTTAATTACTGGAGACTACAAGTGTGAGGGTGAAGGAGTTGGGCGGAGGGGGGGGGGGGGGGGAAACCTAAGGATATTTAGGCTGAGTGGTAATCCTACCGCACATACATTACGGCACTTGCTAAAACAGACGTGTGGTGTTTGCACAATATGTCACGGGCGCGATGCACAGTGTCACGGGTCACATGTATAACACCTTAAGAGCGATGAGGAAGCCAAAGCCGCGATAACAGATTAACATCCTCTATATTTAGCCGACGAGTCATAGACTTAGAGGGTCGACGGTGAACTCAATGAGACAGCCAATCATCGGCCACTTAACGCTTCTCTTTCATGCTCAGCTTCCCCTGAAAGGACAAAGTATCAGATCACCGAGGCCTCGACGACGTGGGCACGAGAACAATGAGAGGAGGAATGCCTGCCACGCTCGGCTGGCACCGGAGAGGGGTGACAGGAGAGAGGGCAATTACAAGACGTCACCTAACACACCAACTGTGAGTGGGATCAAAGTGGGCATGTTATCAGCATGAGTCACCCCGGGCACAGACAGACACGAAGGGGGAGAGCGTCATCAGACAAAGGGACGCGAAATACAAAAGGTCAACATTTCCCACAGGATGCGGATGTCAAGGAATAAGAGTGTGGTGGGAAACGATGCCAACGCCGAGACCTACCGGATTGGTCCACTCCCATGTAACAAGTCGGCCATTGATAAGACCCCTCTGATCTTCCAGGAGAGGTGTCGCCTCTTGCAATCTTCACCACCAAGTGGAAAAAAAATATCCAAAAAAAGTGTTGCAAAAAGAGAGGGAAAAAGACGAAACCAAAACTCTCCAACACCCGGTCACCCAAGAACAAAAGGAGATTGGTTTCGTGTGAAGCGTTATGCAGAGCTGCGGAGTCGGTAACCAAACATCCGACTCCGACTCTTCAATTACCCTGAATCCGACTTCAACTCCAAATGCAGCTCCACCAAAATAGACACAGACGCCGACTCCATAACCATGGCGGTGAAGTCAGTAAGCCACATATCCAACTCCAACTCCTCAATTTCCCTGAATCTGACTCCACCCAAAATGGACACCGACTCCGACTCCATGACTCCAGCTCCATAACCATGGCTGTGAAGTCAGTGAGCCAAACATCCGACTCCAACTCTTCATTTTCCCTGAATCCGACTCCACCCAAAATGGGTGCCGACTCTGACTCCACAGCCCTTCCATCATGTCCGGTAATTAAGTACTGAGATGCGTAACTATAACAGGTGCAAGGGATGTGATTGCACCCGGGCCCTGGAGCACAGGGGGCCCCAAACGTCTCTTTGAACTATATAAAAAAAGATTTGAGCTGTCTTTCCCTTGTGCTCCCTCCCCATGCGCTGTCTCCCCACTGTGTGCTGTCTCCCATTTTTCTCCCTGTCTGCTGTGCTGTCCTGTCTCTCTTGTCTCTCTTTGTTGACCTGTCTCCCCCTGTGTGCTGTCTCTTTCCCCCCTGTGCTGTCTCTTTCCCCCCTGTGCTGTCTCTCTCCCCCGTGTGCTGTCTCTTTCCCCCTTGTGCTGTCTTCTCTCCTCTGTGCTCTCACCTTTGAACTGTCTCCCCCTGTATGCTGAGTCTTTCCCATGGGCTCTCCCCCCTGTGTGCTGTCTCTCTCCCCTGTGCTGTCTCTCCCCGTCTGCGCTCTCTCTTCTCTCGTGTGCTCTCTCCTTAGAGCTGTCTCCCCCTGTATGCTATGTCTTTCCCATGCGCTCTCTCCCCTGTGTGCTGTCTCTCTCCCCACTGTGCTGTCTCTCCCCCTGTCTGCGCTCTCTTTTCTCTCGTGTGCTCTCTTCTTTGACCTGTCTTCCCCTGTGTGCTGTCTCTTTCCCCCCTGTGTGCTGTTTTCTCTCCTTGTATGCTCTTTACTTTGAGTCCAGGTGTCCAAAGATGGCAGCCACCTGAGTAAGTGCGCATGCGCACACCTGGTTTATGCATGCGCACTAACTGAGGGGATCAAGCATGGTAAACGTCGTTGTTATTTCAGTGGTTACCATCAGATGATGTCTGTGTAATACGGCCATCATCTGCCAGGAAAGATGCAAGTTCAGGATCTGAGTCTGCGTCAAAGCCTTTGACCCGACATAAGGAAGTCATCTGTCAGGAAGGGGTTAATGGGATTTTCCACCAGTAATAATTGTAATGAAGCAATAATAAAACCTGGAGTTACCATTCAATCAAACATTTCCAGTGTCTGTGGATGATATCATGTGACGGCTGCAACCAATCACTGATTGTACATCTCCTGACCTCTGAGACCAGCGATTGGCTGAACAAAGGATGTGATCTACAGGATCGAGCACCTTGATGTAGAAGAGTCTCTGTCATCTTTGTGATTGCTCTCGGTGGGAAAAATAAAATAATAATCTTGTAGCTGTTGTGATAACACTTAATGGCCATTAAAAGGTATCACAACTACAAGATTATTATTTTGTTTTTCCCTTTGAGAGCAATCAATCTTTTAAATACTTTATTATATACCGTGCCTGATGAAGAGATGTAAGCAGTCTTGAGAGCTCGCTTTGGTAACAATCTTGTAAATACATTGTAATACTGTGCCTGATGAAGAGATGTAAGCAGTCTTGAGAGCTCACCTTGGTAACAATCTTGTAAATACATTGTAATACTGTGCCTGATGAAGAGATGTAAGCAGTCTCGAGAGCTCGCTCTGTAACATCAATTACCGGTATTTTACTTTTGCTTGCCATTAAAAGGTATCAAACTTATAAGATTACTATCTTGTTTCTCCCACTACGAGCAATCAGTCTTTTAAATGTAACGTAAGCAGTCTCGAGAGCTCGCTTTGGTAACATCATTTTCTACTTTTGTTGGCCAATAAAAGGTATCACAATTATAAGATTATTATCTTGTTTTTCTCACGACGAGCAATCAATTATTATTTTGTTTTTCCCACTGAGAGCGATCAATCTTTTAAATACTTTATTATACCGTGCCTGATGAAGAGACGTAAGCAGTCTTGAGATCTTTCTTTGTAACATCAATTAATTTATTTTTGTTACCCATTAAAAGGTATCACTACTACAAGATTATTATCTTGTTTCTCCCACTGTGAGCAATCAATCTTTTAAATAAAATAATAAAATAATAAAATCCCATGCCTGATGAAGAGATGTAAGCAGTCTTGAGAGCTCGCTTTGGTAACAATCTTGTAAATACATTGTAATACTGTGCCTGATGAAGAGATGTAAGCAGTCTTGAGAGCTCGCTTTGGTAACAATCTTGTAAATACATTGTAATACTGTGCCTGATGAAGAGATGTAAGCAGTCTTGAGAGCTCACCTTGGTAACAATCTTGTAAATACATTGTAATACTGTGCCTGATGAAGAGATGTAAGCAGTCTTGAGAGCTCGCTTTGGTAACAATCTTGTAAATACATTGTAATACTGTGCCTGATGAAGAGATGTAAGCAGTCTTGAGAGCTCGCTTTGGTAACAATCTTGTAAATACATTGTAATACTGTGCCTGATGAAGAGATGTAAGCAGTCTTGAGAGCTCACCTTGGTAACAATCTTGTAAATACATTGTAATACTGTGCCTGATGAAGAGATGTAAGCAGTCTTGAGAGCTCGCTTTGGTAACAATCTTGTAAATACATTGTAATACTGTGCCTGATGAAGAGATGTAAACAGTCTTGAGAGCTCGCTTTGGTAACAATCAATCTTGTAAATGCATTGTAATACTGTGCCTGATGAAGAGATGTAAACAGTCTTGAGAGCTCGCTTTGGTAACAATCAATCTTGTAAATGCATTGTAATACCGTGCCTGATAAAGAGATGTAAGCAGACTTGAAAGCTTGAGTGTAACATTTTTTTTTGTTGGCCATTAAAAGATATCACAACTATAAGATTATTATCTTGTTTCACCCACTGCGAGTAATCACTCACCGTGCCTGATGAAGACATGTAAGCAGTCTCGAGAGCTCGCTCTGTAACATGATTTATTTTACTCTGTTGTACATTAAAAGTTTTCACAACTATAAGAATATTATCTTGTTTTTCCCTCTGCGAGCGATCTTTTAAATACATTGTTATACCGTGCCTGATGAAGACATGTAAGAAGTCTCGAGAGCTCGTTTTGGTAACATCATTTATTCTACTTTTGTTGGCTGATAAAAAGTATCACAGCTATAAGATTATTATTTTGTTTTTCCCACTACGAGCAATCAATCACCGTGCCTGATGAAGAGACGTAAGCAGTCTTGAGATCTTGCTTTGTAACGTTAATTATTTTATTTTTGGTACCCATTAAAAGGGATCACAACTACAATATTATTATCTTGTTTCTCTCACTGCGAGCAATCAATCTTTTAAATACATTGCCTGATGAAGAGACGTAAGCAGTCTCGAAAGCTTGAGTGTAACAATTTATTTTTGTTGGTCATTAAAAGATATCACAACTACAAGATTATTATTTTGTTTCACCCACTACGAGCAATCAATCACTATGCCTGATGAAGAGAGGTAAGCAGTCTCGAGAGCTCAATGTGTAACATCATTTATTTTACTGTTATTAGCCACTAAAAGGTATCACAACTACAAGATTATTATTTTGTTTCTCCCACTGAGACCGCTCCTGACGGCGATTTAGTCTCTTCCGGTGACGAGGGCTCCTCCCCTCGGTAGATGGATACATAATGTGGCGCCCTGCCACAGACGTCTCTAATGCACAGCTGGGTTACCGGCCGTCTACGCGGTCCATCAGCAGTGGGTGGTCTTGAGGCGAGGAGCGCTCACTTTAAAGCTCTTTGCTCTTATGCTCGCACCGGATCACTGGATCCAGCTTGGATTAGATGCCGGATTAGATACCTGTGCTCCTCTGAAGCTTCAGGGGCTGGGATACCTCCGCCAGCAGCGTCGCTGAGCGCACAGTTTGTGTCAATGCCGCTGGTCCGAACTATCTGGCGCTCAGTAGGGAGAGAGGAGTGAAGATAGAAGACGCCACAACCAGGAGCGTAACTGCGTTGCACTACATGAGTACTGCTGCTGTGATTAAATATGAGATTTCTCCTTAGTCTGCTGTGTGCTACAGCTCTGCGGGTTGAGGGGTGTGCCATGGCATTTAGGTGGAGTTGGAGGGGTGTATCTTAGCATTCAGATCTCCACTCCCCCAGCCTTGAGATAGCTCCACTTCCCTCCACTAGGTGTCACAGTTAGAGCTCATTCTTACTTGGACCCCGTGCTGTGAAGTTGTGTTATGCTGAGCTGTGTTATGTTACCATTGACTTCCATTGAAGCTGCTGGGTTTTCCAGGTCCATGGGTGCAGTTAGCATAGAGCTAAGGGCCAAGGTGGTGACCCTCACCTCCTCACCTTCAGAGGTACCTTTGGGAACAGGGCTAGTCAGGGACCTCAAGTTCAGGGCCAGACTCGCTCCCCTGAGTGCACTTGCCCATCTTATCATCTGGTATACCCCCCCGTAACATGCAGGGGTTGCAGTCCCACCAGGGCCCTGGAGCCTAGGGGGCTCCAAAAAGTTCCTTTGGCCTATAGAAAAAGACTATTGCTACTGGGGGCCCATTGGAGCTTTCGTATTGGGGCCCATGAGCTTCAAGTTACAACCCCTTTAATGTAATAGTAACATGATCAGCCTCTTATTGTCTCATTCCGACAAATGATAACGGCTCGTATCACATTACTCCCCCCTGAAACTATCAGCCGCGTCTGAGGTGCTGAACTCCTCTAACCCAATTACCAGACCGCGAAGTTATCAGCCAGACACAAGCAGCCGAAATATGTGTCTGTACTTAGCATAGCGGGAAGTCTCAGCCGGGATCTCACAATGGAACCTTGGATCCTTCATATCTTCTTGAAACTCAAGAGCTTGTTACAGTTTCTCAGTGGAGCAGGTCGTGGCCATAGGGTACAGCATCTAGAGAACCGTCTGTCACGAGGGTCTCTCTTACTTTGGAGACATGTGACAGGTTTGGGACCTCTGTCTTATTCCTGTATTGAGACTCCATATTAAATGTGTTTGAGGCGGTCGACAGGGGATGGGGTACTCGGGTACCGGGGCTGATGGCGGCTTTGATGGGGGGGGGATCACGGCTGGTCGGTCCCTGGACTCTCAATGGCGGGGAACGGTGGGGGATAAGGGGATATTTACAATTGAACGTGACGCCACCTGTAGTTCCCGGTAATATGGTACCTGCGATGCAAGCTGGCCGCTGAGGTGATGGTGGGTGCAGCAGAGTGTGGTACAGCTCCCCACAGGTGGAGCTTTACATCAGGGCAGTGGGGATGGATGAGGGGAGTAGTAGTTGTGTCTCTGCAGACAAGGTGGTGAATTGCGACAGGCACACACACACACAGGGATTGTTGTTTCCAGGGCCGCACCGTCCATTGGACAGTGTGAGCCCTGTCATTCAGGCGGCAGCCGGCAGGGGGAGCGGCTGTGCAGAAGGGGGCGGCGCCTCATGCACAGAGCCTCCCCCTGTCATGGCGCCGGCCGCTCATCCCGCTCACAGCAGGTAAGCGGCGGGCAGCGGGGGGACACGCACACAAGGGGCGGCAGCCCCAGGCTTCAAAAGCACCCCCCCCCCCGGTACTCGCGGCAGCGGCCGGCAATCACTGCCGCGGCTCAGGCGGCAGTGGCGATCCGGTCGCTGCAGGAGGGGCGGCAGCCCCAGGCTCCACCAGCACCCCCAAAACCCCCCCCCCCCCGTAATCAGTGCCGCGGCTCAGGCGGCAGCGGGGCTCGGTGCACCCCTGGTTGTTTCGGTACCTTTTCCTGGTGACAAGGTAACCGGTACAGTCCAGAGTAATAACCAGGTCCCCGGGGCAACTTGGGACTTCCACCTTAGAAAGTTATGAGGCCTCCTCTGTCTCTGTGCTCTGTGGTGTGGGAGTCCTGCTTCTTCTCCCTTTCTGGGCTTTGTCCTAAACTGGCAATGAGGTCCTTCTGCGGGGTGCCTGTTTCCCCTATGGCCCCTGGTCCTGTACTTGGTCAGTTTAGCGTCTCTTACTCGCTCTCCTCAGGGCTGAGCTCCTCCTGAGTCTTCCGGGCTTTTGCTGTAGCTCTGAATGCTGGCAGCATCGGACTCCGGTGTCCGGGTGTACTAAAGGGCTGTAGAAACCGATTCCCTTCCTTAGTTCCCTGCTTCGTCCACTTGCCTCCGACCCTTTCCCTAGGGTGCGCACAGCGGTTAGTGGTCCCTGGTCCTGGGCCTGGATCTCTCCCAGCGACCAGTTCCTCCGTCTCCTCTCTCTTCCCTCTCACTGCAGACTCTAGACTGACTTCTGGGACTCACTAACTCCTCCCCTCAGGCCTGGATGTTCTTAAAGGGGAACTGACTTAAGACAGCCAGTAGGGCTCCCCCTTCAGGTCTGGGGTGGAAGGTGGTGTGTGCTGTGCTAACCAAGGTGCAATTCCCTCCTTGCACCAGTGGATCCTGTGGCAATCCCCCGCAGGGATGCCACATGTTTCTTTCCTTTGGCATTGTAGGAGTTAATGTCAGTTTCTGTTGCTGCTGTGCTTCTTAATTCCAGGTGTGGCTACTTTGTGATCACATCCATGTCTTTTATATGGTCACATGATCCAGCATACCTTGCTGGTGAGTGAACTTCATTCCCGGTTTAGCTACCTGAGGTGAAGGTACTATTTTGTAGAGCTGACTACTTCCAAGCCGTCTGCTGCCAGGGAGTGTAGCAGCAGGCGTGAATTTGTCCTGTCGTTTCGCTGTCTGTCTTACATGTTACAGAGTTAGCTCTCGAGACTGCTTATGTCTCTTCATCAGGCATGGTATAATGATGAAGAGAGGTAAGCAGTCTCGAGAGCTAACTCTGTAACATGATTTATTTTATTGTTGTTGGCCATTAAAAGGTATCACAACTACAAGATTCTTATTTTGCCTCTCCCACTGAGAGCAATCAGTCTATTTCACTGGATAACATGGTACTAAACCCCAGTGTAGCACGTTGCTATCATTTTGCACTTTGGGGAAGAAAGTCACAACTATTTCTTTAAAAGACATACAACAGGTATTATCTTTTAAGGAGTCATGGTCACCATTTGATGTGTGTCACAGATGCCAGTAAGGTCAGAGTATGGCCACATACAACTAGGCAGCAATTCTTGGGAACAGACAAAGTCACAATCTTAGCAACTTGAAGAGGTTATTTGAAAAGTGCATGCCAAGAAGACCAAAAGAGTGCATGCCAAGAAGACCAAAAGAGTGCATGCCAAGACCAAAAGAGTGCATGCCAAGGAGACCAAAAGAGTGCATGCCAAGGAGACCAAAAGAGTGCATGCCAAGGAGACCAAAAGAGTGCATGCCAAGACCAAAAGAGTGCATGCCAAGGAGACCAAAAGAGTGCATGCCAAGGAGACCAAAAGAGTGCATGCCAAGAAGACCAAAAGAGTGCATGCCAAGACCAAAAGAGTGCATGCCAAGGAGACCAAAAGAGTGCATGCCAAGGAGACCAAAAGAGTGCATGCCAAGAAGACCAAAAGAGTGCATGCCAAGAAGACCAAAAGAGTGCATGCCAAGGAGACTAAAGGAGTGCATGGCAAGGAGACCAAAAGAGTGCATGCCAAGGCCAAAAGAGTGCATGCCAAGAAGACCAAAAGAGTGCATGCCAAGGAGACCAAAAGAGTTCATGCCAAGAAGACCAAAAGACTTCATGCCAAGAAGACCAAAAGAGTGCATGCCAAAAAGACCAAAAGAGTGCATGCCAAGAAGACCAAAAGAGTGCATGCCAAGGAGACTAAAGGAGTGCATGCCAAGAAGACCAAAAGAGTGCATGCCAAGAAGACCAAAAGAGTGCATGCCAAGGAGACCAAAAGAGTGCATGCCAAGGAGACCAAAAGAGTGCATGCCAAGAAGACCAAAAGAGTGCATGCCAAGAAGACCAAAAGAGTGCATGCCAAGGAGACCAAAAGAGTGCATGCCAAGGAGACCAAAAGAGTGCATGCCAAGAAGACCAAAAGAGTGCATGCCAAGAAGACCAAAAGAGTGCATGTCAAGGAGACCAAAAGAGTGCATGCCAAGAAGACCAAAAGAGTGCATGCCAAGAAGACCAAAAGAGTGCATGCCAAGAAGACCAAAAGAGTGCATGCCAAGGAGACCAAAAGAGTGCATGCCAAGGAGACCAAAAGAGTGCATGCCAAGGAGACCAAAAGAGTTCATGCCAAGAAGACCAAAAGACTTCATGCCAAGAAGACCAAAAGAGTGCATGCAAGCCAAAAGATGATGCCAAGAAGACAAAAGAGTGCATGCCAAGAAGACCAAAAGAGTGCATGCCAGAGAGACAAAAGAGTGCATGCCAAGAAGACCAAAAGAGTGCATGCCAAGAGACCAAAAGAGTGCATGCCAAGAAGACCAAAAGAGCTGCATGCCAAGAAGAACCAAAAGAGTGCATGCCAAAAGAGACCAAAAGAGTGCATGCCAAAGACCAAAAGAGTGCATGCCAAGAAGACCAAAAGAGTGCATGCCAAGAAGACAAAAGGATTCATGCCAAAAGACAAAAGAGTGCATGCCAAGAAGACCAAAAGAGTGCATGCCAAGAAGACCAAAAGAGTGCATGCCAAGGAGACCAAAAGAGTGCATGCCATGAAGACCAAAAGAGTGCATGCCAAGAGACCAAAAGAGTGCATGCCAAGAAGACCAAAAGAGTGCATGCCAGAAGACCAAAAGAGTGCATGCCAAGAAGACTAAAAGAGTGCATGCCAAGAAGACCAAAAGAGTGCATGCCAAAGAGACAAAAAGAGTGCATGCCAAGGAGACCAAAAAAGTGCATGCCAAGAAGACCAAAAGAGTGCATGCCAAGAAGACCAAAAGAGTGCATGCCAAGAAGACTAAAGAGTGTCATGCCAAGAAGACCAAAAGAGTGCATGCCAAGAGAGCCAAAGAGTGCATGCCAAGAAGACCAAAAGAGTGCATGCAAGAGACCAAAAGAGTGCATGCCAAGAAGACCAAAAGAGTGCATGCCAAGAAGACAAAAGAGATGCATGCCAAGGAGACCAAAAGAGTGCATGCCAAGAAGACCAAAAGAGTCATGCCAAGAAGACCAAAAGAGTGCATGCCAAGAAGACAAAAGATGCATGCCAAGAAGACCAAAGAGGTGCATGCCAAAAAGACCAAAAGAGTGCATGCCAAGAGACTAAAGGAGTGCATGCCAAGAAGACCAAAAGAGTGCATGCCAAGGAGACCAAAAGAGTGCATGCCAAGAAGACCAAAAGAGTGCATGCCAAGAAGACCAAAAGAGTGCATGCCAAGAAGACAAAAGAGTGCATGCCAAGAAGACTAAAAGGAGTTCATGCCAAGAAGACAAAGGAGTTGCAAATCCAAGAAGACAAAAGAGTGCATGCCAAGAAGACCAAAAGTGCATGCCAAGAAGACAAAAGAGTGTATGCCAAGAAGACCAAAAGAGTGCATGCCAAGAAGACCAAAAGAGTGCATGCCAAGACCAAAAGAGTGCATGCCAAGAAGACCAAAGGAGTTCATGCCATGAAGACAAAAAGAGTGCATGCCAAGAAGACCAAAAGAGTGCATGCCAAGAAGACTAAAGGAGTTCATGCCAAGAAGACTAAAGGTGTTCATGCCAAGAAGACCAAAAGAGTGCATGCCAAGAAGACTAAAGGAGTGCATGCCAAGAAGACCAAGAGTGCATGCCAAGAAGACTAAAGGAGTGCATGCCAAGGAGACTAAAGGAGTGCATGCCAAGGAGACCAAAAGAGTGCATGCCAAGACCAAAAGAGTGCATGCCAAGAAGACCAAAGGAGTTCATGCCATGAAGACAAAAAGAGTGCATACAAAGAAGACCAAATAAGTTTATGCCAAAAAGACCAAAGGAGTGTATGCAAAGAAGACTAAACAAGTGTATACCAAAGAAACTAAAAAAAGTGTGCCGACTAAACTATAGTAGTGAATACCAAAGAGACTAAAGGTGTGCACGCCAAGAAGACTAAAGGAGTGTATATCAAGGAGACTAAAGGAGTGTATACCAAAGAGACTGAAGTAATTTATGCCAAGAAGACTAGACTAAAGGAGTGTATACCAAGGACATTAAAGTAGTGCATGCCAAGAAGATCAAGTGCATTGCAAGAAGACCAAAGGAAAACATGTCAAAAAGACCAAGAGAGTACATGTCAAGAGAACCAAAGGAGAGAAAGCCAAGAAGATCAAAGAAGTGCAAGCCAAGAAGACTAAAGGATTGCATTCAAAGAAGACCAAAGGAGTTAACTCCAAGAAGACTAAAGGAGTGTATGCCAATGAGACTAAAGAAATGTATGACAAGATCACCAAAGGAGTTCATACCAAAAAGACCAAAGGAGAGCAAGCCAAGAAGACCAAAGGATTACATGCCAAGAAGACCTAAAGAGTACAAGCCAAGAAGACCAAAGGATTGCATGCAAAGAAGACCAAAGGAGTTAACTCCAAGAAGACCAAAAGAGTCTATGCAAAGAAGACCAAGGGAGTGCATGCCAAAAAGATCAAAAGGGTGCATGACAAGAAGACTAAAGGAGTGTACACCAAGGAGATTAAGGAAATATATCACAATATGACCAAAGAAAACCAAAGGATTGCAAGCCAAGAAGACCAAAGGATTGCATGCCAAGAAGACCAAAGGATTGCATGCCAAGGAGACCAAAGGATTGCATGCCAAGAAGACCAAAGGATTGCATGCCAAGGAGACCAAAGGATTGCATGCCAAGAAGACCAAAGGATTGCATGCCAAGAAGACCAAAGGATTGCATGCCAAGAAGACCAAAGGATTGCAAGCCAAGAAGACCAAGGGATTGCATGCCAAGAAGGCAATGGTTGATGACAATAAGTGCAGCAAATACTCATACATCCTATGAGGGCACTCTAAAGGTCGAGCTCTAGAAGATTCTAGATTCACAAAGCCTCAGTCCAGAGCACTTCCAGCCTTTGTGTATTTCATAGTCATCCATTATTATCTAGTGAATTCTGTAACACCAGAGCACCGCCATCTATTGGGCACTTTCCTATGATATACTGTAGGTGAACAGACCACTATGATCACTGTCAGATTGGATGAGGACAGAATCCGACTGCCGGGGAAGGTTTTACAAGTTGGGTGAAGCAGAATGTTGGTTGTAGACTGAGACGTGTGGGAGCCCCGTTACACCAGGTGTCATGTGCCAATGACTGCATTAATCATGGCTGCCGCTTGGAGCCGAGTAACTCGGAGAATGACTCAAGGTATAAACAATTAGCAGATAATTGAATGGCTGGCGACAGCTCGCATCCTCCTGTGTTCACCTGTCTGGGAGGGAGAAGGCGGCACAAGTTCATAACGAGGAAAGTATATGAACGCCTTCTATGGATATTGGCGGGAAGCCCTGAGTGTTATTGGTTGTTTAATGAGCCTTGAAAAGTAATAGCAAAGTCTCGCCGGACTTTTTAGGTACATTACCGGCAGTGATTTCGAGCCTATGGCTGTGCAGCTACAATACCCAACAAATGGGGATGAGTGGACTCACAGATGTTCGGGTTCACTTGGTTCATCCGAAATGTGGTTAAAAGTTTGATTTAGTACCAGAACTTGAACCGAACATAACACTTACCCCTTAGAAGTCAATGAGGTCCAAAAGAAGGAGGTTGAGAAGGAGGTGGAGGTGGACATGTGTGGCCACAGGTAGGAACTGTAGGTAGGTAGGCAGATAGGAGACACTTCTTTAGAAACACCTTCAGCACACACACCCACACGCAGGGGCTGGCTGGAGCCTCTATACCCGGGTGGCAGATTTCCATTGCCGGCCCCGACTTGAGGAGCGGGGGGGGGGGGGTGCTGTCAGCTTGACTTGAGGACCGGGGGTTGGGGTTGGGGTGCTGTCAGCCTGACTTGAGGACCGGGGGGTGGGGGGTGGTGCTGTCAGCTTGACTTGAGGACCGGGGGGGGGGTTGGGGTGCTGTGTCAGCCTGACTTGAGGACCGGGGGTGGGGGGAGGGGGGTGCTGTCAGCCTGACTTGAGGACCGGGGGGAGGGAGGATGTTGCTGTCAGCCTGACTTGAGGACCGGGGGGGGGGGGTGCTGTCAGCCTGACTTGAGGACCGGGGGGGGGGGGGTGCTGTCAGCTTGACTTGAGGAACGGGGGTTTGCTGTCAGCCAGCCACAGCCCTTACCTCATCCCGGGCCTCCAGCGTCATGTGCTATCGCCGCGCCGGCCGACTCCCGCGGCCCGTTTCTGTAGGGGGCGGCCCGAAATGTGGACTATACCACCAGCCCAGGGGGCACCTGCCCCCCTGCCACCTGGGCCAGCCCGCCCCTGCCCACACGACACCGCACCCAACCCGGAGCCCGGGACTCTAGGCGGGCAAGGGGGTGACAGGGTTTAGAGGAAAGTGGGTGGAATGTAGGTCAGGTGACAGACCCAGTACAAAAGGAGAACAGTAGGCCAGTGGGTGCCGAGAAGTCAAGAACAGCAGAGTGACACTTTCCTGAGGGACAGGGCTCCCTGAAGGCGCAGAATCCACAGAGACACGGTTCCATGGAGAGAAAGCCCGCTCCATAGCCTGCAGCCCAAGGGGAAGGAAGGACGGAGACCGGACTGGTAACACTGGGTCCGAGGAGTACGGCAGCATTGACCGACTACAGGTGGGATAGGTTTCCCTTGACGTACTCAGGTAGTCACACGGGTTGGAGAGAGCCCGGTGATCCCTTGCAAGATAGGGACACCCAAGGCTAAGCTGGGACCAGAATGTCAGCTCCGAGGGGGACCGGAGATATACGCCGGATCCCAGACAAACCGACGAAGGACTCTGATTCCAGGTCAGAGTTCCTACTACACGGGTTGGAGGCACAGCAGCACCATAGGACCCAGGCTAGCCACCCACACATGCAGGGGGGAGCCAAATAAAGGGACCGAGTTGCAACCATACAACCCACAGGGAAGAACAGATGAGGGAAAAGCCAGAAAGGTTACAGAGAAAGTGAAGGGTCTCAGAGAGGAAGCCTGGTTGCAGAGGGTTTAGAGACTGTCCGGAGTCAATTGTGTGAAGTGTGCCGTGAACTGTTTGAATTGTACTAAGAACTTGCAAGTAAAACCGGTGAACCCTGCTTCAGTCTCCCGTATGTGATTCCCTGCAAACAGAACTCTTTATTACATCTTTTCACCCTGTCAGGAGCAGCCCCAACCCGCGGCGGGCTCATCCACCCTGCTGCAGCATCATCCATCCTCCTTACAGAAGTACACTGCAGCGGTGGTCCACACATTGACCACAACCCGTGGGTGGCGTCACGACAATATCCCCTGTAAATATTCCCCTTTTACTTGTGGGCTCGGGACATGGTCCGGACCAAGTACTGCCGTGATACCCCCTGTGATACCCCGGTCCGGTACCGAGTACCCCGTCCCAGTGGGCTCCACACATGGAAGTTTATGTGGAAGAGGCGGAGGAGGAAGAGGTTGAGAAGGAGATGCAGGTGGACATGGAAGTGTAGGTAGAAGAAGTGGAGGAGATTGTTAAGGTGGTGCCGGTGACATGGAAGTGTAGGTGGGAGAGGTGGAAGAAGAGGTTGAGAAGAAGGTGAAGGTGGACATAGAAGTGTAGGTGGAAGAGGAGGAGGGAGGTACCTCACCGGCAAACCCTGAAAAACTAAAAAGCCTTCTACCCAACTGGAAAACCTTGAAAACTAAAAAGCCTTCTACCCTACCGGCAAACCCCAGAAAACCAAAAAGTCTTCAACCCAACTGCGAAACCCTGGAAAACTAAAAAGCCTTCTACCCAACTGGGAAACCCTGGAAAACTAAAAAAGCCTTCTAGTTCACCGGCAAACCCTGGAAAACTGAAAGATTTCTACCCAACTGGGAAACCCTGGAAAACTAAAAAGCTTCTACCCACTGGTAAACCCTGGAAAACTAAAAAGCCTTCTACCCTACCGGCAAACCTTGGAAAACTAAAAGTCTTCTACCCAACTGGGAAACCCTGGAAAACTAAAAAGCCTTCGGCCCCACTGGTTTAAAACCTTGGAAAACTAAAAAGCCTTCGGCCCCACTGGCAAACCCCTAAAAACTGAAAAGCCTTCTACCCCATCGGTAAACCCTAGAAAACTAAAAAGTCTTCTACCCCACTGGTAAACCCTGGAAAACTGAAAAAGCCTTCTACCCCATCGGAAAACCCTGGAAAACTAAAAAGCCTTCTACCCTACCGGCAAACCCCAGAAAACCAAAAAGTCTTCTACCCCACTGGTAAACCCTGGAAACTAAAAGCTCTCCCTAGCAAACCTGAAAATTAAAAGCTTCTGCCCACGGCAAACCCTGGAAAACTAAAAGCCTTCTACCCCTGGAAACCTGGAAAACTAAAAAGCCTTCTACCCCACCGGCAAACCCTGGAAAACTAAAAGCCTTCTACCACGGCAAACCCTGAAAACTAAAAGCTTCTACCCACGGAAACCCTGGAAAACTAAAAAGCCTTCTACCCTCAAACCTGGAAAACTAAAAGCCTTCTACCCCTGGAAACCTGGAAAACTAAAAAGCCTTCTACCCTACGGCAAACCCTGAAAACAAAAGCCTTCTACCCCATCGGTAAACCCTAGAAAACTAAAAAGCTTCTACCCCACTGGCAAACCCTGAAAACTGAAAAGCCTTCTACCCATCGGTAAACCCTGGAAAACTAAAAAGTCTTCTACCCACCGGCAAAACCCCATGGAAAACTAAAAAGTCTTCTACCCACTGGTAAACCCTGAAAACTAAAAAGCCTTGCTACCCCACTGGCAAACCCTGAAAACTGAAAAGCCTTCTACCCCACGGTAAAACCCTGGAAAACTAAAAAGTCTTCTACCCCCTGGCAAACCCTGGAAACTAAAAAGCTTCTACCCACTGGAAACCCTGGAAAACTAAAAGCCTTCTACCCACTGGTAAACCCTGGAAAACTAAAAAGCCTTCTACCCACTGGAAAACCCTGGAAAAACTGAAAAAGCCTTCTACCCCAATGGTAAACCCTGGAAAACTGAAAAGCCTTCTACCCACCGGCAAACCCTGGAAAACTAAAAAGTCTTCTACCCAACTGGAAACCCTGGAAAACTAAAAAGCCTTCTACCCCACTGGTAAACCCTGGAAAACTAAAAAGCCTTCTACACATGCAAACCTGAAACTAGAAAGCCTTACCATGGAAACTAAACGAAAGCCTTCTACCCACTGGACCTGAACTAAAGCTTCTATCACCGCAAACCCTGGAAAACTAAAAATCCTTCTACCCCAGTAACCGCAAAACTACCTGGAAAAAACTAGAAACACTTCTCTAACCCGCTCCTTCTACCACGGCAAATCCTGAAAAACTAGAAAGCCTTCTAACCCCCCCCCCCGGAAAACCCTGGAAAACTAAAAAGGCTTCTACACCACCTGCAAACCCTGGAAAACTAGAAAGCCTTCGAAGCACCATATAAAAGACCAGAATTGTACATACAACCAGCTGCATTTTACATTTTATAGCTGTAAAGTAAATATGACGCAGCGGCGGAGCGCCCCTTTAAATCAGCAGGGGGGGGTTACACATTTTGACTGTAAAGTTAATGGTGCATGTTAAAATAGCAGCGTAATACGGCCCATCCCATGTTCTCTAAATTACGAAACGCCAATAATTATTTTAGGAAAAAATGCAAAATAGGAAAATACGATGTGAATAACTGAAATGTCCGAAATGTAGAGCGGAGTCAGGGCAGATTTCTATTATTTCCATATTTCTCGCCAGATTGGCAAATTCACAGCGTTTTTATTTTTCGTATATTTGGTCTTCAGTCCCGGAGCTGTGGGGATTTTTTATGACTTATGAGCCAGGTGGACGTGCAGAATATTGAGAGCCCGAGCGATGGACACAATAGTCGTCCCGTTAAAGGGACATTTAGACTTTTGCAAACTTTTTTTAGTGACTCAATAATAAAGTTTGCAAAGGTTTTTGAGCAAAATCACCAAAAGCTCCAGACGCCTCCTATATAGAGACACCCTGTCCCTGCATTGCTCAGGGGGATTTTGGCCCATACTTCCACACACAAGCACTCTTCACCTCCTGCAGATCCCGTAGATCCTTCTATGATCTTTAGTTCCTTCCAGACATATTCTGTTGGATTCAGCTCCGGTGATCGGCTCGGACATTCTTGTCTGTGTTATTTGGGATCATTGTCCTGTGAAATGTCGCCCTCGCTTCATCTTCATCATCCTGGTAGATGCAGCAGATTTTTATCAGGAATGTCTCCGGACATTTGTCCATTCATCCTTCCTTCAATGATATGATATTTGCCAGAAAAACAGCCCCACACTATGATGTTCTCACCTCTAAACTTCATTGGTGTTAGTCTTTTTGGGGTGATTTAAATTTTGGAACCAAACATGATGTGTATTATGGCTTCCATGCATGGTGTGTATTATTGCCTCCAAACATGGTGTGTATTATGGCCTCCAAACATGGTGTGTATTATGGCCTCCAAACATGGTGTGTATTATTGCCTCCAAACATGGTGTGTATTATGGCCTCCAAACATGGTGTGTATATGGCCTCCAAATATGGTGTGTTATGGTCTCCAAACATGGTGTTATTATGGCCTCCAAACATGGTGTGTATTATGGTCTCCAAACATGGTGTGTATTATGGCCTCCAAACATGGTGTGCATTATGGCCTCCAAACATGATGTGTATATGGCCTCCAAATATGGTGTGTTATGGTCTACAAACATGGTGTGTATTATGGCCTAAACATGGTGTGTATTATGGACTCCAAACATGGTGTGTATTATGGCCTCCAAACATGGTGTGTATTATGGCCTCCAAACATGGTGTGTATTATGGCCTCCAAACATGGTGTGTATTATGGCTCCAAACATGGTGTGTATTATGGCCTCCAAACATGGTGTGTATTATGGCCTCCAAATATGGTGTGTATATGGCCTCCAAACATGGTGTGTATATGGCCTCCAAACATAATGTGTATTATGGCCTCCAAACATGGTGTGTATATGGCCTCCAAATATGGTGTGTTATGGTCTCCAAACATGGTGTGTATTATGGCCTCCAAACATGGTGTGTATTATAGACTCCAAACATAGTGTGTATTATGGCCTCCAAACATGGTGTGTATTATGGCCTCCAAACATGGTGTGTATTATGGCCTCCAAACATGGTGTGTATTATGGCCTCCAAACATGGTATGTATTATGGCCTCCAAACATGGTGTGTATTATGGCCTCCAAACATGGTGTGTATTATGGCCTCCAAACATGGTGTGCATTATGGCTCCAAACATGGTGTGTATTATGGCCTCCAAATATGGTGTGTATTATGGCCTCCAAACATGATGTGTATTATGGCCTCCAATTATGGTGTGTTAAGGTCTCCAAACATGGTGTGTATTATGGCCTCCAAACATGGTGTGCATTATGGCCTCCAAACATGATGTGTATATGGCCTCCAAATATGGTGTGTTATGGTCTCCAAACATGGTGTGTATTATGGCCTCCAAACATGGTGTGTATTATAGACTCCAAACATAGTGTGTATTATGGCCTCCAAACATGGTGTGTATTATGGCTCCAAACATGTGTGTATATGCCTCCAAAATGGTTGTATATGGCCTCCAAACATGGTGTGTATTATGGCCTCCAAACATGGTGTGTATTATGGCCTCCAAACATGGTGTGTATTATGGCCTCCAAACATGGTGTGTATTATGGCCTCCAAACATGGTGTGATTAGGCCTCCAAACATGGTGTGTATTATGGCCTCCAAACATGGTGTGTATTATGGCCTCCAAACATGATGTGTATATGGCCTCCAATATGGTGTGTTATGGTCTCCAAACATGGTGTGTATTATGGCCTCCAAACATGGTGTGTATTATGGCTCCAAACATGGTGTGTATATGGCCTCCAAACATGGTGTGTATTATGGCCTCCAAACATGGTGTGTATTATGGCCTCCAAACATGGTGTGTATTATGGCCTCCAAACATGGTGTGTATTATGGCCTCCAAACATGGTGTGTATTATGGCCTCAAACATGGTGTGTATTATGGCCTCCAAACATGGTGTGTATTATGGCCTCCAAACATAGGTGTGTATTATGGCCTCCAAACATGGTGTGTATTATGGCTCCAAACATGGTGTGTATTATGGCCTCCAAACATGATGTGTATTTTGGCTCAAAATTTGGGGTAGTTATGGCTCCAAACATGGTGTGCATTTATGGCCTCCAAACATGATGTGTATTATGGACTCCAAACATGGTGTGTATTTTGGCCTCCAAACATGGTGTGTATATGGCCTCCAATTATGGTGTGTTAAGGTCTCCAAACATGGTGTGTATTATGGCCTCCAAACATGGTGTGCATTATGGCCTCCAAACATGATGTGTATATGGCCTCCAAATATGGTGTGTTATGGTCTCCAAACATGGTGTGTATTATGGCCTCCAAACATGGTGTGTATTATGGACTCCAAACATGGTGTGTATTATGGCCTCCAAACATGGTGTGTATTATAATACAGGAGGTAACTCAGGATCAGTAATGTAATGTATGTACACAGTGACTGCACCAGCAGAATAGTGAGTGCAGCTCTGGAGTATAATACAGGAGGTAACTCAGGATCAGTAATGTAATGTATGTACACAGTGACTGCACCAGCAGAATAGTGAGTGCAGCTCTGGAGTATAATACAGGAGGTAACTCAGGATCAGTAATGTATGTACACAGTGACTGCACCAGCAGAATAGTGAGTGCAGCTCTGGAGTATAATACAGGAGGTAACTCAGGATCAGTAATGTAATGTATGTACACAGTGACTGCCCCAGCAGAATAGTGAGTGCAGCTCTGGAGGATAATACAGGAGGTAACTCAGGATCAGTAATGTAATGTATGTACACAGTGACTGCACCAGCAGAATAGTGAGTGCAGCTCTGGAGGATAATACAGGAGGTAACTCAGGATCAGTAATGTAATGTATGTACACAGTGACTGCACCATCAGAATAGTGAGTGCAGCTCTGGAGGATAATACAGGAGGTAACTCAGGATCAGTAATGTAATGTATGTACACAGTGACTGCACCAGCAGAATAGTGAGTGCAGCTCTGGAGTATAATGCAGGAGGTAACTCAGGATCAGTAATGTAATGTATGTACACAGTGACTGCACCAGCAGAATAGTGAGTGCAGCTCTGGAGTATAATACAGGAGGTAACTCAGGATCTGTAATGTAATGTATGTACACAGTGACTGCACCAGCAGAATAGTGAGTGCAGCTCTGGAGTATAATACAGGAGGTAACTCAGGATCAGTAATGTGATGTATGTACACAGTGACTGCACCAGCAGAATAGTGAGTGCAGCCCTGGAGTATAATACAGGAGGTAACTCAGGATCAGTAATGTAATGTATGTACACAGTGACTGCACCAGCAGAATAGTGAGTGCAGCTCTGGAGGATAATACAAGAGGTAACTCAGGATCAGTAATGTAATGTATGTACACAGTGACTGCACCAGCAGAATAGTGAGTGCAGCCCTGGGGTATAATACAGGAGGTAACTCAGGATCAGTAATGTAATGTATGTACACAGTGACTGCACCAGCAGAATAGTGAGTGCAGCTCTGGAGTATAATACAGGAGGTAACTCAGGATCAGTAATGTAATGTATGTACACAGTGACTGCACCAGCAGAATAGTGAGTGCAGCTCTGGAGGATAATACAGGAGGTAACTCACGATCAGTAATGTAATGTATGTACACAGTGACTGCACCAGCAGAATAGTGAGTGCAGCTCTGGAGTATAATACAGGAGGTAACTCAGGGTCAGTAATGTAATGTATGTACACAGTGACTGCACCAGCAGAATAGTGAGTGCAGCTCTGGAGTATAATACAGGAGGTAACTCAGGATCAGTAATGTAATGTATGTACACACAGTGACTGCACCAGCAGAATAGTGAGTGCAGCTCTGGAGTATAATACAGGAGGTAACTCAGGATCAGTAATGTAATGTATGTACACAGTGACTGCACCAGCAGAATAGTGAGTGCAGCTCTGGAGTATAATACAGGAGGTAACTCAGGGTCAGTAATGTAATGTATGTACACAGTGACTGCACCAGCAGAATAGTGAGTGCAGCTCTGGAGTATAATACAGGAGGTAACTCAGGATCAGTAATGTAATGTATGTACACAGTGACTGCACCAGCAGAATAGTGAGTGCAGCTCTGGAGTATAATACAGGAGGTAACTCAGGATCAGTAATGTAATGTATGTACACAGTGACTGCACCAGCAGAATAGTGAGTGCAGCTCTGGAGTATAATACAGGAGGTAACTCAGGATCAGTAATGTAATGTATGTACACAGTGACTGCACCACAGAATAGTGAGTGCAGCTCTGGAGATAATACAGGAGGTAACTCAGGATCAGTAATGTAATGTATGTACACAGTGACTGCACCAGCAGAATAGTGAGTGCAGCTCTGGAGTATAATACAGGAGGTAACTCAGGATCAGTAATGTAATGTATGTACACAGTGACTGCACCAGCAGAATAGTGAGTGCAGCTCTGGAGTATAATACAGGAGGTAACTCAGGATCAGTAATGTAATGTATGTACACAGTGACTGCACCAGCAGAATAGTGAGTGCAGCTCTGGAGTATAATACAGGAGGTAACTCAGGATCAGTAATGTAATGTATGTACACAGTGACTGCACCAGCAGAATAGTGAGTGCAGCCTGGAGTATAATACAGGAGGTAACTCAGGATCAGTAATGTAATGTATGTACACAGTGACTGCACCAGCAGAATAGTGAGTGCAGCTCTGGAGGATAATACAGGAGGTAACTCAGGATCAGTAATGTAATGTATGTACACAGTGACTGCACCAGCAGAATAGTGAGTGCAGCTCTGGAGGTATAATACAGGAGGTAACTCAGGATCAGTAATGTAATGTATGTACACAGTGACTGCACCAGCAGAATAGTGAGTGCAGCTCTGGAGTATAATACAGGAGGTAACTCAGGATCAGTAATGTAATGTATGTACACAGTGACTGCACCAGCAGAATAGTGAGTGCAGCTCTGGAGTATAATACAGGAGGTAACTCAGGATCAGTAATGTAATGTATGTACACAGTGACTGCACCAGCAGAATAGTGAGTGCAGCTCTGGAGTATAATACAGGAGGTAACTCAGGATCAGTAATGTAATGTATGTACACAGTGACTGCACCAGCAGAATAGTGAGTGCAGCTCTGGAGTATAATACAGGAGGTAACTCAGGATCAGTAATGTAATGTATGTACACAGTGACTGCACAGCAGAATAGTGAGTGCAGCTCTGGAGTATAATACAGGAGGTAACTCAGGATCAGTAATGTAATGTATGTACACAGTGACTGCACCAGCAGAATAGTGAGTGCAGCTCTGGAGTATAATACAGGAGGTAACTCAGGATCAGTAATGTAATGTATGTACACAGTGACTGCACCAGCAGAATAGTGAGTGCAGCTCTGGAGTATAATACAGGAGGTAACTCAGGATCAGTAATGTAATGTATGTACACAGTGACTGCACCAGCAGAATAGTGAGTGCAGCTCTGGAGTATAATACAGGAGGTAACTCAGGATCAGTAATGTAATGTATGTACACAGTGACTGCACCAGCAGAATAGTGAGTGCAGCTCTGGAGTATAATACAGGAGGAAAACTCAGGATCAGTAATGTAATGTATGTACACAGTGACTGCACCAGCAGAATAGCACCGCAGAATAGTGAGTGCAGCTCTGGAGTATAATACAGGAGGTAACTCAGGATCATAATGTAATGTATGTACACAGTGACTGCACCAGCAGAATAGTGAGTGCAGCTCTGGAGTATAATACAGGAGGTAACTCAGGATCAGTAATGTAATGTATGTACACAGTGACTGCACCAGCAGAATAGTGAGTGCAGCTCTGGAGTATAATACAGGAGGTAACTCAGGTCAGTAATGTAATGTATGTACACAGTGACTGCACCAGCAGAATAGTGAGTGCAGCTCTGGAGTATAATACAGGAGGTAACTCAGGATCAGTAATGTAATGTATGTACACAGTGACTGCACCAGCAGAATAGTGAGTGCAGCTCTGGAGTATAATACAGGAGGTAACTCAGGATCAGTAATGTAATGTATGTACACAGTGACTGCACCAGCAGAATAGTGAGTGCAGCTCTGGAGTATAATACAGGAGGTAACTCAGGATCAGTAATGTAATGTATGTACACAGTGACTGCACCAGCAGAATAGTGAGTGCAGCTCTGGAGTATAATACAGGAGGTAACTCAGGATCAGTAATGTAATGTATGTACACAGTGACTGCACCAGCAGAATAGTGAGTGCAGCTCTGGAGATAATACAGGAGGTAACTCAGGATCAGTAATGTAATGTATGTACACAGTGACTGCACCAGCAGAATAGTGAGTGCAGCTCTGGAGTATAATACAGGAGGTAACTCAGGATCAGTAATGTAATGTATGTACACAGTGACTGCACCAGCAGAATAGTGAGTGCAGCTCTGGAGTATAATACAGAGGTAACTCAGGATCAGTAATGTAATGTATGTACACAGTGACTGCACCAGCAGAATAGTGAGTGCAGCTCTGGAGTAATACAGAGGTAACTCAGGATCAGTAATGTAATGTATGTACACAGTGACTGCACCAGCAGAATAGTGAGTGCAGCTCTGGAGTATAATACAGGAGGTAACTCAGGTCAGTAATGTAATGTATGTACACGTGACGCACCAGCAGAATAGTGAGTGCAGCTCTGGAGTATAATACAGAGGTAACTCAGGATCAGTAATGTAATGTATGTACACAGTGACTGCACCAGCAGAATAGTGAGTGCAGCTCTGGAGTATAATACAGGAGGTAACTCAGGATCAGTAATGTAATGTATGTACACAGTGACTGCACCAGCAGAATAGTGAGTGCAGCTCTGGTATAATACAGGAGGTAACTCAGGATCAGTAATGTAATGTATGTACACAGTGACTGCACCAGCAGAATAGTGAGTGCAGCTCTGGAGTATAATACAGGAGGTAACTCAGGATCAGTAATGTAATGTATGTACACAGTGACTGCACCAGCAGAATAGTGAGTGCAGCTCTGGAGTATAATACAGGAGGTAACTCAGGATCAGTAATGTAATGTATGTACACAGTGACTGCACCAGCAGAATAGTGAGTGCAGCTCTGGAGTATAATACAGGAGGTAACTCAGGATCAGTAATGTAATGTATGTACACAGTGACTGCACCAGCAGAATAGTGAGTGCAGCTCTGGAGTATAATACAGGAGGTAACTCAGGATCAGTAATGTAATGTATGTACACAGTGACTGCACCAGCAGAATAGTGAGTGCAGCTCTGGAGTATAATACAGGAGGTAACTCAGGATCAGTAATGTAATGTATGTACACAGTGACTGCACCAGCAGAATAGTGAGTGCAGCTCTGGAGTATAATACAGGAGGTAACTCAGGATCAGTAATGTAATGTATGTACACAGTGACTGCACCAGCAGAATAGTGAGTGCAGCTCTGGAGTGTAATACAGGAGGTAACCCAGGATCAGTAATGTAATGTATGTACACAGTGACTGCACCAGCAGAATAGTGAGTGCAGCTCTGGAGTATAATACAGGAGGTAACTCAGGATCAGTAATGTAATGTATGTACACAGTGACTGCACCAGCAGAATAGTGAGTGCAGCTCTGGAGTGTAATACAGGAGGTAACCCAGGATCAGTAATGTAATGTATGTACACAGTGACTGCACCAGCAGAATAGTGAGTGCAGCTCTGGAGTATAATACAGGAGATAACTCAGGATCAGTAATGTAATGTATGTACACAGTGACTGCACCAGCAGAATAGTGAGTGCAGCTCTGGAGTATAATAGGAGGTAACTCAGGATCAGTGATGTATGTACACACTGGCGTTGTGCTATCTATTTATATCCTATAACTCGGTGTTCGGAGTCGCTCTCCTCATTTCTCAGTACAGCACATGGTGATTATCTCCCGGCTCAGACGTTCTCGTCCTCTCCATCGCTGGGCGGCGGCAGATGAGGATGTGGTTCTCGCCCGTGGTCTCTTCATTCTCTACATTATTTCACAGTTCAGTTTTTAATTGTTTGTGAACAATAGAAAGTTACATAAAACACAATAGTCCAATTAATAACCTCAGGGGGGACAATGGGGGATCCGAGCGCCTGGGGCCGACTGACAGGAACACAATGGACTCAGATGCTTTCTGTCAGTAAACAAGGTTTTGTGTTTTGTGGATAAACATTAAATTAATTTAATTAAAAGTCATTAAAATGTGTCTTTTCTTCTGTGTTTTATATCGTTAGAGCGAAGCTCGGGGCCGAATACGAGGACGGAACTCTGAGTTCTTTGAGTTTTTTACTCTTTTATTGTTGGATGTTTATTTTATAAACATTCTATTTCCCCATTCTAATCAATAACAATCCTCTTCCCCTATTGGCTGTGTTTTGTGTATAACCCCGCCCACTTCCCTGATTGGCAGATTTCTGTGGACAATATATATTGACAGAAGGATGCTTATCAGTGTTGGGGGCATGTCTGGATCAGTGGACATGAAACACTTAGTCCTTTACTGATAATCTCATGATGATAAAGCATTGATTTTATTGAAACCACAAAACAAAACCCAGTAAGTGACTCACAACATGTCTCTCATGCAGGGGAATATCTAACTAGGGTTGCACAGGCCCTGGTGCACAATTTGGACCTGGGCTCCCACCTGCATGTTGATGAGTTGTATGGACCCTTAAAGCTCTATATATCAGATCAACACATACGTGTCGCCCCCCCCATTTGATAATGTCCCCCATTCTGGCCAATCTTATAATGATACTCCCATCGTGGGTCCTTTCTTGTAGTAATGACCCCATCCTGACCCATCTCTATATATAATTGCTCAGTGGCTCCTCCACTTCCATCTGGATGTCACCTATGTCACTTCAGCGCCATATTTGTACACCCAAGTGATGGTATGGAAATATGGCGGCCGCTGCTCCCCCCCGGTCCCTTTAGTCCCCCCCACTAACCCGACACAGCAACCCCCGCCAGCCATCGCACCCGTCACTGATAGGCTGGGACCGACTTACAGGACCTGTGGTGACATCATGATCATGGGCAGAGCCAGGTCACATGATCATGATGTCACCACAGGACCTGGAGCAGAACAGATGGAGGAGCAGAAAGCAGCAGCAGGAGCAGCCAGGTCTCCGCACACCACGCTCACACCAAACTCACACTGCACTCACCCTACACTCACCCTACACTCACACTGCCATCGCGACACTTTGCTTTATTTGCCGCACCTCACGTTTGAACCTTGCCACGTGTATTTACATAGAGACTTTTTCACCTAAATACCTTGTCTCAGTCGTGTCTTTGCTCCACGCTAGTAGATTCCTGAGATATCCTCAATAGTTATTGCAGTTTTTGCCAAGCACTGAGCGAGATAAAGGACTTATAGATGCTGTGAAGCTGCCAAATGGTGGGAAATGTTTAATGAAAAACTGTTTAGAAAGTTACTTGTTTTAACAAATGAAAATTAAGTGTAAACAGGCGGCCGATGAGTCAATGAAACCCTCGCCCGTCAGGTGAAATGATCTCTTAGGTTGTGATAAGAGTCATCGTTCTCGGCAGCACATTGACAGTCTCCGTGGTCTGATTAACTATTGCCGATCATTCAGGGTGCTATATATACAAGCCACTATATATACTGTAGGTCTATTTGTATATGGAGGAGAAAAAGTCACCATCCAAGTGAGGTTTTTACAGTTTTTTCTATTAAAAACATGCAGTAAATAGTGATAGTGGACTCTGTGAATGTGGCGCTTAATGAAGTGTGACCGCGGCCTTTACACTCCAAATAAAACCAGAACAATGTGAGAAATGAGAAATGTGCGCACCTGAGTGTAGTTATCGGCCGCGCTCCAATTCAGCGCTTGCTACACCACAGGAGACAAAGCCAGGAACAATGCCGGAAAGTGGACTGGAGCCGGACCAGCCACATTCTGGGAATACCGTGAACCCTAATCCCGCCACTAACCATAAAATAACACTGACGGCCTGAACATCCCGCTGCCCGAGGAGGAATGCAAGGAATCGATGCAATGCCGGGTCATCATAGGGGGGCGAGAAATAGTCTCTAAAATAAAAAGGAATCACTGCATGAGGGAACGGTCTGCAGCCTTCGTTTCTTCGTTTCACATGGTCGCCATTTGTTATATCTCTGCTTGATGTTAGTGATTGTGAACATTTTGGAAATGAGTCCTCATCATAGGAAGCTCTATTAGAAGAGGACCAATACGGAGGGAACAGTGCAGCAAACCACAAGACCTTCATGTCAAGTCTGAGGATCCTCCACCTCACTGGAGACCTTCATGTCAAGTCTGAGGATCCTCCACCTCACTGGAGACCTTCATGTCAAGTCCAAGGATCCTCCACCTCACTGGAGATCTTCATGTCAAGTCTGAGGATCCTTCACCTCACTGGAGACCTTCATGTCAAGTCTGAGGATCCTCCACCTCACTGGAGACCTTCATGTCAAGTCCACAGATCCTCCACCTCACTGGAGATCTTCATGTCAAGTCCACAGATCCTCCACCTCACTGGAGATCTTCATGTCAAGTCCAAGGATCCTCCACCTCACTGGAGACCTTCATGTCAAGTCTGAGGATCCTCCACCTCACTGGAGACCTTCATGTCAAGTCTGAGGATCCTCCACCTCACTGGAGACCTTCATGTCAAGTCTGAGGATCCTCCACCTCACTGGAGACCTTCATGTCAAGTCTGAGGATCCTCCACCTCCCTGGAGATCTTCATGTCAAGTCTGAGGATCCTCCACCTCACTGGAGACCTTCATGTGAAGTCCACAGATCCTCCACCTCACTGGAGACCTTCATGTCAAGTCTGAGGATCCTCCACCTCACTGGAGACCTTCATGTCAAGTCTGAGGATCCTGCACCTCACTGGAGACCTTCATGTCAAGTCTGAGGATCCTGCACCTCACTGGAGATCTTCATGTCAAGTCTGAGGATCCTCCACCTCACTGGAGACCTTTATGTCAAGTCTGAGGATCCTCCACCTCCCTGGAGATCTTCATGTCAAGTCCAAGGATCCTCCACCTCACTGGAGACCTTCATGTCAAGTCTGAGGATCCTCCACCTCACTGGAGATCTTCATGTCAAGTCCAAGGATCCTCCACCTCACTGGAGACCTTCATGTCAAGTCTGAGGATCCTCCACCTCCCTGGAGATCTTCATGTCAAGTCTGAGGATCCTCCACCTCACTGGAAACCTTTATGTCAAGTCCACAGATCCTCCACCTCACTGGAGACCTTCATGTCAAGTCTGAGGATCCTCCACCTCCCTGGAGATCTTCATGTCAAGTCTGAGGATCCTCCACCTCACTGGAAACCTTTATGTCAAGTCCACAGATCCTCCACCTCACTGGAGACCTTCATGTCAAGTCTGAGGATCCTCCACCTCACTGGAGACCTTCATGTCAAGTCCACAGATCCTCCACCTCACTGGAGACCTTCATGTCAAGTCTGAGGATCCTCCACCTCACTGGAAACCTTCATGTCAAGTCCACAGATCCTCCACCTCACTGGAGACCTTCCTGTCAAGTCTGAGGATCCTCCACCTCACTGGAGACCTTCATGTGAAGTCCACAGATCCTCCACCTCACTGGAGATCTTCATGTCAAGTCATGAGGATCCTCCACCTCACTGGAGACCTTCATGTCAAGTCCACAGATCCTCCACCTCACTGGAGACCTTCATGTCAATCCACAGATCCTCCACCTCACTGGAGACCTTCATGTCAAGTCTGAGGATCCTCCACCTCACTGGAGACCTTCATGTCAAGTCTGAGGATCCTCCACCTCACTGGAGACCTTCATGTCAAGTCTGAGGATCCGCCACCTCACTGGAGACCTTCATGTCAAGTCTGAGGATCCTCCACCTCACTGGAGACCTTCATGTCAAGTCTGAGGATCCTCCACCTCACTGGAAACCTTCATGTCAAGTCCACAGATCCTCCACCTCAACTGGAGACCTTCATGTCAAGTCTGAGGATCCTCCACCTCACTGGAGACCTTCATGTAAGTCTAGATCCTCCACCTCACTGGAGCTTCATGTCAAGTCCTAGATCCCCACCTCACTGGAGACCTTCATGTCAAGTCCACAGATCCTCCACCTCACTGGAGACCTTCATGTCAAGTCTGAGGATCCTCCACCTCACTGGAGACCTTCATGTCAAGTCTGAGGATCCTCCACCTCACTGGAGACCTTCATGTCAAGTCTGAGGATCCTCACCTCACTGGAGACCTTCATGTCAAGTCCGAAGATCCTCCACCTCACTGGAGACCTTCATGTCAAGTCCACAGATCCTCCACCTCACTGGAGACCTTCATGTCAAGTCTGAGGATCCTCCACCTCACTGGAGACCTTCATGTCAAGTCTGAGGATCCTCCACCTCACTGGAGATCTTCATGTCAAGTCTGAGGATCCCCACCTCACTGGAGATCTTCATGTCAAGTCTGAGGATCCTCCACCTCACTGGAGACCTTCATGTCAAGTCCACAGATCCTCCACCTCACTGGAGACCTTCATGTCAAGTCCAAGGATCCTCCACCTCACTGGAGACCTTCATGTCAAGTCTGAGGATCCTCCACCTCACTGGAGACCTTCATGTCAAGTCTGAGATCCTCCACCTCACTGGAGACCTTCATGTCAAGTCTGAGGATCCTCCACCTCACTGGAGACCTTCATGTCAAGTCTGAGGATCCTCCACCTCACTGGAGACCTTCATGTCAAGTCTGAGGATCCTCCACCTCACTGGAGACTTCATGTCAAGTCTAAGATCCTCCACCTCACTGGAGACCTTCATGTCAAGTCTGAGGATCCTCCACCTCACTGGAGACCTTCATGTCAAGTCACAGATCCTCCACCTCACTGGAGACCTTCATGTCAAGTCCACAGATCCTCCACCTCACTGGAGACCTTCATGTCAAGTCCACATCCTCCACCTCACTGGAGACCTTCATGTCAAGTCTGAGGATCCTCCACCTCACTGGAGACCTTCATGTCAAGTCTGAGGATCCTCCACCTCACTGGAGACCTTCATGTCAAGTCTGAGGATCCTCCACCTCACTGGAGACCTTCATGTCAAGTCACAGATCCTCACCTCACTGGAGACCTTCATGTCAAGTCTGAGATCCTCCACCTCACTGGAGACCTTCATGTCAAGTCTGAGATCCTCCACCTCACTGGAGACCTTCATGTCAAGTCTGAGGATCCTCCACCTCACTGGAGACTTCACGGAACTCATGTCAAGTCTGAGGATCCTCCACCTCACTGGAGACCTTCATGTCAAGTCCATCACGGACCATGATCCTCCCACCTCACTGGAGACCTTCATGTCAAGTCTGAGGATCCTCCACCTCACTGGAGATCTTCATGTCAAGTCTGAGGATCCGCCACCTCACTGGAGACCTTCATGTCAAGTCCACAGATCCTCCACCTCACTGGAGACTTCATGTCAAGTCTGAGATCCTCCACCTCACTGGAGACCTTCATGTCAAGTCTGAGGATCCTCCACCTCACTGGAGACTTCATGTCAAGTCTGAGGATCCTGCACCTCACTGGAGACTTCATGTCAAGTCAAGATCCTCCACCTCATGGAGACCTTCATTCAATCTGAGTCCTCCTCATGGAGCTTCATGTCAAGTTAGATCCTCCACCTCACTGGAGACCTTCATGTCAAGTCTGAGGATCCTCCACCTCACTGGAGATCTTCATGTCAAGTCACAGATCCTCCACCTCACTGGAGACCTTCATGTCAAGTCTGAGGATCCTCCACCTCACTGGAGACCTTCATGTCAAGTCCGAGGATCCTCCACCTCACTGGAGACCTTCATGTCAAGTCTGAGGATCCTCCACCTCACTGGAGACCTTCATGTCAAGTCTGAGGATCCTCCACCTCACTGGAGACCTTCATGTCAAGTCTGAGGATCCTCCACCTCACTGGAGACCTTCATGTCAAGTCTAGCAGATCCTCCACCTCACTGGAGACCTTCATGTCAAGTCTGAGGATCCTCCACCTCACTGGAGACCTTCATGTCAAGTCTGAGGATCCTCCACCTCACTGGAGACCTTCATGTCAAGTCTGAGGATCCTCCACCTCACTGGAGACCTTCATGTCAAGTCAGATCCTCCACCTCACTGGAGACCTTCATGTCAAGTCTGAGGATCCTCCACCTCACTGGAGACCTTCATGTCAAGTCCACAGATCCTCCACCTCACTGGAGACCTTCATGTCAAGTCTGAGGATCCTCCACCTCACTGGAGACCTTCATGTCAAGTCTGAGGATCCTCCACCTCACTGGAGACCTTCATGTCAAGTCTGAGGATCCTCCACCTCACTGGAGACCTTCATGTCAAGTCTGAGGATCCTGCACCTCACTGGAGACTTCATGTCAAGTCTGAGGATCCACCACCTCACTGGAGACCTTCATGTCAAGTCTGAGGATCCTCCACTCACTGGAGACCTTCATGTCAAGTCTGAGGATCCTCCACCTCACTGGAGACCTTCATGTCAAGTCTGAGGATCCTCCACCTCACTGGAGACCTTCATGTCAAGTCTGAGGATCCCCACCTCACTGGAGACCTTCATGTCAAGTCTGAGGATCCTCCACCTCACTGGAGACCTTCATGTCAAGTCTGAGGATCCTCCACCTCACTGGAGACCTTCATGTCAAGTCTGAGGATCCTCCACCTCACTGGAGATCTTCATGTCAAGTCTGAGGATCCTCCACCTCACTGGAGACCTTCATGTCAAGTCTGAGGATCTCCACCTCACTGGAGACCTTCATGTCAAGTCTGAGGATCCTCCACCTCACTGGAGACCTTCATGTCAAGTCTGAGGATCCTCCACCTCACTGGAGATCTTCATGTCAAGTCTGAGGATCCTCCACCTCACTGGAGACCTTCATGTCAAGTCCACAGATCCTCCAACTCGCTGGAGACCTTCATGTCAAGTCTGAGGATCCTCCACCTCACTGGAGACCTTCATGTCAAGTCTGAGGATCCTCCACCTCACTGGAGACCTTCATGTCAAGTCTGTGGGTCCTCCACCTCACTGGAGATCGTCATGTCAAGTCTGCGACCTGCACTTCTCTGGAGACCTTCATGTCAAGTCTGTGGGTCTACCACCTCACTGGAGACCTTCATGTCAAGTCTGAGGATCCTCCACCTCACTGGAGACCTTCATTCAAGTCTGAGGATCCTCCACCTCACTGGAGACTTCATGTCAAGTCAGGATCCTCCACCTCACTGGAGACCTTCATGTCAAGTCTGAGGATCCTCCACCTCACGGGACCTTCATGTCAAGTCTAGATCCTCCACCTCACTGGAGACCTTCATGTCAAGTCTGAGGATCCTCCACCTCACTGGAGACCTTCATGTCAAGTCTGAGGATCCTCCACCTCACTGGAGACCTTCATGTCAAGTCTGAGGATCCTCCACCTCACTGGAGACCTTCATGTCAAGTCTGAGGATCCTCCACCTCACTGGAGATCTTCATGTCAAGTCTGAGGATCCTCCACCTCACTGGAGACCTTCATGTCAAGTCTGAGGATCCTCCACTCACTGGAGACCTTCATGTCAAGTCTGAGGATCCTCCACCTCACTGGAGACTCTGTCAAGTCTGAGGATCTCACCTCACTGGAGCCTTCATGTCAAGCGAGATCCTCCACCTCACTGGAGACTCTGTCAAGTCAGATCCACTCCTGAGACTTCATGTCAAGTCAGGATCCTCACCTCACTGGACTCATGTCAAGTTGGTCTCACTCATGGAGACCTTCATGTCAAGTCTAGGTTCTCCTCACTGAATAACTTCATGACAGGTCTGCGTTTCTGCCTCACTGGAGACCTTATGTCAATCCAGGTTCTCCACTCACTGGAGCCTTCATGTCAAGTCTGAGGATTTTGCCGACCTCACTGGAGACCTTCACATGAAGTCGGATTCTTGTCTCATAGAGACCTTATATCAAATCCAGATTCTGCCACTCACTGGAGGACCATCATGTCAATGTCCTCACTCATGGAGCTCTGTGAGTCCGAGGATCTCCACCTCACTGGAGACCATGTAAGTCTGTGGCTCCACCTCACTAGATCATTCAGTCTGCGACCTGAACTTCTCTGGAGACCTTCATGTCAAGTCTGTGGGTCTACACCTTTATGGAGACCTTCATGTCAAGTCTGAGGATCCCACTCACTGGAGACCTTCATGATCAAGTCTGAGGATCCCACCTCACGGAGATCTTCATGTCAAGTCCGAGGATCTCCACCTCACTGGAGACCTTCATGTCATATCTGAGGATCCTCCACCTCACTGGAGACTTCATGTCAAGCTTGGGATCCTCCACCTCACTGGAGACCATTCATGTCAAGTCCACGGTTCTTGCCTCACTGAATAACTTCATGACAGGTCTGCGATTCTCTGCCTCACTGAGAACTTTATATCAAATCCACGGTTCTGCCACTCACTGGAGGCCATCATGCCAAGTCTGCGGTTTTGCCGCTCACTGGAGACCTTCACATGAAGTCCGTGATTCTTTGGTCTCATTTAGAGATCCTTATATCAAAACCATGATTCTGCCAACATCACTGGAGGCCATCATGTCAAGTCCACGTACTAAAGGAGTTGGGGCCAACGAGGCATCACAAATCTCTGAAAGCAGATTTCGGCAGCACCCTAAGTCATATTGATGGATCTTAATGAGTCATGGTGGCATGTGGCCAAGAGTGACATAACTTTGGTACAAATGGTAGGGATCCAAGGTATGGGGCTGTGAGATTCAAGGGTCTAGATAGATCGCCGATCCCGGGCTGTCTCACTGAACCCCAATATTCCTTTCCCATGGGCAAAACACTACTCAGACAAAACAGACTTGTAGACTTTATTGGGTCACCAACGAAAGCAGCAGATAGTACATTCCCAACAAGTACACACCATGGGCATGTGACAGAACATCACCCTTCCGCTGCCTAGCCGGGGATCAAACCTCCTCAACATCGGGGGATCAGGACCACTACCTCTGAGCAGCATCCAATTCTGAGAGAATTAGCAACAACTTAGAAACCATGACGCTTAGTGAGTTATGTGATGGCATGTCCCAACCTGGATTCTCCAAACAATTGGTGGCTCAGTGGAGCAGTTTGTACACCTCCACCTGGAACCTGATCCCTATGTTGATTGTAGACATCCACGCTAACGAAGCGACCCTATTATATTCAGCTCCATTCCATTGCCCCACAATGGACCTGGTCCCTCACTGGTCCACAAATCCAGTGCTAACTGTTCTGCAATGATTCCACTGAAAGGGGTGCAATTGCATTCTAGGTCCCTTGAGGCAAGTGATCTGGAGTGTCCAAAACATACAACAAGGATAATACTCTGCATTGAAGTTCAGAACCTGCCCATGAGCAACAAGTCATTGGAGGAGCCGTGGACTATCGTCACCTGGTACTACTGCTGTAACGGTTGGCTTCAGCTGCCTTACCCCGAGTTGGGCAACAACATCGGGGTTCGCTAGATGGATGGTCCTGTCCCTAAGTCCAGAGCTCTATCCCCGAACTAGGGAGAGACTCTGCACATCACCACAGCCTGACGTTGCGACCAGTAGAGCTTCATGGAGGACCCTTCACCTTGTGTTTCAGTGTTTTGCCCAAGGGAGAGCATCGGTGTTCAGTGATGAGCCCCTCCTAATGCTTTCCAGAAAACATCAGAAGGGCATGGAGCACGCCTTCCCCCTTGTACACACGCGGACCCTGATTCAATGGCAGCTGAAAGAAAACTACTACCTCTGTGGAGACACGGGGGATTGGTGAGACACGCGGGTCAGTGGGGGCGCTCTCCTCTGTGGAGACACTCAGGGGGCCTCCTCTGGAGACACGGGGGTCAGTGGGGCTCTCCTCTGTGGAGACACGGGGGTCAGTGGGTGCTTTCCTCTGTGGAGACACGGGGGTCAGTGGGTGCTCTCCTCTGTGGAGACACGGGGGTCAGTGGGTGCTCTCCTCTGTGGAGACACGGGGGTCAGTGGGTGCTCTCCTCTGTGGAGACACGGGGGTCAGTGGGTGTCTCTCTGTGGAGACACGGGGTCATGGGTGCTCTCTCTGTGGAGACACGGGTCAGTGGGGCTCTCCTTGTGGAGACACGGGGTCAGTGGGTGCTCTCTGTGGAGACACGGGGTCAGTGGGCTCTCCTCTGTGGAGACACGGGGGTCAGTGGGGTCTCCTCTGTGGAGACACGGGGGTCAGTGGGTGCTCTCCTCTGTGGAGACACGGGGGTCAGTGGGGCTCTCCTCTGTGGAGACACGGGGGTCAGTGGGTGCTCTCCTTGTGGAGACACGGGGGTCAGGGGCTCTCCTCTGTGGAGACACGGGTCAGTGGGGCTCTCCTCTGTGGAGACAGGGGTCAGTGGGTGTCTCCTCTGTGGAGACACGGGGGTCAGTGGGGCTCTCCTCTGTGGAGACACGGGGGTCAGTGGGTCTCTCTGGGAGACACGGGTCAGTGGGGTGCTTCCTTGTGGAGACACGGGGTCAGTGGGTGCTCTCCTCTGTGGAGACACGGGGGCAGTGGGTCTCCTTCTGTGGAGACACGGGGGTCAGTGGGGCTCTCCTTGTGGAGACACGGGGGTCAGTGGGTGTCTCCTCTGTGGAGACAGGGTCAGTGGGGCTCTCCTTGTGGAGACACGGGGGTCAGTGGGTGCTCTCCTCTGTGGAGACACGGGGGCAGTGGGTGTCTCCTGTGGAGACAGGGGTCAGTGGGTGCTCTCCTTGTGGAGACACGGGGGCAGTGGGTCTTCCTCTGTGGAGACACGGGGGTCAGTGGGGCTCCTCTGTGGAACGGGGGTCATGGGTGCCTCCTCTGTGGAGACACGGGGTCAGTGGGTGTTCCTTGTGGAGACATGGGGTCAGGGGTGCTCTCCTCTGTGGAGACACGGGGGTCAGTGGGTCTCCTCTGTGGAACACGGGGGTCAGTGGGGCTCTCCTCTGTGGAGACACGGGGTCAGTGGTGCTCTCCTCTGTGGAGACACGGGGGTCAGTGGGTTCTCCTCTGTGGAGACACGGGGTCAGTGGTGCTCTCCTTGTGGAGACCGGGGTCAGTGGGGCTCTCCTCTGTGGAGACACGGGGTCAGTGGGTGTCTCCTCTGTGGAGACACGGGGGTCAGTGGGGCTCTCCTCTGTGGAGAACGGGGGTCAGTGGGTGCTCTCCTCTGTGGAGACACGGGGGCAGTGGGTGCTCTCCTCTGTGGAGACACGGGGTCAGTGGGGCTCTCCTTGTGGAGACACGGGGTCAGTGGGGCTCTCCTCTGTGGAGACACGGGGGTCAGTGGGGCTCTCCTCTGTGGAGACACGGGGGTCAGTGGGTTCCTCTGTGGAGACAGGGGTCAGGGTGCTCTCCTTGTGGAGAACGGGGGTCAGTGGGTGCTCTCCTCTGTGGAGACACGGGGTCAGGGGTGTTCCTCTGTGGAGACACGGGGTCAGTGGGTGTCTCCTCTGTGGAGACGGGGTCAGGGGTTCCTCTGTGGAACACGGGGGTCAGTGGGTGCTCCCTCTGTGGAGACACGGGGTCAGTGGGTGCTCTCCTCTGTGGAGACAGGGGTCAGTGGGTGCTCCTTGTGAACACGGGGGTCAGGGCTCCTTGTCAAAACGCATGGGGATCTCTTTGAGACACGGGGGTCAGTGGGGCTTTTGTGAACAGGGGCAGTGGTATCTGGAGACACGGTAGGGGTCCTTGAGCTGGTCAGTGGGTGTTTGTGGCCGGGTTCAGGTCTTACTCTGGGAGACCCGGGTTGGGGCCTCTTGGAGACACGGGGTCAGTGGGTGCTCTCCTCTGTGGAGACACGGGGGTCAGTGGGTGCTCTCTCGTGGAGACACGGGGTCAGTGGTGGGTTGCTCTCTGTGGAGACACGGGGGTCAGTGGGTGCTCTCCTCTGTGGAGACACGGGGTCAGTGGGTGCTCTCCTCTGTGGAGACACGGGGGTCAGTGGGTGCTCTCCTCTGTGGAGACACGGGGGTCAGTGGGTGCTCTCCTCTGTGGAGACACGGGGTCAGTGGGTGCTCTCCTCTGTTGAGACACGGGGGTCATGGGTGCTCTCCTCTGTGGAGACACGGGGGTCAGTGGGTGCTCTCCTCTGTGGAGACACGGGGGTCAGTGGGTGCTCTCCTCTGTGGAGACACGGGGGTCAGTGGGTGCTCTCCTCTGTGGAGACACGGGGGTCAGTGGGTGCTCTCCTCTGTGGAGACACGGGGGTCAGTGGGTGCTCTCCTCTGTGGAGACACGGGGGTCAGTGGGGTGTCTCCTCTGTGGAGACACGGGGGTCAGTGGGTGCTCTCCTCTGTGGAGACACGGGGTCAGTGGTGTCTCTCTGTGGAGACACGGGGGTCAGTGGGTGCTCTCTCTCTGTGGGAGACACGGGGTCAGTGGGGGCTCTCCTCTGTGGAGACACGGGGTCAGTGGGTGCTCTCCTCTGTGGAGACACGGGGTCAGTGGGTGTCTCCTCTGTGGAGACACGGGGGTCAGTGGGGGCTCTCCTCTGTGGAGACACGGGGGTCAGTGGGTGCTCTCCTCTGTGGAGACACGGGGGTCAGTGGGTGCTCTCCTCTGTGGAGACACGGGGGTCAGTGGGTGCTCTCCTCTGTGGAGACACGGGGGTCAGTGGGTGTTCTCTTCTGTGGAGACACGGGGGTCAGTGGGTGCTCTCCTCTGTGGAGACACGGGGGTCAGTGGGGCTCTCCTCTGTGGAGACACGGGGGTCAGTGGGTGTTCTCCTCTGTGGAGACACGGGGGTCAGTGGGTGCTCTCGTCCGCTCTCCCGGCCACCTCAAGACAGACCACATGAACCAGGGTTCATCCCACTAAACGCCCAAACTCCTTACCCATGGGCAGAACTCTATTTACACAACACAGGGTGAGGGAACCACACAATGGTAAGACTTTATTGGATCCCCAACAGTCAAAGGCATATAACATATACCCAACAAGTACACACAATGTAACAGGCAACAGAGTGTCACCCTTCCGCTGGCTCACCAGGGATGGGAATGTTTGTGTCTCAGGGCTTCCAGGACCACTTACTCCAATCTAGGAGGACCCCGGTTTTGGTGTGCACCCACCGAGAAAGGAATAGCGGCAAGCTTAGGAAACTGACCGAGACAGCAAAGACTGAATTGTCCCAACCTGGGTATCTTCCAGAGGAATCCTAGGATCCTAGGCTGAAGTCCTGCGGAATATGATCCAGGTTATGATCTTCTAGCCGGGACCGAAGCCTCTAGGCTGAAGTCATGTAGCATATAGCTCTGGTGACTGAAGCAAGTCCTTTTTACATCCCAAGCCTTCACCTCAGGGCATTGTGTTCTTACAGGATTGGTGGGATAAGGCTGTTCTCTTATTGATCGACAGTTCAATTCGATTGCATAATTTTCCTCTGATTGATATAGACAGAAGGGAGCTGAGGTAATTCATATTTATTTAGCAATCCACAAACTAAGACAATAGAGGCTCCGAATAGACTGGCAAGAAACAATGACTTAACAAACATGAGTTAACAATCAAAAAAAAACAATACGTCTGAACTAATTAAGAATATTTAACCCACGACACACAATGTAATGTGCCGTGTCATCACAATAGGTGATTGCAGTCGTTTTTTGTGAAAACTCTCAGCAGAATTCTGATTGCAGCTCTGGAGAATAGAGACAAGTAGGAGGATATTGATAAATAGAACCCGACATTACCGCTATAACCAAAGAGGTCCAACAAAGAAGCGAGGAGATACCTGGCTGTAACAATGCAATGATGAACGCGTGAACTTAAGAGACGACATTGATAATCCCTGAATAAAATATCTTCCCTGTTCATGAACGCCACAGACAAGACGGGAACTGAACTGAAGACTTCTGGAAGTCGCCAAAGATAAACTCATACATTTTCCAGTCTTAACTGTGAGACATTTATTTGTCAGTGTTCCTAAGTATCTTAAAGTACATTGTTAAGAAATTCCAGGACATACCGTAGCTACAGAAGGTCTGAAGATATATACAGACTAAAAAGGAGACATTACAACCACGGCTGACCAGGACACCGGTGGGACACGGAGCAGCCGCCACGCTGAACACCCCATGTCTCCATATAGGGGCACAGAAGCCATGATGACCATCGAGGTGGGACGACACTAATGGGGTTGTGTGGCTTAAAGAGTCTGGGTTTCTTTTGGTGAGATGACTAAGGCCTAGACCCCAAGAGAAGAACTTCTAAAGACGACCCCATGATATATAAGATGGCTGGTGGCCAAACAATGCTACGGCCAATTACTTGGCCAACAGCCATTCGGACTGGCTATCGGTGGCTCTCTCTTAGAGGGCGTCCGGCTATTGGGAAGAACTGGTTGATTTGGCTAAAGGATCTCCAGAAGAACAAAGCGATGGCAGTCCAAATTGACGTATTCCCCAAGCAATTAGTAGGGCGGTGCCCTCATATAGAGTAGAGGGTCAGCCAACAATAGTAGAGGGTCAGCCAACAATAGTAGAGGGTCAGCCAACAATAGTAGAGGGTCAGCCAACAATAGTAGAGGGTCAGCTAACAATAGTAGAGGGTCAGCTAACAATAGTAGAGGGTCAGCCAACAATAGTAGAGGGTCAGCCAACAATAGTAGAGGGTCAGCCAACAATAGTAGAGGGTCAGCCACAATAGTAGAGGGTCAGCCAACAATAGTAGAGGGTCAGCTAACAATAGTAGAGGGTCAGCCAACAATAGTAGAGGGTCAGCCAACAATAGTAGAGGGTCAGCCAACAATAGTAGAGGGTCAGCTAACAATAGTAGAGGTCAGCCAACAATAGTAGAGGGTCAGCCAACAATAGTAGAGGGTCAGCCAACAATAGTAGAGGGTCAGCTAACAATAGTAGAGGGTCAGCCAACAATAGTAGAGGGTCAGCCAACAATAGTAGAGGGTCAGCCAACAATAGTAGAGGGTCAGCCAACAATAGTAGAGGGTCAGCTAACAATAGTAGAGGGTCAGCCAACAATAGTAGAGGGTCAGCCAACAATAGTAGAGGGTCAGCTAACAATAGTAGAGGGTCAGCCAACAATAGTAGAGGGTCAGCCAACAATAGTAGAGGGTCAGCCAACAATAGTAGAGGGTCAGCCAACAATAGTAGAGGGTCAGCCAACAATAGTAGAGGGTCAGCCAACAATAGTAGAGGGTCAGCTAACAATAGTAGAGGGTCAGCCAACAATAGTAGAGGGTCAGCCAACAATAGTAGAGAGTCAGCTAACAATAGTAGAGGGTCAGCCAACAATAGTAGAGGGTCAGCCAACAAGTCTAATGAGGGTCTTAGGTCTTTTCCATGACTCTTACTCTGACGGTCTACGCTTGGCTAATACATCGATACAGAGGGGTCATAGTATCTGTACCTATCAGTTACAAAAAGAGTCAGGGAGGCAGTACTATCTGTGTTTATATTACCGTATTTACAGAAAGAGACAGGGAGGCAGTACTATCTACCGTTATGTCTTTTACTATAACATAGAGAAAGTAATGTTTGATTTTTACATTATTTACGGGAAAAGCTAGATGCCGGCGACCCTGCATTGTTTGCCAATTAACCCTTCATCTGCTGATGGCAGAAACTGTGCACTTTTTGCTGGTCAACCCTTCATCTGCTGTATGTTGACGAACTCTCCTCGAGTTATTATGCCATAGCAATCTTTGGACTGTGTATACTTTTTCAGTTAATTTTGTTTGTCTACACCCCGGACTTTTAGTGCATCCTCATCCACTCGCCTACTGTGCAGCCCTCTCCATGCTCCGCTGCGCCACCTGATCTGCTGTTCCAGCACCTTTGGGCTGTGTCATTACTTAATAAATCCTCAAACAACTGAGATTTCAATAAACAATATACAGGGTTTATCGAAACTTTTCCTACAAAAATATATATGAAGTTACAAACAGTAGAGGAATGTCACAGGTTTCGCCTGCCCTGGGAGATCTATGACGAGTATTGATGGATCAGGTCCATACTTATTTTTAAATGTATTTCACTTCTTTTGGTGCTGCAGGAGTTAAGGATCCTTTCCTGTCTGGTTGGTCATTGCAGTCTAATCTAAGGTGTAGCCATTTTGTAACCACTCCCCTTCCCTATAAAGAGTCACATGTCTGGTCACCTGACGCAGGGGATACAATCTCATTCTATGCTGACCACTGTGGAAAGAGCCTGTCTCTGGACGAAGAAGGGGTGGTGACTATTGCAGCTGGTGGCAGGCTGCAATTATGCAGTTATTTGGATTATAATCCTTTTGTGTCTATTTTCCCTCCGTGTACCTTTCCCTGTGTTGTATTGTTGTATTATTGTAGAGGTGAGCTAGTATCCTCACCGGCCTACACACTAACCAGGGTGAGTGATGGCCTAACCACATGACCGCGATTAGGAAAGGACCCATATAGGGACGTTAAGGAGTGCAGTGTTCAGCGTCAGGTGAGTGTTAGGATGTGACCCCTCCCTCTATCACCAGGGCCTTTCTTCTTTACCATCCCCATCATCACCCTGTGTTGTATTATTGGAGAGGCGAGGCTAGCGTCCTCGCCAGCCTGCACACTAAACAAGGCGAGCAAGGGACTAAGCATGTGACAGTAATGAGGGGGGGGGAAGTACCCATATAGGGACATTAGGGATTGTAGGGTTCAGCTTCAGGTGAGTGTAAGGAGGTGAACCCTATCCTTATTGTCTGTTCCTTCCTTCTATACCATCCCCATCATCACCCCTGTGTTGCATTATTGTAGAGGTGAGGCTAGCATCCTCACCAGCCTGCACACTAATCAAGCCAAGAGAAGGCCTAATCACATGACAGGGGAAGGACCCGTACTGAGATGTTAGGGACTACAGGATTCAGTATCAGGTGAGTATCAGAAGGTGACCCATCTCCCTATTACCAGGGCCTTCCTTCTATACCATCCCCATTGTCACTCCTGTGTTGTATTATTGCAGAGGTGAGGCTAGCGTCCTTGCTGGCCTGCACACTAATCAGGGCAAGTGAGGGCCTAAACATGTGACCACATCGGGGAAGGACCCATATAGGGAAATTAAGGAGTGCTGGGTTCAATCTCACGTGAGTGTCAGGTGACCCATCTCCCTATCACCAGTGCCAGGGCCTTCCTTTTATTCTATCCCTGTCGTCACCCATGTTGTATTATTCTAGGGGTGAGGCTAGCGCCCTTGACAGCCTGCACACTAAAGAGGGCAAGCGATGGCCTAAGCATGTGATGACGACATAAGGGAAAGACCTGTATAGGTACACTAGGGAGTACAGGGTTTCAGTCTCAGGTGAGTGTAAGGTGACCCATCTCCCTATCGCCAGGACCTTCCTTCTATACCATCCCTGTCATCACCCCTGAGTTTTATTATCCTAGGGGTGAGGCTAGCGCCCTTGCCAGCCTGCACACTAAACAGGGCAAGTGAGGGTCTAATCACATGACAGGATGAAGAACCCATATAGGTATGTAAGGGAGTACAGGGTTCAGTCTCAGGTGAGTGTCAGGTGACCCATCTCCCTATCACCAGAGCCTTCCTTTTATACCATGTTGTCACCCTTGTGTTGTATTATTGTAGAGGTGAAGCTAGCATTCTTGCCGGCCTGCACATTAATCAGGGTGAGTGATGGCCTAATCACATCACAGGGGGAAGGACCCATATAAGGATGATAGGGAGTACAGGGTTCAGTATTAGGTGAGTGTCAAGTGACCCATCAGGACAAGCGAGGGCCTAAACACATGACCATGACTGGGGAAGGACCTGTATAGGGATGTTAAGGAGCGCAGGGTTTAGCTTCAGGTCAATGCCAGGTGACCCATCTCCCTATCACCAGGGCCTTCCTTCTATACCATCCCCATCATCACTCCTGTGTTGCATTATTGTAGAGGTGAGGCTAGCAACATTGCCACCCTGCACACTAGCGGCAGGGGAAGACATATATATGGACATTAAGGAGCGCAGGGTTCAGTCTCAGGTCAGTGTCAGGTGCCCAATCTCCCTATCACCAGGGCCTTTCTTCTATACCATCCCCATCATCACTCCTGTGCTGCATTATTGTGGAGGTGAGGCTAGCGTCATTGCCACCCTGCACCCTAGCGGCAGGGGAAGGACACATATATGGACATTAAGGAGCACAGAGTTCAGTCTCAGGTCAGTGTCAGGTGACCATTTCCCTATCGCCAGGGCCTTCCTTTTATACCATCCCTGTCATCACCCCTGTGTTATATTATTCTAGGGGTGAAGCTAGCGTCCTCGCCAGCCTGCACACTACACAGGGCAAGTGAGGGTCCCAAGCATGTGATGACGACATAGGGGAAAGACCCGTATAGGGACACTAGGGAGTACAGGCTTCAGTCTCAGGTGAGTGTAAGGTGACCCATCTCCCTATTGCCAGGACCTTCCTTCTATACCATCCCTGTCATCACCCCTGTGTTATATTAATCTAGGGATGAGGCTAGCGTCCTCGCCAGCCTACACACTAAACAGGGCAAGTGAGGGCCTAAGCACGTGACGACGGGGGGGAAGGACCCGAATAGGGACGGTAGGGAGTGAATGATTCAGCCTCAGAGGTGACCTCTCTCCCATCAGCTTTCCCTTCCTTGTATACCATCCCCATTGACACCCCTGCTAGGCATCCATATGACACAGACACAGACAGTATCTGTAGTATTAACAGGAAGAGACTGGGACGTAGCACTATCTGTGCTGCTGGCATTATTTACAGAAGGAGACACGTTCTTTACATAATATTTAATGGACCACACTCTGATTTCAGGGAAAGCGGGGATTATCCATTGATTGGACACAGTTAAACAATAGCGCAGTGTGGTTACAGGGAAAAATGCCTGTTGTAGACGAGACCAGTGGAGCTGAGGCCATTAACGACTTGGCAGGAGATAGTGAATCCATTCTCGTTGACTGTAGTTGTGGAATGTAGACCGGATTGGGCACGCGTTCCTCAATGTTTGCTCTCCGGTTCATCAACACACCTGGTCGGCATAATTGCCCGTCTCAGTGCGTCCGCGTTCCGAGCTGTTGACATTGAGTTTGTTTGCCGCTCTCCAGCGCACGGCCGGTTAATTACCGTGAATGATGATCACTTTGGAAATAACGTGCGAATCAATAAGGGTGGTCAGACGAAACGCCGGATAGAGTTTCACTTCTTATTCTAGAATCAAAAATAATTTAGGTGTGATAGTGCCAAGGCGGTGGACGGCGGCCAGGGGATCGGCGGTGAGAGAAGAATGTAGAGCAGAAGATGACGCTGTTAGCGCCGGTGACTTAATAGTATAATTATCTAAGTGCGGAGCCGGAACAATCATCATTTCTGGTTGTTTTCATAGATGGAGACACAACTGTATATGGTCACAGTGGAGCCGGACCCTGCACCACTGTATATGGTCACAGTGGAGCCAGACCCTGCACCACTGTATGTGGTCACAGTGGAGCCGGACCCTGCACCACTGTATATGGGCACAGTGGAGCCGGACCCTGCACCACTGTATGTGGTCACAGTGGAGCCGGACCCTGCACCACTGTATATGGTCACAGTGGAGCCGGACCCTGCACCACTGTATATGGTCACAGTGGAGCCGGACCCTGCACCACTGTATATGGTCACAGTGGAGCCGGACCCTGCACCACTGTATATGGTCACAGTGGAGCCAGACCCTGCACCACTGTATGTGGTCACAGTGGAGCTGGACCCTGCACCACTGTATATGGTCACAGTGGAGCCGGACCCTGCACCACTGTATATGGTCACAGTGGAGCCGGACCCTGCACCACTGTATATGGTCACAGTGGAGCCAGACCCTGCACCACTGTATGTGGTCACAGTGGAGCCGGACCCTGCACCACTGTATATGGGCACAGTGGAGCCGGACCCTGCACCACTGTATGTGGTCACAGTGGAGCCGGACCCTGCACCACTGTATATGGTCACAGTGGAGCCGGACCCTGCACCACTGTATATGGTCACAGTGGAGCCGGACCCTGCACCACTGTATATGGTCACAGTGGAGCCGGACCCTGCACCACTGTATATGGTCACAGTGGAGCCGGACCCTGCACCTTCTCGGCAAACGCCAAGAATTGCACCAATGGTGGCAAACCAAGTCTAATTAAGAAAATGTTAAAGGAGTTGTCCACAACTTAAACATTGATGGTCGAATGGGGTCCAACACCCGGCACCTCCACCGATCAGCTGGTGACAGCAGCAGTTGGCCCGGAAATGCTCAGTCTTCTGATAGTGGACAGTCAGGTATGTTACTTTATTGAATAGGAGGCGAATGAACCATAGTCGGAAGACGGAGCAGCCCCACCGGCTGCCACCACCGACACCGGGACATAGCTGATCGCCAGAAGTTCCAACCTAATTAACAAAATGTTAAAGAAGCTGTCCACTACTTAAACATTAATGGTCATCAAGCTCTGGTCAGATAGGGTCAAACACCCGGCACCTCCACCGATCAGCTATACCCGGTGCCGGTGGTGGCAGCAGGTGGCTCAGTTCCGGAGCCGCTCTGTCTTCCAAATATGGCGCATCCACCTCCTATTGAAATCAATAAATTAAAGTACATGACTGTCCACCGTCAGACTGAGCATTTCCAGCCACCTTCTGGTCACCTCCACCGATCAGCTGTCCCTAGAGGAGCCCCATGACTGACCATTTCCTGCCACCTGCTGCCGCCATCCGCACCGTGACTCAGCTGACCGCCAGAGGTTCCGACCTAATTAACAAAATGTTAAAGAAGCTGTCCACTACTTAAACATTAATGGTCATCAAGCTCTGGTCAGATGGGGTCAAACACGCGGCACCTCCACTGATCAGCTGTACCCGGTGCCGGTGGTGGCTAGAAATGTTCTGTTCCGGAGCTGCTCTGTCTTCCGACTATGGCACATCGACCTCCTATTGAAATCAATAAATTAAAGTACATGACTGTCCACCGTCAGACTGAGCATTTCCAGCCACCTTCTTGTCAGCTGGGGTCCAACACCCGGCACCTCCACTGATCAGCTGTCCCCGGAGGACCCCCATGACTGAGCATTTCCAACCACCTTCTGGTCAGCTGGGGTCCAACACCGGGCACCTCCACCGATCAGCTGTCCCCGGAGGACCCCCATGACTGAGCATTTCCAGCCACCTGCTGCCGCCAACGGCACCGGGTACAGCTGATCAATATGTTGGACCTCAGGTGTTGGACCTCAGAAATGCTCGGTCTTCTGATAGTGGACAGTCGAGTACTTTACTTCATTGATTTGAGTAGGAGGTGGATGTGCCATAGTTGGAAGACGGAGCAGCTTCGGAACTGAGCATTTCCTGCCACCTGCTGCCACCAGCGCTGACCGCTAAGGTCAGACCTTGGCCAATCAGACATTGATGACCATCAATGATTAAGTAGTGGACAACCTCTTTAACATTGTCTTAATTAGATCATCAACTTGGTGCAATTTTTGTTGGACCCCGGAAAACTCTTATGATATATGTGGTCACAGTCTAGCCGAACGTTGGACCTTCTCGGCAAAAGCCAAAAATTGCACCAATGGCGGTAAACCAAGTCTATGATCTAATTAAGAAGATGTTAAAGAGGTTATCCACTACTTAAACATTGATGTCAATACCCGGCACCTCCACCGATCAGCCGTCCCCAGTGTCGGTGGCGGCAGCAGTTGGCCGGAAATGTCAGTCTTCTGATAGTGGATGGTCGGGTACTCTATTTTATTGAATAGGAAGCGGATGTGCCATAGTCGGAAGACGAAGCAGCCCCAAGACTGAGCACTTCCAGCCACCTGCTGTCATCGCCGGCACCGGGAACCACTGATCAGTGGAGTTCCGATCTAATTAAGAAAGTGTTAAAGAAGTTGTCCAGTACTTAAACATTGATGCTCATCAATGTCTGGTCGGCCGCGGAGTAACACCCGGCGCCTCCACCGATCGACTGGGTACCGGTGGCGGCAACGGGTGGCCAGAAATGCTCAGTTCCGGAACCGCTCTGTCTTCCGAGTACAGCACATCCACCTCCTATTCAAATCAATAAAGTAAAGTGCATCACTGTCCACTATCAGAAGACCGAGCATTTCCACCCGCCTTCTGGTTAGCTGACGTCCAACACCCGGCACCTCCACCTCCACTGGTGGCGGCTGGAAATGCTCAGTTCCGGAGCTGCTCCATCTTCTGAGTATGGCACATTGACCTCCTAATCAAATCAATAAAGTGAAGTACCTGACTGTCCACTATCAGAAGACCAAGCATTTCCTGCCACCTGCTGTCACCACCAGCATCGGGACAGCTGATCGGTGTAGGTGCCAGGTGTTGGACCCCAGCTGACCAGAAGGCGGTGGCTGGAAATGCTTGGTCTTCTGATAGTGGTCAGTTGAGTACTTTACTTTATTGATTTGAATAGAAGGAGGCATTTTTTGATCCCTTTGTGTGGGCACACAGCCTAAAATTGAATGTACCTCCACCCCCCATTTTACCAGGGCCCCGGCACTTGCCCAGGTGCACCGGTTTGTCCAGGGCCCCGTCACTTGCCCAGGTGCACCGATTTGTCCAGGGCCCCGTCACTTGCCCAGGTGCACCGATTTGTCCAGGGCCCCGTCACTTGCCCAGGTGCACCGGTTGGTGACGCCAGACCTCACCTTTGTGTAGTGTCTTTATATCTTGTGCCCTCTGGACGTTGGTGGTCGTGTAATGAGATCCTTAGACATTTTGCAGGACTGTAACAACCTCTCATTCTGGGCTTTATTTTTTTGCTTTGCTCCCGGTTCGGCGAAGCGATAAATGCCCTCCGTAATACCATTAAGTGCAAGCTGATTGCATCATAAAAAGTAAAAACAAGCAGAGAAAAGCTCCCAAATATTTTCCTAACCAGCTCGCAATTGTAACTCCAGCCAGTAATTTATGATCCTGTGCAGCCTCAGACTTTCCTAACATAAGTTAATGTTGTCAGAAAGCCAGAATAAAAACCGGTCAGGACTAACTCTTTCTGTTGGATACTCGTATGGATAATGTAAAGTTTGTGAACACAAATGTGACTCGGAGTGAAGTGAACGCGAGTGGAAAGAGGCAGAGGACACCGAATGTGCGAAAAAAGTGTGAAGAACGTCGTCAACGTATCTGCCGCAGTTTATGGAATCCTGAAGAGAAAAGCAAATTCTATGTGAACAAACCTCCGGATTGCAGAGGTAAATCACTGGGATTATTGGATCCACAGGGTTCTGCCAATTCACCCCTTTCTGACAGATGTACACGATCTGTCAGTGGTAACAAGGCGGCACATTCTGCTGTCGGCAGCTTTATTGCACAGATCAAGTTTATACAAGTTCAAGATTTATTGACATAAAAGAGAAAAAAAATCCTGAATCCAGCGTGGTGTGAGCCTCTTTTTCCACACACACACACAGACCTTCTGCTAGGAACCATTTCCTTCTCTAAAAAGCATAAAACAACATGTTTGCCCTTTTTCTGATGCTCCGAGATCCACTGAAGATGGAGCGTCACATGAGCGAAACCGTTACAGAGAAATACAGAGGATCCTCGTAAATCAGCCGCACGTGACGACCGCGCTAATGTCATCAATACAAGGAATCATGGGATCAAATCAACTCCAAAATGACAAACTCGTGATTTATAGAAATTACATAAATAAGAAACTTGCAATTTTATCGAAACATTGCAGACACTTTCCCCCATAGAGCAACATCTGAGAGACTATGTGATACATGACGAGCTGGTCCTGATTATCCTTCTCAAATAATGTTCTATCCTTAATTAGAGAACAAATAATTGCCTGTCTCCTCGTCCTAAATATTCAGTGATCGCCTGTCTCCTCTACTCAGTTCATGACCCCCGTCTCCTCTCCTCAGTATTCAGTGACCGCCCGTCTCCTCTATCCTCAGTATTCAGTGACCGCTCGTCTCCTTCGTCCTCAGTATTCAGTGACCGCCCGTCTCCTCCATCGTCGTTATTCAGTGATCGCCCATCTCCTCCATCCTCAGTATTCAGTGACTGCCCGTCTCCTCCATCCTCAGTATTCAGTGACCGCCCGTCTCCTCCTCCTCAGTATTCAGTGACCGCCCGTCTCCTCCATCCTCAGTATTCAGTGATCCGCCATCTCCTCATCCTCGTATTCAGTGATCGCCCGTCTCCTCTATCCTCAGTATTCAGTGATCCGCCCGTCTCCTCCATCCTCAGTATTCAGTGACCGCCCTCTCTCCGTCCTCAGTATTCAGTGAGATCTCCCATCCGTATCAGTGCCCTCCTCTCCTCAGTATTCAGTGATCCGCCCGTCTCCTCGTCCTCAGTATTCAGTGACTGTCCGTCTCCTCCATCCTCAGTATTCAGTGACCCCCGTCTCCTCCATCCTCAGTATTCAGTGACCCCCGTCTCCTCCATCCTCAGTATTCAGTGATCGCCCGTCTCCTCCATCCTCAGTATTCAGTGACCGCCCGTCCTCCTCCATCCTCAGTATTCAGTGACCGCCCTCTCCTCCGTCCTCAGTATTCAGTGATCGCCATCTCCTCCGTCCTCAGTATTCAGTGACCGCCCGTCTCCTCCGTCCTCAGTATTCAGTGACCGCCCGTCTCCTCCATCATCAGTATTCAGTGACCATCGTTCCTCTCTCAGTATTCATGACGCCGTCTCCTCCAGTCCATCAGTATTCAGTGACCGCCTGTCTCCTCCGTCCTTCAGTATTTAGTGACCGCCCGTCTCCTCTGCCCTTTCAGTATTCAGTGACCCTCTCGTGTCCTCATATTCAGTGACTGCCCGTCTCCTCCATCCTCAGTATTCAGTGACCGCCGTCCTCCTCCGTCCTCAGTATTAGTGACCGCCCGTCTCCTCTGTCCTCAGTATTCAGTGACGCCTCTCCATGTCCTCAGTATTCAGTGACCGCCCGTCTCCTCCATCCTCAGTATTCAGTGACCGCCCGTCTCCTCCATCCTCAGTATTCAGTGACCGCCCGTCTCCTCCATCCTCAGTATTCAGTGACCGCCCGTCTCCTCCATCCTCAGTATTCAGTGACCGCTCGTCCTCCTCCATCCTCAGTATTCAGTGACCGCCCGTCTCCTCCATCCTCAGTATTCAGTGACCCCGTCTCCCTCCATCCTCAGTATTCAGTGATCGCCCGTCTCCTCTGTCATCAGTATTCAGTGACGCCCGTCTCCTCCATCCTCAGTATTCAGTGACCACCCATCTCCTCCGTCCTCAGTATTCAGTGACCGCCGTCCCCTCCATCCTAGTATTCAGTGACCCCCGTCTCCTCCATCCTCAGTATTCAGTGATCGCCCGTCTCCTCCGTCCTCAGTATTCTGTGACTGCCCGTCTCCTCCATCCTCAGTATTCAGTGACCGCATCCTACGTCTCCTCAGTATCACTGATCGCCGTCTCTCTCTCTATCAGACCGCCCGCCTCCTCCGTCCTCAGTATCCAGTGACCGCCCGATCTCCTCCTCCTCAGTATCCAGTGACCAGCTCATCTCCTCCGTCCTCAGTATTCAGTGACCGCCCTCTCCTCCGTCCTCAGTATTCAGTGACCGCCTCGCCTCCTCCTCCTAGTATTCAGTGACCGCCCGTCTCCTCCGTCCTCAGTATTCAGTGACGCCCGTCTCCTCCTCCTTCAGTATCAGTGACCGCCCGTCTCCTCCTCCTCAGTATTCAGTGACCTCGTCTCCTCCGTCCTCAGTATTCCAGTGACCGCCTGTCTCCTCCTCCTCAGTATTCAGTGACTGCCCGTCTCCTCCATCCAGTATTCATGACCTCCCATTCTCCGTCTCGATCAGTGCTGCCGTCCCTCCATCCTCAGTATTCAGTGACCGCCCGTCTCCTCCGTCCTCACGTATTCATGACCTCCTGTCCCATTCAGTCCCCTCTCCATCCTCAGTATTCAGTGACCCTCGTCTCCTCCGTCCTCAGTATTCAGTGACTGCCCGTCTCCTCCATCCTCAGTATTCAGTGACCGCCGTCCCCTCCATCCTTAGTATTAGTGACCGCCGCTCCTCTCCGTCCTCATCCTCTATAATTCTGCATTTGCCTTTACTGTAATGCTACAGATTTAAACATACTCGAGTTCCCATTTGCCCCCAGGGGTGGACTGGGTTGGAGGGCAGGGATGCATTTGTCCCCCGGGCCGCTCTCCCATCAGTTGCTCTGCCTGTGTGTATTAGACATGGCCGGGCCCATCATACTGCATGGCCCTCTCTATGATATATCCCAATAGAACACTGGCTCCCTTTTGTTCTTTTGTTCCTTTGTTCTGTAATGTTTTAATAAACCTGTGATCTGATTGGATAATTTCGGGTTCCCCAGGTTCCCCCTCTGGTGACCAGATTTCTCTCCGCAGTTATTTTGGGGATTTCTGTGGACGTTTTATTTATTTTCTCTTTTATTTTTAACATTCTTTGTTTCTGGAACATCCGAGCTCCCAAACCGACCCCAGACCAGCGCAGCGTTTCTGCCCCATTAGATGAGCCATGAAAGGTTATGATCTGTGCTGAAACGCTGCAAATGTACCATGGACGGACGAGGACGGAGGACGGCCCCAGAGCTCCAAACCCCACATCCTCCATCTGTGCAGAGGAGAGAAACGTGACCGATCGCAACGTACAGAGAGAACGGAACAGCAAAGTCATCAGTAAATCCAACCCCGAGTGTTTATAGTGGAGGTAATGAAACCAGACAGTACAACATGATGGATCATCGTTACATCCTCGATAACAAGGACTGGATGAGATAACATATAAATAATTCAATAGCTCTGTGTACTGATCCTGAGTTACCTCCTGTATTATACTCCAGAGCTGCACTCACTATTCTGCTGGTGCAGTCACTGTGTACATACATTACATTACTGATCCTGAGTTACCTCCTGTATTATACTCCAGAGCTGCACTCACTATTCTGCTGGTGCAGTCACTGTGTACATACATTACATTACTGATCCTGAGTTACCTCCTGTATTATACTCCAGAGCTGCACTCACTATTCTGCTGGTGCAGTCACTGTGTACATACATTACATTACTGATCCTGAGTTACCTCCTGTATTATACCCCAGAGCTGCACTCACTATTCTGCTGGTGCAGTCACTGTGTACATACATTACATCACTGATCCTGAGTTACCTCCTGTATTATACTCCAGAGCTGCACTCACTATTCTGCTGGTGCAGTCACTGTGTACATACATTACATTACTGATCCTGAGTTACCTCCTGTATTATACTCCAGAGCTGCACTCACTATTCTGCTGGTGCAGTCACTGTGTACATACATTACATTACTGATCCTGAGTTACCTCCTGTATTATACTCCAGAGCTGCACTCACTATTCTGCTGGTGCAGTCACTGTGTACATACATTACATTACTGATCCTGAGTTACCTCCTGTATCATACTCCAGAGCTGCACTCACTATTCTGCTGGTGCAGTCACTGTGTACATACATTACATTACTGATCCTGAGTTCCCTCCTGTATTATACTCCAGAGCTGCAGTCACTGTGTACATACATTACATTACTGATCCTGAGTTACCTCCTGTATTATACTCCAGAGCTGCACTCACTATTCTGCTGGTGCAGTCACTGTGTACATACATTACATTACTGATCCTGACTTACCTCCTGTATTATACTCCAGAGCTGCACTCACTATTCTGCTGGTGCAGTCACTGTGTAGATACATTACATTACTGATCCTGACTTACCTCCTGTATTATACTCCAGAGCTGCACTCACTATTCTGCTGGTGCAGTCACTGTGTACATACATTACATTACTGATCCTGACTTACCTCCTGTATTATACTCCAGAGCTGCACTCACTATTCTGCTGGTGCAGTCACTGTGTACATTACATTACATTACTGATCCTGAGTTACCTCCTGTATTATACTCCAGAGCTGCACTCACTATTCTGCTGGTGCAGTCACTGTGTACATACATTACATTACTGATCCTGACTTACCTCCTGTATTATACTCCAGAGCTGCACTCACTATTCTGCTGGTGCAGTCACTGTGTAGATACATTACATTACTGATCCTGACTTACCTCCTGTATTATACTCCAGAGCTGCACTCACTATTCTGCTGGTGCAGTCACTGTGTACATACATTACATTACTGATCCTGACTTACCTCCTGTATTATACTCCAGAGCTGCACTCACTATTCTGCTGGTGCAGTCACTGTGTACATTACATTACATTACTGATCCTGAGTTACCTCCTGTATTATACTCCAGAGCTGCACTCACTATTCTGCTGGTGCAGTCACTGTGTATATACATTACATTACTGATCCTGAGTTACCTCCTGTATTATACTCCAGAGCTGCACTCACTATTCTGCTGGTGCAGTCACTGTGTACATACATTACATTACTGATCCTGAGTTACCTCCTGTATTATACTCCAGAGCTGCACTCACTATTCTGCTGGTGCAGGCACTGTGTACATACATTACATTACTGATCCTGAGTTACCTCCTGTATTATTCTCCAGAGCTGCGCTCACTATTCTGCTGGTGCAGTCACTGTGGACATACATTACATTACTGATCCTGAGTTACCTCCTGTATTGTACTCCAGAGCTGCGCTCACTATTTTGCTGGTGCAGTCACTGTGTACATACATTACATTACTGATCCTGAGTTACCTCCTGTATTATACTCCAGAGCTGCACTCACTATTCTGCTGGTGCAGTCACTGTGTACATACATTACATTACTGATCCTGAGTTACCTCCTGTATTATACTCCAGAGCTGCACTCACTATTCTGCTGGTGCAGGCACTGTGTACATACATTACATTACTGATCCTGAGTTACCTCCTGTATTATACTCCAGAGCTGCACTCACTATTCTGCTGGTGCAGTCACTGTGTACATACATTACATTACTGATTCTGAGTTACCTCCTGTATTATACTCCAGAGCTGCACTCACTATTCTGCTGGTGCAGTCATTGTGTACATACATTACATTACTGATCCTGAGTTACCTCCTGTATTATACTCCAGAGCTGCACTCACTATTCTGCTGGTGCAGTCACTGTATACACACATTACATTACTGATCCTGAGTTACCTCCTGCACTATACTCCAGAGCTGCACTCACTATTCTGCTGGTGCAGTCACTGTATACACACATTACATTACTGATCCTGAGTTACCTCCTGTATTATACTCCAGAGCTGCACTCACTATTCTGCTGGTGCAGTCACTGTGTACATACATTACATTACTGATCCTGAGTTACATCCTGTATTATACTCCAGAGCTGCACTCACTATTCTGCTGGTGCAGTCACTGTGTACATACATTACATTACTGATCCTGAGTTACCTCCTGTATTATACTCCAGAGCTGCACTCACTATTCTGCTGGTGCAGTCACTGTGTACATACATTACATTACTGATCCTGAGTTACCTCCTGTATTATACTCCAGAGCTGCACTCACTATTCTGCGGGTGCAGTCACTGTGTACATACATTACATTACTGATCCTGAGTTACCTCCTGTATTATACTCCAGAGCTGCACTCACTATTCTGCTGGTGCAGTCACTGTGTACATACATTACATTACTGATCCGGAGTTACCTCCTGTATTATACTCCAGAGCTGCACTCACTATTCTGCTGGTGCAGTCACTGTGTACATACATTACATTACTGATCCTGAGTTACCTCCTGTATTATACTCCAGAGCTGCACTCACTATTCTGCTGGTGCAGTCACTGTGTACATACATTACATTACTGATCCTGAGTTACCTCCTGTATTATACCCCAGAGCTGCACTCACTATTCTGCTGGTGCAGTCACTGTGTACATACATTACATTACTGATCCTGAGTTACCTCCTGTATTATACTCCAGAGCTGCACTCACTATTCTGCTGGTGCAGTCACTGTGTACATACATTACATTACTGATCCTGAGTTACCTCCTGTATTATACTCCAGAGCTGCACTCACTATTCTGCTGGTAATGACCAGATCTGTGTGAGCTCCATTGATTTACATGAAGTAATGGACTTTCACTAAGAAAAAACATTGTCAACCACAAATGATACAGAACAGTCTGAGAATGAACCTTATGTGGAATAAATCCTTTAATGGCCGCCATCGTTTATACCCTTAGAGAGAGAAGCTTTGTGCTCACAATAATGTATTGTGTTGGGTTGAGGTCGCTCTTTCCGATTCCTCTCAGGTACATGACGTGTTGTGTAAAGAGATGCCAACACGGTGGGATGATGTAACCCAAGAGGAGTGACCAGTATTCACAGGGGAAGACCAACAAGAAAGGGGCTGTCAATGTGAACAACTAGAAGCATCGCAAGGCCAAGGTAGATAAGATATCAGCAAATCGTAAATGGAAGAGTCAGTAGAGTCATCTCATTATTATTAGAAGGAGGGGTCAGTAGAGTCATTCATTATTATAGAAGGAGGGGTCATTAGAGTCATATCATTATTATAAGGAGGGGTCAGTAGAGTCATATCATTACTATTGTTAGGAGGGGTCAGTAGAGTAATCTCATTATTATTAGAAGCAGGGGTCAGTAGAGTCATCTCATTATTACTATAAGGAGGGGTCAGTAGAGTTATCTCATTATTACTAGAAGGAGGGGTCAGTAGCGTCATCTTGTTAGTACAAGAAGTAGAGGTCAATAAAGTCATCCCATTATTATTAGGAGGGTCAGTAGACTCATCTCATTAGTGCCTAAAAGGAGGGGTCAGTAGAGTCATCTTCTCATTATTAGGAGGGGTCAGTAGAGTCATCTCGTTAGTACTAGAAGAAGGGGTCAGTAAAGTCATCTTATTTTTACTAGAAGGAATGGGTAGTAGAGTCATATCATTATTACCAGAAGGATGGGTCAGTAGAGTCATATCATTAGTACTAGAAGGAGGGGTCAGTAGTCATCTCATTATTACTAGAAGGAGGGGTCAGTAGAGTCATCTCATTATTACTAGAAGGAGGGGTCAGTAGAGTCATCTCATTATTACTAGAAGGAGGGGTCAGTAGTCATCTCATTATTACTAGAAGGAGGGGTCAGTAGAGTCATATCATTATTACTAGAAGGAGGGGTCAGTAGAACCATTTGATTATTAGTAAAAATGAGGGGTCAGTAGAGACATCTCGTTAGTACTAGAAGAAGGGGTCTGTAAAGTCCTATTACTAGAAGCAGGGGTCAGTAGAGTCATCTCATTATTATTAGAACGAGGGGTCAGTAGTGTCATCTCGTTAGTACTAGAAGGAGGGGTCAGTAGTGTCATCTCGTTAGTACTAGAAGGAGTGGTCAGTAGAGTCATCTCATTATTATTAGAAGGAGGGGTCAGTAGTGTCATCTCTTTATTACTAGAAGGAGGGGCTAGTTGAGTCCTATTATTAGTACTTAAGGAAGGGGTCAGTAGTGTCATTTCATTAGTAGAATGAGGGGTCAGTAGAGTCATCTCGTTAGTACTAAAAGAAGGGGTTAGTAAAGTCATCTCATTATTACTAGAAAGAGTGGTCAGTAGAGTCATATCATTGGTACTAGAGGAGTGGGTCAGTAGCAATATCTTATTATTACTAGAAGGAAGGGTCAGTAGAGTCATCTTATTATTGCTAGTTGGAGGGGTCAGTAGCATCATATCATTATTTCTAGAAGGAGGGGTCAGTAGAGTCATAACCTTATTAGAGAGGGGTCAGTAGAGTCATATTATTATTACTATAGCGAGGGATCAGTAGAGTCATCTCATTATTACTAGAAAGAAGGGTCAGTAGAGTCATCTTATTAATACTGGAAGGAGGGGTCTGTAGAATCATTTTATTATTACTAGATGGAGGGGTCAGTAAAGTCATCCATTAATCATTACAGTGCAAGGTCATCATAGTCATCTCATCATTAGTCAGCAGAGAGGGTCTCATCAATATAATGCAAGGTCATATAATAACTATTGTGGATAACTTAGGAATCTATTAGTGTGAGGCAAAGACACAACTGAGAAAGGTTTAATGGTGAAAATTCTGTATTAACACATGTGGCAGTGGAACAAAGAGTGCAGCAAGAAACCCAAGTTCATTAAACACACAATAATAGGTCTTTTGGAGACAGAATAGTGTCTAGAACAAACACACAGGAAGATGCCATAGCAATCAGTTTAAGAGCCCAGTTCACACTGGGAGATGCCATAGCCATCCGTCTATGAGCACAGTTCACACCCAAGGAGGCCTGGGAACAGAAGTCTCTGAAAACAAGTCCAGAATTTGATGCAGTGCAGTTTTACTTAAAAGTCCCGAACTGTCCGGAGCACTGCCATTGCAACAATAAACAAAGCAGGAAGCCGTTAGGAGCTTCTAAAGCAACAACTAGAGATGCACAAGGAGCTGGAATCCAAGCAGAATACTTAAATAAGGGCTGGAAGATGGGCTGGAGCTTATAAAGGCAGGGAGACAAAAAACACATGGAGAGGAACGAAGCAGAAGACACCATTTTGGAAAAGGCGAGGAGGCACAAAAGGTTGTCAGAAGATCTGGAGTCATATTATCAGTGAGCAGGGTCAGTAGAGACATCTCATTATTACTAAATTGAGCGATCACTAAAGTCATCTCATTATCAATGCTGAGCTTCATCAGCAGGGTCATTCTATTTTTTCTAGAGGGAGGGATCAAAAAATTAAAGTAATCTCATTATTATTGATAAGCAGGGTAGGTAGGGTCATCTTATTATTACCAGAGGCAGGGATCGGCAATCATTTCATTATGGTGGCTGTGCTTTGTCAGTAGGGTCATTTTATAAGTACCAGAGGGAGGGATCATCAGTCATCTCATTATCAATGAAGAGCTAGGTCAGTAGGGTCATCTGATTATTACTAGAGAGAGGGATCAGCAAAGTAATTTCATCATAAGTGAACAGGGTCAGTAGAGTCCTCTCATCATTACTAGAGGGAGGGTTAAACAGTTATCTCATTATCATTGAAGAGCTAGGTCAGTAGGGTCATCCTATGATTCTGAAAAGAAGAGACCAGCAAAATAATCTCATAATCAATGGAGCAAAGGATCAGTAAAGTCATCCCATTATTACTTGAGGGAGGGACTTTCAAATTGATCTCATTATCATTTGAGAGCTGGGTCAGTAGGGTAATTACATTATTACTAGAGGGAGAGGTCAACAATCATTTCCTTATCATTGATGAGCAGGGTCAGTATAGTCATCTCATTATTACCAGACAGAGGGATCAGCAGACATCTCAATATCATTGGAGGGCAGGGTCATCAGGGTCATCTCATGATTAACAGAGGGAGGAATTAGCAGTAATTTCATTATCATAGCAGAGCTCTGTCAGTAGCATCATCTTATTAGTACTGGAGGGAGGGATCTGCAAATTTATCTCATCATTGGAAAGCTGGGTCAGTTGGGTCATCTCATTATTACTAGAGGAAGAGGTCAACAATAATTTCCTTATCATAAATGAGCAGGGCTAGTATAGTTATCTCCTTATGACTAGACAGTGGGACCAGCAGTCATCTCATTATCATTGGAGAGCAGGGTCACTAGGGTCATCTCATTACTATTGAGAGAGATGAAAAATCCTTTTGTCATCATTGATGAGCAGGGCTAGTATAGTTATCTCCTTATGACTAGACAGAGGGACCAGCAGTCATCTCAACATCACTGGAGGGCAGGGTCAGTAGGGTCATCTCATTATTATTTGTGCAGTGAATCAATACAATCTGGCCACTACATATAAGGTAAGGGGAATTGAATTGTTCAGAGATATATTCTTCTTCATTTATGGATCTCACCAGTCGCTTTCCTCCATTCTCCGTCTCACCGCCGTGAACTACAAATCAGGTTGCGGATTGAAGAATAAATCTATTAGACGACGTCGTCTGAAGGCTCCTAAGTGTTTCCTGGGAAGAACTTGGATGTTCGTTTTGGCTTCGGTCCCAGAATCTGTAACGACGGTCGGTAATTTAAAATACTTAAAGGTATAAATGTACGAACATCGCTGTAATGAGAGAATCACAGTCAGCAAAGGCCGGACAGGAATCTGCTGACATCATCCAACCATCGGAGGAAGATGATTGGCTGAAGGAATCTGCCAGGGTGTACTAATTTAGCCAAAAGAAATCAGAGAGCTATTCCTATGTTCAACATTGAGCCAAAATTAGTTGAATCTGTAGGATAAGATATGACTCCAAATCATCATGGCTTTCAACACTTCCCATCAGTGGTGTAACCAGAATCCGATGGGCCCCGGCGTGAAATTTGGACCAGGGGCCACACAGGAGCAAAGCGCATGGTGGTTTAATGGTAAAGGGGATCAGGAAGCAGAATGGAAAGGTGATCAGGGGGGCTAGTCTGACTCTTAGACTGCGGGTCCCTAACTCACCGTGTTCCCGGAATTACCACTGAAGGTGAGGATGTCCAGTCTGCCTCCCTTGCCCTTTGCTCCTTATCCGTCCTAGGCTAAGTCCTCCTCACCTCCACCCACAGACCAAGAAACACAGCAACTACCAACAGAAGGAAAACACCAAGGCTTCAGCAAAAAGCACACACCTCACCTTTGAAGGTGAGGATGCCCAGGCCGCCACCCTTGCCCTTTGTTCCTGATCAGCCCTAGGCTAAAACCCCCACACCTCCATCCACACGGACCGGGAAGCACAGCAACTTCCAACAGAAGGAAAACACTAAGGCTTCAGCAAAAAGCACACACGTCTTCTCAGCTCTAGGTCTTGCAGAAACTAAACTCTTTCAACGACACCTACTAGTGGAAGAGGGAACACATGACACATTCCTGGTATAATGTTCCCCATCCTGGGCCCCTTCCAGTAATGAATTTCCCCCATATTGGTCCCTTACAGTAATCCTGTTCCCCTATCCATTAAGAATGTTCCCCATCCTGGGCTTCCTACTGGTATAATGTCCCCCATTCTAGTCCCCTGTCAGTAATGATGTCCGCAATGTCCCCATCCAGTCCCCTTACTGTATTAAGTCCCTCATCCTGGTACAATGTCCCCACCCAGTCCCAAATCCTGGGCTCCTTCCTGGTATGATGTACCCTATCCTGGTACAATGTCCCCATCCAGTCCCCTTGCAGTATTAATGTCCCTCAACCTGATACAATGTCCCCATCAACCCTAGGATAAGAACCCCTCACCTCGACCTAGAGACCGGGAAGCACAGCAACTCCCAAAAGAAGGAAAACACCAAGGCTTCAGCAAAAAGCACACACGTCTTCTCAGCTCTAGGTCTTGCAGAAACTAAACTCTATCAGCGACACCTGCAGCTGGAAGAGGGAACACGTGACACCTTCCTGGTATAATGTCCCACATTCTAGGCCCCCAATAATAATGTCTCCCTTCCTGGTATTATGTCACCCATCCTGGGCCTCTCTGTGGTATAATGTCCCCCATCCTGGCACAATGTCCCCATCCAGTCCCCTCATAATAATAATGTTCCCTATCTTAGGGGGTTTTTCCTGGTATAATGTCCCCCATAATGTACCCCTGCAAAGTATAATGTCTCTTATTCTGGGCTCCTTTATGGTATGATGTCCCCCATCTTTTTTCAAAGTCACCATCCAGTCCCCTTCCAGTATATATTGCCCCCATCCTGACATAATGTGCCCTATACTGGACTCCTTCCTGGAATAATGTCCCTCATCGTGGTACAATGTCCCCATTCAGTTCCCTTACAGTAATAATACCCACCTTGATGGTCCACTTCCTGGTATAATGTGCCCTATAATGGGCTCTTTCCTGATATAATTTCCTTCATCTTTGTACAATATCTCCATCCAATCCCCATTCAGTAATATTGTCCTCTATCTTGGGCTCCTTCCTGTATTTATATCCCCCATTCTAGGCCCCTGTAAGTAATAATGTCCCCCAACTGAGTATAATGTTCTGCCTTCTGGCCTCCTTCCTGGTATGGTGTAAGAAATCCTGCTACAATGTCCACATCCAGTAATTATGCCCCCTATCCTTCCTGGTATAATGGCTCCCATACTGGACCCTTCCTGTTACAACGTCCTTCATACTGATGCAATGTCCATATCCAGTCTCCTTTCAGTTATAATGTTCCCCATCCTCGGCTCAATCCTGGTACAATGTCCCCATCTAATCCCCTTCCAGTAATAATGCCCTCTACCCTTGCTTCCTTCCTGGTATGATGTACCCTTCCAGTAATAATGTCTACTTTCCTGGACTTCTTCCCTATATAATGTCCTCCATCCTGGTATAATATCCTCATCCAGTCCCTTTCCTGTAATAATGTCCCCCATCTTAGTATAATGTCCCCCATCCTGGACTCTTTTCTGTTATAATGTACTCAATTTTGTTACAATATCCCCATCCAGTAATTATGCGCCCTATCCTGGGCACCATCCTGGTATAATGTCTCCCATACTGGCCCCTTCCTGCTATAACATCCTTCATTCTGGTACCATGTCCCCATTCAGTCCCTTTTCAGTTATAATGTCCCCCATCCTAAGTTCCTTCCTGTTACAATGTTCTCATCCAATCCCCTTCCAGTAATAATGTTCCCTACCCTGGTCTTTATCCTGGTACAATGTCTCCATCGTGTCCCTTTCCAATAATAATATCCCCCATCCTGGGCCCATTCTTCATATAATGTTGCCCATTTTGGGCCCCTTCCTGGTATAATGCAGGGGCGTATCTAGGGGGATGCAGCCGGATCCTTTGCCCCGGGTGCAACTCAGATGGGGGGCGCCCCGCTCCTCAACCAAGGCTGCAGGGGTGGCGGGGCTGAAAGCTGACAGCACCCCCCTTCCCCCCGCTCCTCACCTACTCTGGGGGGGGGGGCACCAAAATAGATCTTTGCCCCGGGTGCCATGAAACCTAGTTACACCAATGTAACCTTCCAGTAATAATGTCCCTCATCCTGGGCACTTTCCTGGTATAATTTCCCCCATACTGGCCCCTTCCTGGTATACTGTCCTTCATCCTGGGCTCCTTCCTGGTATGATGTCCCCCATCCTGGTACAATGCCCGCTTCCAGTAATAATGTCCCCTACCCTGGTCTTTATCCTGGTACAATGTCCTCATCCAATAATAATATCCCCCATCCTGGGCCCCTTCTTCATATAATGTTGCCTATTTTGGGCCCCTTCCTGGTATAATGTCATCCATTCTGGTATTAGATCCTCTTCCAGTCCTCATCCCGGGCACTTTCCTGGTATAATTTCCCCCATACTGGCCCCTTCCTGGTATATTGTCCTTCATCCTGGGCTCCTTCCTGGTATGATGTCCCCCATCCTATCCTGGGCCCATTCTTGGCATAATGTCCCCCCTCCTGCGAAATTCACATATTTACTTTATATGCATGTGTGCTTTGTTGAACCCTTGTGCACGCTCTGATCTCCCCTCTGAAGGCTCTTGCTACATATCTGGGTACAGCGAGTGGCGGCCACAGAATAACAGGTCGGCGCGCCCCCATATCCACACTGACATGGTGAAGGCCCTGGGACAGCACCGGGTGCACTGAGACATTGTCTGCACCAAGCGTGTTTCCATAAGGATTAGAAATGTATCTATCTGTAAAACAAAGCTACAAGGTAGATTACTGCTGTGACTTTTATAGGGGCTACATCCCATATATACATTTACATTAAGACCACCAAGTAACTGGGATCTAGTCAGTTTGTGGCTGATTTCAGCCTCATTCTACAATATTGTCTCGGGTGGGTCAGCCTGTGACTCATCATCCGGAGGGTCACGCTATCCTAAGGGGTTAATCTCGTACCCCGGGGGGAACAGAAACGAAATCCGCACAAAACAATACGACGGGACGAGTTTGGAAAAGTTCTCATGGAAATTGAGCCGGAGCTCAGCAGCTTTCTGCTTCCAATATTCTTCCCGAGATGTTTTCTTTTCCTTAAAAAAAAAAAAAAAAAAACGAGTCACATCTTTGGACTATTTATTTTTCCAAATGTTATGTGGAAATTGTGCTAACTTAATAAGCTGAAATTCTAACTTATGTAGCAAGAAAATCATCGCCCTGAATCCAGCTTTTGTCTCCCGTCCTACAACGCTGTTATTATTGTCCTGCAGCGCTGAAGGTTCGGGCTGCCGATAACCTCGACCTCGAAGGTCCCTTTACGTCATTTCATCCCAGCAGCGACTTGAAGAACAATCTCTGTCCAAAAACAGCAAACTTACCCCAAAAATAGCATATGTGAAGATGAAAACCACCGAGACCAAAGAAAAAAGTTCACAAAAGGTCCAATCGCGATATTAAACGGGTTGTCCGGGCTCTTTGTATAATTTACAGGCTGCAAAATGCTGACAGTTTGTAATTTAGCCCCTGTTATCATTGTGAAGGGTTTACCTAGATATCACAGAGCAGCATCAGCCCACGACTAGAGGTGTTTGTTTTGGAGCCTGGCTGCAACCTTGTCGTTCACACCGACACTCCTACAAGCCGGCCCAGGGGCGGACTGGCCAAGGTGGCAAAGAGGCATTTGCCCCCCAGGCCGGTGGACTATTCCTAGTGTAGGGCCACCTGAGAGCGGCTGCACAGGAGCGGGAGGCGGGACGCAGCAGGTGGGACGCGGGAGGAGTGGAGGCTGACAGTGAATTGTGATCTGGCAGCGGCAGCAAGCAGGCAGGTGAATCTGCACCAACACCACCCCCCCCCCCTCCTCACTTGGCTGGAGACAGTGGACTGCCACCCAGGGCAAAACCTGCCAGCCAGCCCCTGAGCCTGCCTCAGTCTCCAGCAGGCCCGACCACCCCAGACTCCAGCATGCTCGCCCTCCCCAGATTCGACAGGCCTGTCCCCCCAGACTCCAGTATGCCCTCCCCAGACCCCAGCATGCCTGCTCTCACGAGACTCCAACAGGCCCATGTCCTCTAAACTCCAGCATGCCCGGCTACCGCCAGACTGCTGCATGCCTGCCCTCCCCGACCACTCCAAACTCCAGCATGCCCGCCCTCCCCAGACTCCTACATGTCTGCCTCCCCCAAACTCCAGCATGCCCAGCCACCCCAGGACTCCAGCATACCCACCGCCCAACTCCTTCAAGCCCGCCCCCCAAGCCCCCAATATGACCACCCAGCCCTATTTGCCTATGTAAACTGAACTGCATTGCTCGCAGCGGTGCTGCCCCATATGTCAGACACTGGCTGCAACAAGCTCACGTTCCCGCCAGCTTTAGCTCCGTGGCCCCCCCATAGGGAGCTGCTACAACCAGGGTTTGGGCTGTTTCCTGTAATCCCAGTCTCCCACTGCTCGTACTATATTCACCCGTTTCTTTGGGTACATGACGCCTCACACGTACATTCCCTGCGGGGGTTAGTGGTGTGAGTCAAATTGATTATGGGTCACTGTTTTTGTGAATCCTTATTCGCCTACTTAGGACTCTCCTAGCAAAGTCACCGTGTGCCCTCCCTTTTGTAGACTAAGTACCTCCCATGAAGAGCACCAGTAATCATATTGGTTAACTCCTGACTAATAGTGGGGAAGTCTTTACCTTAACTCCTAAAGAGCAACAATTACCAACCACAGTGCATTTTTATAATAAGGGGGGAGCAACGCACTCCCACACCCCCTTACAATTCCCCCTCTCTGTAACCTTAGTCGTCCTCGACCAAGTAAACCCCACAGGTTTCACCCTTAGAATGTTGCAAACAATGCAGGGATTGGGTGTTCCCCGCCATTACCTCCTCCTCCACTTGCAGACAGTGATCGCTATGTCCATCTGCCACAGCTCCGGGACACAAGTGACAATCCATGGGGAGTGGGGACACAATCCATAAGACTAACAGGGCAGTCCACGGGGCAAGCAAATGGCAAGGCATCCCTCAATAGCAGTAATCCATGAGACACAACGTCTCCCTTCTTTCCTGGAAACCCGTTCTCCCTTTGCCAGTACTGTTTTTCCTTATTCACCTACTGGGGACCCTCCTACCTAAGTCACCATGTGCCCTCCCTTTTATAGATTAAGCCTCTCCCACCAAGAGCAAAACTAATCATATTTGTTAACTGCTGACTAACGGGGAAGCAGTCTTTACCATAACTCCTACAGAGCAACAATTACCAACCCATGAGTACACAGCATTTTGTATAGTAAGGGCGGGAGCAACGCACTCCCACACCCCTTACATTCCTCCTCTCTGTATCCTTGGTCGTCCTCGACCACATAAACCCCTTTAATGACAGAATTATGCACCCCACAATATTATTAGCAACACCACATACTTTATAAAACATCATTATTTGCTTGCAAGTATAAAAGGGCTCAGGTCACATTAGAGTTATTTCCAACTCCTGGACACTAGAGGGGAGTAAGGGAGGACAACGCACTCCAGTACCCCCTTACTGTGACATGCTGGAGGTTATGTGGATTACCCTCACTCCCTCCCTGTGCCCACGTGGACAGGGGGTGTCTGTATACAGCTGTGCCAAACGGACCTTATGCATCCCCCTGGGGGTGTGGAACATCACGTGTTCTCGGAAGTGACAGTACTGTTTTAAAGCGCCTGCGCGGGGTTGCGGGTACAGATCGTCACATATACAGCACAATACGAGTGTGATGCACTGCTGCACCCAGTAAACTAATTGAGACATCGCTGGAATCAGGGTCTCAGCCCCTACATTATGCTGCTGTCACGTGATGGAGAAAAACCTACTGACAAAACCCTTCAATCTTTTGTTTTCAGTTGTCTCTGAGCTAGTGGATGGAGACAAGATACTATAATGTCTCCGGTACATGGAGCACAGATATGAGGGATTCCTCCAGTCCTCCTGCCTCATGTTCAGCCTTATTCTATGCAGCTTCTGATTACATAATACATATATTATTCCTGTTACATAAAACGTATATGACGCGCCAAAGTCAATCGTCTTCTGCCAACTTCACCAGGTCGGTCTGCTGGTTGCACCGGAGCCCGCGTCCCGTTATACAAACTCTATATATCATGACCGGCTTTTATTAGCAGGGCCCCCCCGCAGAGGAGGGCCCCGTCCTTCCAAAAATATCAGTAAGTAAGGAATCAAACTAAATATTTCTCTTCCCCATGACCTGGGCTGTATGTTATAGACGGCACATGCTGCAAACTTATCCTAACCCGGCTACTGAGTATCCGATGTCTTAGGTCATTTATCCAGGACGGACACTTTTATCTTCTGTACTTTTCGGTTGTGGGGCCCCCCAGAGAAGCGCACTTTAGGAGCTGTGTAAGGTATACCGGCAATGTATGTGGCCAGTAGGTTTGCACAGATGGAGATCTCTTGCAATGTGAAATAAGATAGTTTGCCTGGGTCTTGTAGTACCAGGAATCTTACTTTATTTTAAAGGGCTGGTTTTCATAGAATGTTCAGAAGGGATGGGAGGGACTGAACATCCACATACCTCCCATAGGTGTGTCTCATGGATACAATGAGACTCCTGATAGATCACATGACTACCACATGGCAACCAAGCATATCTGAGAGTGGAGCTGGTTAGAGCTCCTGGAAGTCAAGGAAGTAACTGAGGCTCTTGAGGATCTGGACTCATGACAGTTGCCGATACTGTCACGATGGTCTCTCTTACTTTGGTGACTTGTGAGTGGTTTGGGACCTCTGTCTCATTTCTGTATTGAGACTTCATTTTAAATGTGTTTCTTTCTTTCAGTTTCTGTTCCTAGCAAGCTCCTTAGTTCTCTTCCCAGGTGTGGCTACTTTGTGATCACTCCCATCTCTTAATATGGTCACATGATCCAGCATTCCTTGTTGGGGATTGAACGCCATTCCTGGCCTGTCTGTGTTATGCCAAATAGGTACTCTGGAGAAGCTGACTGTTGCCAAGCTGTCTGCGATCAAGGAGTGTGAAATTGTCTTGTCGTTCCCCTGTCTGTCTTTCCTTTCCTTCTTGTTGATTTTAGTGCAGTGGTTGGGACTAGTGCTCAAGCCGGCCATCTCCCTATTAAGAGTTAACATCAGGGAGACTATGTATCCTGCTCGGCGATGGGGTGAAAGAACCCATATAGGGATGGTAAAGAGATCAGGGCACAGTTGGCCCCCATTCCCTACGAGCAGGGCCCTCCGCTGTGGTGTTTCCCCAGTCTGTTGCTTTGAGTAGTGCACGGGACACCGTTGGTCCGTTTCCACTTTGATCATCATTATCGGCTGCATACTGGATACATATCGGAATGGACAATCTTTTATAGACAGAGTGCTGTGTTCCCCAACACGTACAGCAAGCGCTACCTCACCACTGCTAAATGTAGGAGTTGGAAACCAGTCAACCCCTTTAATTTGCCAAGTTTCCCTCATTAATTTGGACCTAAATAAAATCTGTATATATTATTGAATAGATGTCTTAAACCTGATGGGACTGGTGTACTTATCTTGAAAAGCTATTTAATCTATTGGATTTCAGTTTGCACAGCCGCCTCATCAGATCTGAGATCTACTTCATAGTGTGTGGTGACGTCCGGTGACAGATCGGCTTAAATCAGCATCACTTCCTGATATGGTGGGAAACAACCTAACTTAAAGGGGTTGTATGAGCATTTATCTCTGAGACAGCCCGGCAGGTCCCAGGTTCTGGTTGGAGGGATGAGTTAGAATGGCGAGCTTGAGGTAGGCAAGAGGAGAGGTGCAGTGTGCAGCAGGCCGGGAGGCTGCAGTACAGGGATCCAGGCCCAAGGCTGCTGGGATTTCATGGCTCAGCAACAGAAACTGGAGGCTGCTGGGTTTCATGCCCAGTAGCCACACTCCAGTGAGACTTTCCGGGGCACAACAACATAGAGGATCAGGGAGCTACACTAAGAGAGTGAGGTTAACCACAGGATTCGCATCGCCTGCCTGGCTGGAGGTTACCCACAGCAACAGAAGAGAGAGCTCGCAAGCACCTAGAAAAGTCAGAGGGTAGTCCACTGTATGTCATCCAGCAGAGCGGACTACAGTTCTCCCCAGACTGGCTGGACCACAAGCCTGTTGGTGTAAGTAACCTGGACTTGTTGCAACATCTTCAGTAAAAAGATAAAAAGCAAAAAGGTAGACAGTCCATCACCCCCACTACTACTCTGATCTTCCTCACCCCTGGGAGCCAGCCCTAGTCGGGAAGGGTCAGCCATCTTCACTGCTATACCATCTATCTCCCAGTGCTGGCTGGAAATCACAACTGGTGTCACAAACTTGTATTCTTCCCCCCTTTACAATGTGAGCCAGGGCCACAGCACCGTGATCCTGACCATTGGCCCAGCTGCGGGGTACCCCTGCCCTTTGTGCTCCTCATCAGCGCTGCCAGACTGGAGCTGAAGAGGGAAGTCATACTCAGCTTTTTGGGATTTTGTGAAAATAGACAAGTGCTTTGTGGTTAGATCTCACATTGATTTGCATATTTCAGATGCCCCCCGGGGGGGCGGGAGATGGGAGGGAGTCACTTATTTAAGAGTCGCTAATTCCTACACTGAGCTGGATGGACATGAGGTCAGATTTATACGAGGACACATCAAAAGATTGTGATTAGAAAGGACAAATTTAGCCGAAATGAAAAACGGATGTAAATGAGAGTGAGAGGAAGGGCCGGTATCCACTTGTGGTTATGTATGAGATGGTGGAGACCACACACACACACTACAAAAACACATGACACCACTCAGATCAGCACATTCACCGCCCTCCGTCCCGGATCCAGATGAACTCGTCACCCGGTTCACCCAGCCCGGATAATCGTGCCATAATCAACTGTTCTGCTACTTTCTCTGACACCTCGGGAGCCAAAAGATCTGTGTTTACTGCCAGAGAATGGGACAAATCCTTCTTTTAATTCTTCACCATTTTCAAGACGTTCAAAAAATGATAGATTGGAGATTCCTGTAATGTGACTGGTTCTGTGCGCAGTTCACATTACTCGAGTGTTCTCCTTACACCTTGTGAGTAAATTTCCTTTGGCACATTTATATATGTTGCTGACTATGTGTAGGCAGTTCTGCAAGTGGGAAGTTGGGGGTTTGTCAGTTAACCACGCCCCTGACCTTTAAATAGTTCTTCCACCAGCAGGTGTCACTGATAGAGTTTAGTCTCTGCAAGACCACTAGCTGAGAAGACATAGGTGCATTCTGTGCTGAAGGCTTCTTGGTATTTTCCAAGGGGGATCTTTACCTAGGGCTGATCAGGAGCACAGGGCAAGGGTGGCAGCCTGGACGTCCTCACCTTCAGAGGTAATTCCAGGAACAGGGTGAGCCAGGGAACCCAGTATAAGGCTCAGACTAGCTCCCCCGATCGCCTTTGACCCAACTTACCATCCTGCTTCCCAATTGCCTTATCGTTGTACCACCCCTTTTGACACTTTTTGAATCAAGATTTCACCATTTTTAAGACCTGTAACAAATTGTTGTTTTAATTCTTCACCATCTTCAAGACGTCTTCTTTCATTCAAAGATTGAAAAATTGGAGGTTCCTGTAATGTGAGTGGTTCTTTGCGCAGTTCATATTACTCGAGTGTTCCTCTTACACCTCGTGTCACATGTTGACTGCTCTGCAGTCCATGTGTGAAAGCGCTCTGGGAGTAAATTTCCTTTGCCACATTCAGAGTTAATATATTGCTATCTATGTGTAGGCAGTTCTGCAAGTGGGAAGTTGGGGGTTTGTCAGTTAACCACGCCCCTGACCTTTAAATAGTTCCCGCTTCCATCAGCAGGTGTCACTGATGGAGTTTAGTCTCTGCAAGACCACTAGCTGAGAAGACATATGTGTATTCTGTGCTAAAGACTTCTTGAGTTTTAGAAAGATGGTGTGGTGCCTTCCCATTAGCCAAAGCAGTAAGCTGTTTACTCCAGCTGGACAGCACACACCCCGTCACACTAGCTTCTGCAGCACCTGGAGCTCCTGGTCCTGATGTCTCCTCCATCATCAGTGCCAGCCACAGAATGAATACAGCAGACGTAATAACAAGGTGGACATGTAACAATGTCATAGTTCATGTTAGTGCAATCAGTAAAAGACTGAACAATTGTGGCTTGTATGGAAGGAATGCCAGGAGCGCCGCGGAATATGTTGGTGCTATAGAAATAAAGATTATTATTATTATTTCTAAAAAGAACATGGCAGCCCGCGTAAAGTTTGCAAATTGCAGCTTAACAAATTTCAATACTTCTGGAGCAAACTCCAATGGCCAGAAGACAATAGAGAGGAGGGGTTTGGCCACAATGCCCTGTGTTAAGGTGGGCATTATGCGTGTCGTAGGTTAATGTTCTTAATTTGGCCAGACGTATTGATCTTTTGTTTGTTAACTCATATTTGTTAAGTCATTGTTTCTTGCCAGTCTGCTCGGAGTCGGCATTATCTTAGTTTGTGCATTCCTTATTGAATATAAATTACCTCACCCCTTCTATTTACATCACATAGAGGAGAATTCTGCAGTCGGATTGAAATGCCAACCAATAAGAGGACAGCCTTATCCCACAAATCGGGCTTGGGCTACAAAAAAGACCTGCATCATTCACCAGTTGATCATTTGCTACGTGGCCTCAGTCTTGGAGCTTTGGTTCTGACTAGAGGAGCACCAGAATTGGATTATATTCTGCAGAAGTTTAGCCTAGAATTCTAGGATTCGGGTGGAAGATCAGAGACTACTTAAGGAACCCAGTTTGGGACATTTCGGTCACCTGGCTACAGACTTTGCTGTGCTCAGTTAGCTTCCTAAACCTGCCGTTATCCCTTCTCAGTGGGTGCCCGCCAACAGCAGTGTGCTTCTGGACTGCAGTAGTTGGCCCTTGAAGCCCCGAAGTCACTAATATTCTAATCCCTGGTGAACCACCGGAGGGTGAGACTCTGTTGTTTGTTACATTGTGTGTTTTTTGCTTGGGTATGTGTTATATGCCTTTGACTGTTGGGGATCCAGTAAAGTCTTACCATTGTGGGGTTCCCTCACCCTGTGTTGTTTGAGTAGTGTTCTGCCCACGGCAGGAGTTTGAGCGTTCAGTTGGGATGAGCCCTGCTCCAGGGCGTTCGCAGTATAGAGTATCAGGGAACTGCTCTGAGCAGGGCAGGGATACTCACAGGATGTGCACTACCAGCCTGTCAGGAGCTATGCCACTGCAACCAAGAGGGAGTACTGGACAGCTAAAAGTGCACCAAGAAACCTACAACAAGAGAAGTCAGCGAGAAGGCCATAATACTCACCCAGCAGAGTGGACTCTGGTTCTCCTCAGACTGGCTGGACCATGTGCCTGGTGGTGCTTGTATACCTTGGATCTGCTTCAATAACAGGCAGTAAAAGGTAAAGCAAAGACTGACTCTCAGTGTTTCCTTCTTTCACCTCACCACTGCTAATCTCATCATCCCCTGGGAGCCAGCCCTAGTTGGGAAGAGTGAAACACCTGTGCTGCCACTTCACCAACCTCCGAGGATTCCTCTGCAGTTCCAGCCACATATGGCTGAACATCCCAACTAGCGTCACCAACTTATTCTTTCATTATTATTTTATTTCTCCATTTTTAATTCCCCTTTTCAATGTGAGCCAGAGCCAGAGCACTGGGCTTTGCCAACATGAACTTAACCCGTGGCCCAGTCGCTGAGTACCCCAGCCTTTAGCCCTCCAAATGAAAGCAACATTGTAAAGAGTTGGACAGAACGTCCCCAGAACGATGGAAGAGAATGAATTAGTTTTGATTCCAGGGGTGTACTTACTTTTTACACCCTGCTTCGTTTTTGGTAACTATTTGTGATGTTCTTGTCCATCTGAGGTCGGATTTACCAAATATTTTGAAAAATGAGCAGATTTTTTATTGTATGTAAAACAGGATTCAATGGGGGTGTACTTACTTTTTGCTTCAGACTTTATCCTTTAACATTAATACGTTCCTGTTCTTTCCCACAGATTCAGTTATTCACCACAACCCACCCGACGGCACAAGACGTTCCTATCACAATTTCGTGACAAAGGCGAATCTACTAACGATGTGAGATTAAGAGACCCGATGTATCAACGCGGGAGACACAACGTTCCGGAGCCCCGATAACAACTGAGAGAGAACAAAACAATATGGTGACCCCATTCCGGAGGGTGCAGATCTGCACGTGCCATTGGGGGAAATGATAGTTTATGAGAGGAGGATGAGCGATAACAGAATAATCCAGAGATTAAGGATGAAGAGAGAATCAGTAAAGACGGAATCACAATTATCAGTCACCCATATGTGACTGTAGGTCCTGTGCTCTCTTCTCTGCCCTCCACCATATGTGACTGTAGATCCTGTGCTCTCTTCTCTGACCTCCCCCATATGTGACTGTAGATCCTGTGCTCTCTTCTCTGACCTCCCCATATGTGACTGTAGGTTCTGTGCTCTTTTCTCTGACCTCCTGCATATGTGACTGTAGGTCCTGTGCTCTTTTTTCTGCCCTCCCCCATATGTGACTGTAGATCCTGTGCTCTTTTCTCTGACTTCCCCCATATGTGACTGTAGGTCCTGTGCTCTCTTCTCTGACCTCCTCCATATGTGACTGTAGGTCCTGTGCTCTCTTCTCTGATCTCCCCCATATGTGACTGTAGGTCCCGTGCTCTTTTCTCTGACCTCCCACATATGTGACTGTAGATCCTGGGCTCTTTCTCTAACCTCCCCCATATGTGACTGTAGGTCCTGTGCTCTTTTCTCTGACCTCCCCCATATGTGACTGTAGGTCCTGTGCTCTTTTCTCTGACCTCCCCTATATGTTACTGTAGGTCCTGTGCTCTTTTCTCTGACCTCCCCCATATGTGACTGTAGGTCCTGTGCTCTTTTCTCTGCACTTCCACTTTTTCAGGCTCTGTGTCAGCAGTGGGTCCTCCTGGGTCTCTCCCATAGCGTTTCATGTCATTCACATGTAGACTGATAGTTTGCGCTGACACTAACGCCCCCTGAGCCTGTAGGATGGCTTGAATTTCCTTGGAACTTGACTGTTTTTTATCCACTATCCGGACTCATATATGTTGCAATCTTTCATCAATTTTTCTCTTTCGCCCACGTCCAGTGCCATGGGTTGTTGTAAACTTCTTCATTATATTGTTCACCATGAACAAAGGAACGTCAGGATCTCTGGAGATGAACAAGTAACCTTGGGATTAATTATATTTTTCCACAATTTTGTTTCTCGCTTCCTCACACAGTTCTCTTCTCCTGTTTCTGTCCTCCATGCTTAGTGTGATATACATACAGACGCACAATGCAAAGATTAAGGCAACTTCTCCCATTTTATATGATTTTAGGGATGATTTTCATATTGCCCACACCTGTTACTGTCGAGCACCAGGCTTTGGGGTACTCAGGTATCAGGCTCCAAGGCGTTAACGCTCCTGTGTCACGGGAGTGGTGACCGCGCCTGATCCTGTGCCTCCTCACCTCGGCTGTGTCTCTGAGCACTGAACACCTTGTTCTTCTGTGTCTTGCTCAGTGGTGGTCGGGCTCAGCCTCCTCACCTCGGCTGTGTCTCTGAGCACTGAACACCTTGTTCTTCTGTGTCTTGCTCAGTGGTGGTCGGGCTCAGCCTCCTCACCTCGGCCGTGTCTCTGAGCACTGAACACCTTGTTCTTCTGTGTCTTGCTCAGTGGTGGTCGGGCTCAGTCTCCTCACCTCGGCCGTGTCTCTGAGCACTGAACACCTTGTTCTTCTGTGTCTTGCTCAGTGGTGGTCGGGCTCAGCCTCCTCACCTCGGCCGTGTCTCTGAGTACTGAACACCTTGTTCTTCTGTGTCTTGCTCAGTGGTGGTCGGGCTCAGCCTCCTCACCTCAGCTGTGTCTCTGAGCACTGAACACCTTGTTCTTCTGTGTCTTGCTCAGTGGTGGTCGGGCTCAGCCTCCTCATCTCGGCTGTGTTTCTGAGCTCTGAACACCTTGTTCTTCTGTGTCTTGCTCAGTGATGGTCGGGCTCAGACTCCTCACTTCGGCTGTGTCTCTGAGCACTGAACACCTTGTTCTTCTGTGTCTTGCTCAGTGGTGGTCGGGCTCAGCCTCCTCACCTCGGCCGTGTCTCTGAGTACTGAACACCTTGTTCTTCTGTGTCTTGCTCAGTGGTGGTCGGGCTCAGCCTCCTCACCTCGGCCGTGTCTCTGAGCTCTGATCACCTTGTTCTTCTGTGTCTTGCTCAGTGGTGGTCGGGCTCGGCCTCCTCACCTCGGCCGTGTCTCTGAGTACTGAACACCTTGTTCTTCTGTGTCTTGCTCAGTGGTGGTCGGGCTCAGCCTCCTCACCTCGGCTGTGTCTCTGAGCTCTGAACACCTTGTTCTTCTGTGTCTTGCTCAGTGGTGGTCGGGCTCAGCCTCCTCACCTCGGCTGTGTCTCTGAGCTCTGAACACCTTGTTCTTCTGTGTCTTGCTCAGTGGCGGTCGGGCTCAGCCTCCTCACCTCGCCTGTGTCTCTGAGCTCTGAACACCTTGTTCTTCTGTATATTGCTCAGTGGTGGTCGCGGCTCAGTCTCCACCTTGTTCTTCTGTGTCTTGCTCAGTGGTGGTCGGGCTCAGCCTCCTCACCTCGGCTGTGTCTGAGCACTGAACACCTTGTTCTCCTGTGTGTTGCTCAGTGGTGGTCGGGCTCAGCCTCCTCACCTCGGCTGTGTCTCTGAGCTCTGAACACCTTGTTCTTCTGTATATTGCTCAGTGGTGGTCGGGCTCAGTTTCCACCTTGTTCTTCTGTGTCTTGCTCAGTGGTGGTCGGGCTCAGACTCCTCATCTCGGCTGTGTCTCTGAGCTCTGAACACCTTGTTCTTCTCTGTGTTGCTCAGTGGTGGTCGGGCTCAGCCTCCTCATCTCGGCTGTGTCTCTGAGCACTGAACACCTTGTTCTTCTGTATCTTGCTCAGTGGTGGTCGGGCTCAGCCTCCTCACCTCGGCCGTGTCTCTGAGCACTGAACACCTTGTTCTTCTGTGTCCTCCTCAGTGGTGGTCGGGCTCAGCCTCCTCACCTCGGCCGTGTCTCTGAGCACTGAACACCTTGTTCTTCTGTGTCTTGCTCAGTGGTGGTCGGGCTCAGTCTCCACCTTGTTCTTCTGTGTCTTGCTCAGTGGTGGTCGGGCTCAGCCTCCTCACCTTGGCAGTGTCTCTGAGCACTGAACACCTTGTTCTCCTGTGTGTTGCTCAGTGGTGGTCCGGCTCAGCCTTCTCACCTCGGCCATGTCTCTGAGCACTGAACACCTTGTTCTTCTGTGTCTTGCTCAGTGGTGGTCGGGCTCAGCCTCCTCACCTCGGCCGTGTCTCTGAGCACTGAACACCTTGTTCTTCTGTGTCTTGCTCAGTGGTGGTCGGGCTCAGCCTCCTCACCTCGGCCGTGTCTCTGAGCTCTGATCACCTTGTTCTTCTGTGTCTTGCTCAGTGGTGGTCGGGCTCAGCCTCCTCACCTCGGCTGTGTCTCTGAGCACTGAACACCTTGTTCTCCTGTGTCTTGCTCAGTGGTGGTCGGGCTCAGCCTCCTCACCTCGGCTGTGTCTCTAAGTACTGAACACCTTGTTCTTCTGTGTCTTGCTCAGTGGTGGTCGGGCTCAGTCTCCACCTTGTTCTTCTGTGTCTTGCTCAGTGGTGGTCGGGCTCAGCCTCCTCATCTCGGCTGTGTCTCTGAGCACTGAACACCTTGTTTTTCTCTGTGTTGCTCAGTGGTGGTCGGGCTCAGCCTCCTCATCTCGGCTGTGTCTCTGAGCACTGAACACCTTGTTCTTCTGTATCTTGCTCAGTGGTGGTCGGGCTCAGCCTCCTCACCTCGGCCGTGTCTCTGAGCACTGAACACCTTGTTCTTCTGTGTCTTGCTCAGTGGTGGTCGGGCTCAGTCTCCACCTTGTTCTTCTGTGTCTTGCTCAGTGGTGGTCGGGCTCAGCCTCCTCACCTTGGCCGTGTCTCTGAGCACTGAACACCTTGTTCTCCTGTGTGTTGCTCAGTGGTGGTCGGGCTCAGCCTTCTCACCTCGGCCATGTCTCTGAGCACTGAACACCTTGTTCTTCTGTGTCTTGCTCAGTGGTGGTCAGGCTCAGCCTCCTCACCTCGGCCGTGTCTCTGAGCACTGAACACCTTGTTCTTCTGTGTCTTGCTCAGTGGTGGTCGGGCTCAGCCTCCTCACCTCGGCCGTGTCTCTGAGCTCTGAACACCTCGTTCTTCTGTGTCTTGCTCAGTGGTGGTCGGGCTCAGCCTCCTCACCTCGGCCGTGTCTCTGAGCTCTGATCACCTTGTTCTTCTGTGTCTTGCTCAGTGGTGGTCGGGCTCAGCCTCCTCACCTCGGCTGTGTCTCTGAGCTCTGAACACCTTGTTCTTCTGTGTCTTGCTCAGTGGTGGTCGGGCTCAGCCTCCTCACCTCGGCTGTGTCTCTGAGCTCTGAACACCTTGTTCTTCTGTGTCTTGCTCAGTGGTGGTCAGGCTCAGCCTCCTTATCTCGGCTGTGTCTCTGAGCACTGAACACCTTGTTCTTCTGTGTCTTGCTCAGTGGTGGTCGGGCTCAGCCTCCTCACCTCGGCCATGTCTCTGAGCTCTGAACACCTTGTTCTTCTGTGTCTTGCTCAGTGATGGTTGGGCTCAGCCTCCTCATCTCGGCTGTGTCTCTGAGCTCTGAACACCTTGTTCTTCTGTGTCCTCCTCAGTGGTGGTCGGGCTCAGTCTCCTCACCTCGGCCGTGTCTCTGAGCTCTGAACACCTTGTTCTCCTGTGTCTTGCTCAGTGGTGGTCGGGTTCAGCCTCCTCACCTCGGCTGTGTCTCTGAGCTCTGAACACCTTGTTCTCCTGTGTGTTGCTTAGTGGTGGTCTGGCTCAGCCTCCTCACCTCGGCTGTGTCTCTGAGCTCTGAACACCTTGTTCTTCTGTGTCTCTCAGTGGTGGTCGGGCTCAGCCTCCTCACCTCGGTCGTGTCTCTGAGCTCTGAACACCTTGTTCTTCTGTGTCTTGGTCAGTGGTGGTCGGGCTCAGCCTCCTCACCTCGGCCGTGTCTCTGAGCTCTGAACACCTTGTTCTTCTGTGTCTTGCTCAGTGGTGGTCGGGCTCGGCCTCCTCACCTCGGCCGTGTCTCTGAGCACTGAACACCTTGTTCTTCTGTGTCTTGCTCAGTGGTGGTCGGGCTCAGCCTCCTCACCTCGGCCGTGTCTCTGAGCACTGAACACCTTGTTCTTCTGTGTTTGCTCAGTGGTGGTCGGGCTCAGCCTCCTCACCTCGGCTGTGTCTCTGAGCACTGAACACCTTGTTCTTCTGTGTCTTGCTCAGTGGTGGTCGGGCTCAGCCTCCTCACCTCGGCCGTGTCTCTGAGCTCTGAACACCTTGTTCTTCGTGTCTTGCTCAGTGGTGGTCGGGCTCAGCCTCCTCACCTCGGCCGTGTCTCTGAGCACTGAACACCTTGTTCTTCTGTATGTTGCTCAGTGGTGGTCGGGCTCAGCCTCCTCACCTCGGCCGTGTCTCTGAGCACTGAACACCTTGTTCTTCTGTGTCTTGCTCAGTGGTGGTCGGGCTCAGCCTCATCACCTCGGCCGTGTCTCTGAGCACTGAACACCTTGTTCTTCTGTGTCTTGCTCAGTGGTGGTCGGGTTCAGCCTCCTCATCTCGGCTGTGTCTCTGAGCACTGAACACCTTGTTCTTCTGTGTCTTGCTCAGTGGTGGTCGGCTCAGTCTCCTCACCTCGGCTGTGTCTCTGAGCACTGAACACCTTGTTCTTCTGTGTGTTGCTCAGTGGTGGTCGGGCTCAGCCTCCTCACCTCAGCTGTGTCTCTGAGCACTGAACACCTTGTTCTTCTGTGCTTGCTCAGTGATGTGCGGCTCAGCCTCCTCACCTCGGCTGTGTCTCTGAGCACTGAACACCTTGTTCTTCTGTGTCTTGCTCAGTGGTGGTCGGGCTCAGCCTCCTCACCTCGGCCGTGTCTCTGAGCACTGAACACCTTGTTCTTCTGTGTCTTGCTCAGTGGTGGTCGGGTCTCAGCCTCCTCACCTCGGCCGTGTCTCTGAGCTCTGAACACCTTGTTCTTCTGTGTCTTGCTCAGTGGTGGTCGGGCTCAGCCTCCTCACCTCGGCCGTGTCTCTGAGCACTGAACACCTTGTTCTTCTGTGTCTTGCTCAGTGGTGGTCGGGCTCAGCCTCCTCACCTCGGCCGTGTCTCTGAGCACTGAACACCTTGTTCTTCTGTGTCTTGCTCAGTGGTGGTCGGCTCAGCCTCCTCACCTCGGCGTGTCTCTGAGCCTGAACACCTTGTTCTTCTGTGTCTTGCTCAGTGGTGGTCGGGCTCAGCCTCCTCACCTCGGCCGTGTCTCTGAGCACTGAACACCTTTTCTTCTGTGTCTTGCTCAGTGGTGGTCGGGCTCAGCCTCCTCACCTCGGCCGTGTCTCTGAGCTCTGAACACCTTGTTCTTCTGTGTCTTGCTCAGTGTGGTCGGGCTCAGCCTCCTCACCTCGGGCCGTGTCTCTGAGCACTGAACACCTTGTTCTTCTGTGTCTTGCTCAGTGGTGGTCGGGCTCAGCCTCCTCACCTCGGCCGTGTCTCTGAGCACTGAACACCTTGTTCTTCTGTGTCTTGCTCATGGTGGTCGGGCTCAGCCTCCTCACCTCGGCCGTGTCTCTGAGCACTGAACACCTTGTTCTTCTGTGTCTTGCTCAGTGGTGGTCGGCTCAGCCTCCTCACCTCGGCCGTGTCTCTGAGCACTGAACACCTTGTTCTTCTGTGTCTTGCTCAGTGGTGGTCGGGCTCAGCCTCCTCACCTCGGCCGTGTCTCTGAGCACTGAACACCTTGTTCTTCTGTGTCTTGCTCAGTGGTGGTCGGGCTCAGCCTCCTCACCTCGGCGTGTCTCTGAGCACTGAACACCTTGTTCTCCTGTGTCTTGCTCAGTGGTGGTCGGGCTCAGCCTCCTCACCTCGGCCGTGTCTCTGAGCACTGAACACATTGTACTTCTGTGTCTTGCTCAGTGGTGGTCGGGCTCAGCCTCCTCACCTCGGTCCGTGTCTCTGAGCACTGAACACCTTGTTCTCTGTGTCTTGCTCAGTGGTGGTTGGGCTCAGCCTCCTCACCTCGGCCGTGTCTCTGAGCTCTGAACACCTTGTTCTTCTGTGTCTTGCTCAGTGTGGTCGGGCTCAGCCTCCTCACCTCGCCATGTCTCTGAGCACTGAACACCTTGTTCTTCTGTGTCTTGCTCAGTGGTGGTCAGGCTCAGCCTCTTATCTCGGCGTGTCTCTGAGCACTGAACACCTTGTTCTTCTGTGTTTTGCTCAGTGGTGTCGGGCTCGGCCTCCTCACTCGCTGTGTCTCTGAGCTCGATCACCTTGTTCTTCTGTGTCTTGCTCAGTGGTGGTCGGGCTCAGCCTCTCACCTCGGCCGTGTCTCTGAGCACTGAACACCTTGTTCTTCTGTATCTTGCTCAGTGGTGGTCGGGCTCGCCTCCTCACCTCGGCCGTGTCTCTGAGCACTGAACACCTTGTTCTTCTGTGTCTTGCTCAGTGGTGGTCGGGCTCAGCCTCCTCACCTCGGCGTGTCTCTGAGCACTGAACACCTTGTTCTTCTGTGTCTTGCTCAGTGGTGGTCGGGCTCAGCCTCCTCACCTCGGCCTGTCTCTGAGCACTGAACACCTTGTTCTTCTGTGTCTTGCTCAGTGGTGTCGGGCTCAGCCTCCTCACCTCGGCCGTGTCTCTGAGCACTGAACACCTTGTTCTTCTGTGTCTTGCTCAGTGGTGGTCGGGCTCAGCCTCCTCACCTCGGCCGTGTCTCTGAGCTCTGAACACCTTGTTCTTCTGTGTCTTGCTCAGTGGTGGTCGGGCTCAGCCTCCTCACCTCGGCCGTGTCTCTGAGCACTGACACCTTGTTCTTCTGTGTCTTGCTCAGTGGTGGTCGGGCTCAGCCTCCTCACCTCGGCTGTCTCTGAGCACTGAACACCTTGTTCTTCTGTGTCTGCTCAGTGGTGGTCGGGCTCAGCCTCCTCACCTCGGCCGTGTCTCTGAGCTCTGAACACCTTGTTCTTCTGTGTCTTGCTCAGTGGTGGTCGGGTTCAGCCTCCTCACCTCGGCCGTGTCTCTGAGCACTGAACACCTTGTTCTTCTGTGTCTTGTCAGTGGTGGTCGGCTCAGCCTCCTCACCTCGGCTGTGTCTCTGAGCACTGAACACCTTGTTCTTCTGTGTCTTGCTCAGTGGTGGTCGGGCTCAGCCTCCTCACTCGGCCATGTCTCTGAGCCTGAACACCTTGTTTCTTTCTGCCAGTGTGGGCACTTGCTCAGTGTTTATGGTGTCGGGCTCAGCCTCCTCACCTCGGCCGTGTCTCTGAGCACTGAACACCTTGTTCTCCTGTGTCTTGCTCAGTGGTGGTCGGGCTCAGCCTCCTCACGTTCTTCCAGTAGTCTCTGACACTGATCCACACTTGTACTCTGTGTCTTGCCAATGTGTACAGGACTCACACTACTCTCACACTAACAGCCGTGCTATGCAGCTGAAACAATTGTTCATTCTGTTCTTCGCTCTATGTAATGGTATACTGGCCTGTCTCTGGAGCTTACGCAGTCTTCTGATGTCGCTCAGAGTTCCCAGCCTGCACTCGCGTAGCTCAGAGCTCTGAACACCTTGTTCTCTCGTGTCTTGCTCAGTGTTGGTGGCTCAGCCTCTTATCTCGGCCATGTCGTCTAGCACTGAACACCTTGGTTCTCAGTGTTCTTCTCATGTCTGCATCGTGCCAAGCACTAACTCACCTCGATGTCTCTGAGTCTGAATCCCATTGTTCTTCTGTGTCTTGCTCAGTGGTCGGCTCAGCCTCCACTCGGCCGTGTCTCTGACACTGAACACTGTTCTTCTGTGTTTGCTCATGTGTCGGGCTCGCCTCCCACCGCTGTCTCTGAGCTCTGACACCTTGTTCTTCGTGTCTTGCTCATGTGGTCGGCTCAGCCTCTCACCTCAGCCGTGTCTCTGAGCACTGAACACCTTGTTCTTCTGTGTCTTGCTCAGTGGTGGTCGGGCTCGCTCCTCATCCGGCCGTGTCTCTGAGCACTGAACACCTTTTCTTCTGTTTTGCTCATGGTGTCGGCTCAGCCTCCTCACCTCGGCGTGTCTCTGAGCACTGAACACCTTGTTCTTCTGTGTCTTGCTCAGTGTGGTCGGGCTCAGCCTCCTCACCTCGGCCATGTCTCTGACACTGAACACCTTGTTCTTCTGTGTCTTGCTCAGTGCTGGTCGGGCTCACCTCCTCACCTCGGTCGTGTCTCTGACACTGAACACCTTGTTCTTCTGTGTCTTGCTCAGTGGTGGTCGGGCTCAGCCTCCTCACCTCGGCCGTGTCTCTGAGCACTGAACACCTTGTTCTTCTGTGTCTTGCTCAGTGGTGGTCGGGCTCAGCCTCCTCACCTCGGCCGTGTCTCTGAGCACTGAACACCTTGTTCTTCTGTGTCTTGGTCAGTGGTGGTCGGGTTCAGCCTCCTCACCGTCGCGTGTCTCTGAGCATCTGAACACCTTGTTCTTCTGTGTCTTGCTCAGTGGTGGTCGGGCTCAGCCTCCTCACCTCGGCCGTGTCTCTGAGCTCTGAACACCTTGTTCTTCTGTGTCTTGCTCAGTGGTGGTCGGGCTCAGCCTCCTCACCTCGGCCGTGTCTCTGAGCTCTGAACACCTTGTTCTTCTGTGTCTTGCTCAGTGGTGGTCAGGCTCAGCCTCCTCACCTCGGCTGTGTCTCTGAGCACTGAACACCTTGTTCTTCTGTGTCTTGCTCAGTGGTGGTCGGGCTCAGCCTCCTCATCTCGGCCATGTCTCTGAGCTCTGAACACCTTGTTCTTCTGTGTCTTGCTCAGTGGTGGTCGGGCTCAGCCTCCACCTTGTTCCTCTGTGTCTTGCTCAGTGGTGGTCGGGCTCAGCCTCCTCACCTCGGCCGTGTCTCTGAGCACTGCACACCTTGTTCTCCTGTGTCTTGCTCAGTGGTGGTCGGGCTCAGCCTCCTCGCGTTTTCCAAGTAGTCACCCACTGGATCCAGCCCTTGTAGACAATCTTCTTTACAGAAACCAAATTTCAACAGCAACCACAAAACAAAGCTGCAGACAACAAACAAAGCCCCGAAGCTAATGAAAGCGAATGACAAATTGGTTTATTTTTAGCTTTTCCAGCTCTTTATTAAAAATGTTAAACTGGAACCTTCCCTTGGAGCTTTCGGCGTAACCTTGGCATGATGGCCACGGCTTAGAAGATCTCCAAAGACAACAATAGCAATCAGCAAAGCAGAACCACAGAACTTCCCCTCGTTAATTCTCTCGGTGGATATGTATTTTCTCCATTTCAAGAAAAGGCTAAAGCTAACGAGGTTACTCATGTGGTTGAAATACAATTCCTCTTATTTTTTCTACATCCTCAAAGAAACGCAAAGAACTAGAAGCAAAGTCTGAAGCCGGTATGTCTGTGCTCCAGCACACCTACGCTGCCATACCACAAAGCCCCAACACACCGACTCCGCCAAACTATTGTCAGAACCAGGGCTGAAATGCAGTATAAACCTCAAGGTTCTCAGGCTCCAGCGACCGACGCTTCCCAGAGAAGGAGAGAACAACCTACATGTGTTGGCGGATTCCTACTAAGACTCTGCAGAAAGCTCATATCTTAAAATTGGGAGGATAAAAATAAGAATTTCTCCTCCACAGCACAAACCTATATAGAGAGGAACACCAGATCCCCACCAATCACAATAGGAGATATCACAGCTCACCTCCTCCTGTACAATGACTGATAACACCTCTATATACAGTAGATAACACAGGATCCACCATTCACAATAGGCGATATCACAGCTCACCTCCTCCTGTACAACGACTGATAACACCTCTATATACAGTAGATAACACAGGATCCACCATTCACAATAGGTGATATCACAGCTCACCTCCTCCTCCTGTACAATGACTGATAACACCTCTATATACAGTAGATAACACAGGATCCACCATTCACAATAGATGATATCACAGCTCACCTCCTCCTCCTGTACAATGACTGATAACACCTCTATATACAGTGATCACACAGGATCCACCATTCACAATAGATGATATCACAGCTCACCTCCTCCTCCTGTACAATGACTGATAACACCTCTATATACAGTAGATAACACAGGATCCACCATTCACAATAGGCGATATCACAGCTCACCTCCTCCTGTACAATGACTGATAACACCTCTATATACAGTAGATAACACAGGATCCACCATTCACAATAGGTGATATCACAGCTCACCTCCTCCTCCTGTACAATGACTGATAACACCTCTATATACAGTAGATAACACAGGATCCACCATTCACAATAGGTGATATCACAGCTCACCTCCTCCTCCTGTACAATGACTGATAACACCTCTATATACAGTGGATCACACAGGATCCACCATTCACAATAGATGATATCACAGCTCACCTCCTCCTCCTGTATAATGACTGATAACACCTCTATATACAGTAGATAACACAGGATCCACCATTCACAATAGATGATATCACAGCTCACCTCCTCCTGTACAATGACTGATATCACCTCTATATACAGTAGATAACACAGGATCCACCATTCACAATAGGTGATGTCACAGCTCACCTCCTCCTGTACAATGACTGATAACACCTCTATATACAGTAGATAACACAGGATCCACCATTCACAATAGATGATATCACAGCTCACCTCCTCCTGTACAATGACTGATAACACCTCTATATACAGTAGATAACACAGGATCCACCATTCACAATAGGTGATATCACAGCTCACCTCCTCCTCCTGTACAATGACTGATAACACCTCTATATACAGTAGATAACACAGGATCCACCATTCACAATAGATGATATCACAGCTCACCTCCCCTCCTGTACAATGACTGATAACACCTCTATATACAGTAGATAACACAGGATCCACCATTCACAATAGGTGATATCACAGCTCACCTCCTCCTCCTGTACAATGACTGATAACACCTCTATATACAGTAGATAACACAGGATCCACCATTCACAATAGGTGATATCACAGCTCACCTCCTCCTCTGTACAATGACTGATAACACCTCTATATACAGTAGATAACACAGGATCCACCATTCACAATAGGTGATATCACAGCTCACCTCCTCCTGTACAATGACTGATAACACCTCTATATACAGTAGATAACACAGGATCCACCATTCACAATAGGTGATATCACAGCTCACCTCCTCCTGTACAATGACTGATAACACCTCTATATACAGTAGATAACACAGGATCCACCATTCACAATAGGTGATATCACAGCTCACCTCCCCCTCCTGTACAATAACTGATAATACCTCTATATACAGTAGATAACACAGGATCCACCATTCACAATAGGTGATATCACAGCTCACCTCCTCCTCCTGTACAATGACTGATAACACCTCTATATACAGTAGATAACACAGGATCCACCATTCACAATAGGTGATATCACAGCTCACCTCCTCCTCCTGTACAATGACTGATAACACCTCTATAATACAGTAGATAACACAGGATCCACCATTCACAATAGATGATATCACAGCTCACCTCCTCCTCCTGTACAATGACTGATAGCACCTCTATATACAGTAGATAACACAGGATCCACCATTTACAATAGGTGATATCACAGCTCACCTCCTCCTGTACAATGACTGATATCACCTCTATATACAGTAGATAACACAGGATCCACCATTCACAATAGGTGATGTCACAGCTCACCTCCTCCTGTACAATGACTGATAACACCTCTATATACAGTAGATAACACAGGATCCACCATTCACAATAGGTGATATCACAGCTCACCTCCTCCTCCTGTACAATGACTGATAACACCTCTATATACAGTAGATAACACAGGATCCACCATTCACAATAGGTGATATCACAGCTCACCTCCTCCTCCTGTACAATGACTGATAACACCTCTATATACAGTAGATAACACAGGATCCACCATTCACAATAGGTGATATCACAGCTCACCTCCTCCTCCTGTACAATGACTGATAACACCTCTATATACAGTAGATAACACAGGATCCACCATTCACAATAGATGATATCACAGCTCACCTCCTCCTGTACAATGACTGATATCACCTCTATATACAGTAGATAACACAGGATCCACCATTCACAATAGGTGATGTCACAGCTCACCTCCTCCTGTACAATGACTGATAACACCTCTATATACAGTAGATAACACAGGATCCACCATTCACAATAGGTGATATCACAGCTCACCTCCTCCTCCTGTACATTGACTGATAACACCTCTATATACAGTAGATAACACAGGATCCACCATTCACAATAGGTGATATCACAGCTCACCTCCTCCTCCTGTACAATGACTGATAACACCTCTATATACAGTAGATAACACAGGATCCACCATTCACAATAGGTGATATCACAGCTCACCTCCTCCTCCTGTACAATGACTGATAACACCTCTATATACAGTAGATAACACAGGATCCACCATTCACAATAGTGATATCACAGCTCACCTCCTCCTCCTGTACAATGACTGATAACACCTCTATATACAGTAGATAACACAGGATCCACCATTCACAATAGGTGATATCACAGCTCACCTCCTCCTGTACAATGACTGATAACACCTCTATATACAGTAGATAACACAGGATCCACCATTCACAATAGGTGATATCACAGCTCACCTCCTCCTGTACAATGACTGATAACACCTCTATATACAGTAGATAACACAGGATCCACCATTCACAATAGGTGATATCACAGCTCACCTCCTCCTCCTGTGCAATGACTGATAACATCTCTATATACAGTAGATAACACAGGATCCACCATTCACAATAGATGATATCACAGCTCACCTCCTCCTCCTGTACAATGACTGATAACACCTCTATATACAGTAGATAACACAGGATCCACCATTCACAATAGGTGATATCACAGCTCACCTCCTCCTCCTGTACAATGACTGATAACACCTCTATATACAGTAGATAACACAGGATCCACCATTCACAATAGATGATATCACAGCTCACCTCCTCCTGTATAATGACTGATAACACCTCTATATACAGTAGATACACAGGATCCACCATTCACAATAGATGATATCACAGCTCACCTTCTCCTGTACAATGACTGATAACACCTCTATATACAGTAGATAACACAGGATCCACCATTCACAATAGGTGATATCACAGCTCACCTCCTCCTGTACAATGACTGATAACTCCTCTATATACAGTAGATAACACAGGATCCACCATTCACAATAGATGATATCACAGCTCACCTCCTCCTGTACAATGACTGATATCACCTCTATATACAGTAGATAACACAGGATCCACCATTCACAATAGATGATATCACAGCTCACCTCCTCCTCCTGTACAATGACTGATATCACCTCTATATACAGTAGATAACACAGGATCCACCATTCACAATAGATGATATCACAGCTCACCTCCTCCTGTACAATGACTGATAACACCTCTATATACAGTAGATAACACAGGATCCACCATTCACAATAGGTGATATCACAGCTCACCTCCTCCTGTACAATGACTGATAACACCTCTATATACAGTAGATAACACAGGATCCACCATTCACAATAGATGATATCACAGCTCACCTCCTCCTCCTGTACATTGACTGATAACACCTCTATATACAGTAGATAACACAGGATCCACCATTCACAATAGGTGATATCACAGCTCACCTCCTCCTCCTGTACAATGACTGATAACACCTCTATATACAGTAGATAACACAGGATCCACCATTCACAATAGGTGATATCACAGCTCACCTCCTCCTCCTGTACAATGACTGATAACACCTCTATATACAGTAGATAACACAGGATCCACCATTCACAATAGGTGATATCACAGCTCACCTCCTCCTCCTGTACAATGACTGATAACACCTCTATATACAGTAGATAACACAGGATCCACCATTCACAATAGGTGATATCACAGCTCACCTCCTCCTCCTGTACAATGACTGATAACACCTCTATATACAGTAGATAACACAGGATCCACCATTCACAATAGGTGATATCACAGCTCACCTCCTCCTGTACAATGACTGATAACACCTCTATATACAGTAGATAACACAGGATCCACCATTCACAATAGGTGATATCACAGCTCACCTCCTCCTCCTGTGCAATGACTGATAACATCTCTATATACAGTAGATAACACAGGATCCACCATTCACAATAGATGATATCACAGCTCACCTCCTCCTCCTGTACAATGACTGATAACACCTCTATATACAGTAGATAACACAGGATCCACCATTCACAATAGGTGATATCACAGCTCACCTCCTCCTCCTGTACAATGACTGATAACACCTCTATATACAGTAGATAACACAGGATCCACCATTCACAATAGATGATATCACAGCTCACCTCCTCCTGTATAATGACTGATAACACCTCTATATACAGTAGATACACAGGATCCACCATTCACAATAGATGATATCACAGCTCACCTTCTCCTGTACAATGACTGATAACACCTCTATATACAGTAGATAACACAGGATCCACCATTCACAATAGGTGATATCACAGCTCACCTCCTCCTGTACAATGACTGATAACTCCTCTATATACAGTAGATAACACAGGATCCACCATTCACAATAGATGATATCACAGCTCACCTCCTCCTGTACAATGACTGATATCACCTCTATATACAGTAGATAACACAGGATCCACCATTCACAATAGATGATATCACAGCTCACCTCCTCCTCCTGTACAATGACTGATATCACCTCTATATACAGTAGATAACACAGGATCCACCATTCACAATAGATGATATCACAGCTCACCTCCTCCTGTACAATGACTGATAACACCTCTATATACAGTAGATAACACAGGATCCACCATTCACAATAGGTGATATCACAGCTCACCTCCTCCTGTACAATGACTGATAACACCTCTATATACAGTAGATAACACAGGATCCACCATTCACAATAGATGATATCACAGCTCACCTCCTTTTGTACAATGACTGATAACACCTCTATATACAGTAGATAACACAGGATCCACCATTCACAATAGGTGATATCACAGCTCACCTCCTCCTGTACAATGACTGATATCACCTCTATATACAGTAGATAACACAGGATCCACCATTCACAATAGGTGATATCACAGCTCACCTCCTCCTGTACAATGACTGATAACACCTCTATATACAGTAGATAACACAGGATCCACCATTCACAATAGATGATATCACAGCTCACCTCCTCCTGTACAATGACTGATATCACCTCTATATACAGTAGATAACACAGGATCCACCATTCACAATAGGTGATATCACAGCTCACCTCCTCCTGTACAATGACTGATAACACCTCTATATACAGTAGATACTAAAGGATGTAAAGACAAATATCTGCTCTCACTTACTGTACGGAGATAAATATTCACTGTCTATCCCTAGTTATCCCTTCTCTTACCCTGGATAGTGCAGGTGAGAGCACTAGTGTCATCACTGCAGTAATAAGATAAAGGAATAGGAGGACAGACAGAGGGACACAGACAAAAAGGAAAAACCCCCACTGCACAACTGCAGTGAAGCACCAGGACTGCAAGCGACACGACTTCATCAACATGTGATGGTCAACATAGAAATTAATTCTATAACCGGTATCAGATGATAGAAAACATGACTATTTATTTAAAGTGAAGAGGAGTGGTCACACAAAGGCTTCACCTGAGAGTGAGATAGGATTAAAAAAGAACTATCTGCAAAGAAACCTACAGCACCTGTGTTTAGTTCCCTGGCTCTGTTTCTGCTTCACCAAGTCCAGTGTCTTGTAAGTCTCGTGTGTCCTGCCAGCACTTTCTGAACTATTGTTTATTGTGCAGATGCAGCTCTCTGGACATTCACGACTCTTTTAAAAGCTGCACTGCACTAATAAATATTGGACTTGGACTGTGTTTTTCCCATGGCTTTTCTGCCTGTGAGAATTATTATTAGACACTTTCTTATTTATGTTATCTCCTAGTACTTTTTCTAGAGACTTTTAGTTGTTACCTGTTTTTGAACACACTCATTTACTGCACGCCACGTTATATCTACCACGTGTGGTAAATATAGACTTGTTATTTTTGGTACGTTTTTTTGATTCTATGTCCTTGTAGTGTTTTGTTCTGAATATAGACTTTAAACTTGGTTTCAGCGTGTCTCTGCTCCCGTCTGCTAATAGATCCCTGAGTAATCCTACAGTACATCACAGGTGCCTGTACGCAATATCTGAGCCTAAACCTGGTAACGAACAGGCACTACTGAACTGATAATCTTGTTTTTTTTTATACTATTAAATGTAATTTATTAAATGTTTGTGTGGCGCCCCTGCTGTCTGGTCACCACAGGGATATTTAAGGTCATCAGTACTAATTCCAAGTCTCAGGATGTTATGCTAGACTCTCAAATCATACACACACCCCCAAACTCTGATCAGTGGGCTGGGCACAAGACGACATACACTCCCTAAACTCTGATCAGTGGGCTGGGCACAAGAGGACCCGTTATAGGCTGTGACAGACTCTGGTTGGAGGGAGGGTTTAGCAGCAGTGGGTAGTAGGGAGGGCTGGTAAAAGAAGTCACTTATCCTTAGACAGAAAAAGAGAGCAGAAGTCTGCGTCGGCTCCCTGGCCAAGCAGCAGCTCAATGCTGTTTGAGGGGTGCCAGAACCGCAAGGTGTCAAGTCTGCACAACTGGCAGTGAACTGGAGGCTACTGGGCTGCAAGCTCAGTAGCCACATTGTGACTAAAAAGGACTAAAAAACCGGTGTGGGTCCGGCTGCTCATAAAGTCTGTGTTGCCTGCCTGCCTTGAAGTCAGGCACAAAGCAGCAAAGAGGAACACAGGAAAGCTACAAGCCAGTCAGTTGGTAGGCCACATACCCGTCCTGCATTGTGGCTCCTAGTTCTTCTCAGGATGACCAGACCATCGGCCCCAGGGGCGTATCTAGGGGGGTGCAGCCGGACCTTTTGCCCCGGGCACAACTCAGCGGGGGGCGCTGGCGGCACCCCCCCTCCCCTCTTGCTATACCTGGCGGCCGCACACTCATTACAGGGGCGGATAATCACAGTTTAGCGGCGCGGAAGCGCCCGATGTCACTTCCGCTTCCGCGCCAGTCTGGGGCCGCGGGGGCCACTGGGAGACTTGGCGGCAGCGGGTCCGGTGCGGGGTGACTGCAGGAGACCCCGGAAACTGCGGCACTGGCGGCGGCGGCTCATATGTCCAGATTGGAGGACAGAGGAGGGACGGAACAGCAGGGGAGAGGGTCCCAGCGAGGTACAGGGTGAGTGACCGAGGAGACGGTGGTGGAGGAGGAGGGGGACAGCAGGGGTGAGTGACCGAGGAAAGCTCACAGCACCCCCCCCACCTACCTTGGGGGGGGCGCCAAGATAGATCTGTGCCCCGGGCGCCATCATACCTAGTTACACCTCTGATCGGCCCGGTGATCCAGTATCCTGTTGCTGAACTGTGAAATAAAAGGTAATAGAGACTGTCTCCTTGCTTCCTTACTGCGACCTCCCTGCACCTCTTGCACTACAACCCAGCCCATCTTCTTCTACATCATCACCAACTTCTTCTCCCAGGGCCTGCTCCTGCTGAGGGGAGTATCACATCTCAGCAACTATTTCTCAAAGGGCCTGCTCCTGCTGAGGGGAGTATTACATCTCAGCAACTATTTCTCCCAGGGGCCTGCTTCTGCTGAGGGGAGTATTACATCTATCCCCTGAGGTCCCCGCCTGCAGCGCCGGTCACCTTTGATCGGACACCTCAGCTGGCGTCATGAACTATCCATAAACTTTCACCTCCTCCTGTACAATGACTGATAACACCTCTATATACAGAATTACAGTAGTCAAGTACCCCATCAATTACCTGTCAATGTAACTTATAAAATGTTTGCAACTTCAAAGAAGAAAAGAAGATTTTGGCGTCTAAGGGATTATGACCTCAAAGCTCTAACCAGAATTGGTCGTGCAAGTTCGAGTTTTAAGAACAGAGATGAAAACGTACATTCTGCGAATTCAGAGATTTTGGGGAAAAAAAGTCTTGATTAAGTCTAAGGAGATGGATCCCTGGAGAAGAGAGAGGGGGATTCCTGAAGTGTATGGGAGGAGATCCCCAGAGCTTTCTGGGAGGGGATCCCCAGAGGTGTGTGTCAGACTTTCCTACACACACAATTGGCACTCACCTCTCCAGTTTCATGTGTCGCTCCAGGGTGGGAACACATTAAACTTTGAGGTTGGGCAGTCGCCAGTTGTTCATCACATCCCAGTGACTCAGACACAAGAGTTCTGCACAGAGAACCCTTCAGACCAACCACAATGTCACACGCCTGTTACCCTCTAAACCTTCATTTCAGGTGAGATCAACTTCAAAGCAGCAAACACTTAACCTTTATGTTTGACATGATTGTTCCTCTTACCCCCGAGGAGTCAGACAAGCGAGGTAGAGACCGATTTCTCGTGGAGGAGTAGATGGCGGCTAAAAAGCTCCCAAAGTCGTAGTCGTGTGACCAGTGGAGGAGTCACAAAAGACCTCTGTGCTCCTGGAAGAAGTGACACGGAGCATAATGTCCCCTATGTCCTGTCACATTCCCAACTGCAGGATATGAAACATCCTAATTTGCTTTGGATCACGACTTCCCTTCCAACAGCAACAGAGTCCACATCGAAGATCACCGCGGCCAAGAACAGTGACACATCGCATAAATCCACAGGAGTCCGGACTGTCCAGCAGGTGCCGAGGATGACGAAGACGGAGAAAGCACATCATATCTGACACCGAAGCACTAAACACATCACAGATCAGAGTATACTCCAGAGCTGCACTCACTATTCTGCTGGTGCAGTCACTGTGTACATACATTACATTACTGATCCTGAGTTACCTCCTGTATTATACTCCAGAGCTGCACTCACTATTCTGCTGGTGCAGTCACTGTGTACATACATTACATTACTGATCCTGAGTTACCTCCTGTATTATACCCTAGAGCTGCACTCACTATTCTGCTGGTGCAGTCACTGTGTACATACATTACATTACTGATCCTGAGTTACCTCCTGTATTATACTCCAGTGCTGCACTCACTATTCTGCTGGTGCAGTCACTGTGTACATACATTACATTACTGATCCTGAGTTACCTCCTGTATTATACTCCAGAGCTGCACTCACTATTCTGCTGGTGCAGTCACTGTGTACATACATTACATTACTGATCCTGAGTTACCTCCTGTGATTATACTCCAGAGCTGCACTCACTATTCTGCTGGTGCAGTCACTGTGTACATACATTACATTACTGATCCTGAGTTACCTCCTGTATTATACCCCAGAGCTGCACTCACTATTCTGCTGGTGCAGTCACTGTGTACATACATTACATTACTGATCCTGAGTTACCTCCTGTATTATACTCCAGAGCTGCACTCACTATTCTGCTGGTGCAGTCACTGTGTACATACATTACATTACTGATCCTGAGTTACCTCCTGTATTATACTCCAGAGCTGCACTCACTATTCTGCTGGTGCAGTCACTGTGTACATACATTACATTACTGATCCTGAGTTACCTCCTGTATTATACTCCAGAGCTGCACTCACTATTCTGCTGGTGCAGTCACTGTGTACATACATTACATTACTGATCCTGAGTTACCTCCTGTATTATACCCTAGAGCTGCACTCACTATTCTGCTGGTGCAGTCACTGTGTACATACATTACATTACTGATCCTGAGTTACCTCCTGTATTATACTCCAGTGCTGCACTCACTATTCTGCTGGTGCAGTCACTGTGTACATACATTACATTACTGATCCTGAGTTACCTCCTGTATTATACTCCAGAGCTGCACTCACTATTCTGCTGGTGCAGTCACTGTGTACATACATTACATTACTGATCCTGAGTTACCTCCTGTATTATACCCAGAGCTGCACTCACTATTCTGCTGGTGCAGTCACTGTGTACATACATTACATTACTGATCCTGAGTTACCTCCTGTATTATACTCCAGAGCTGCACTCACTATTCTGCTGGTGCAGTCACTGTGTACATACATTACATTACTGATCCTGAGTTACCTCCTGTATTATACTCCAGAGCTGCACTCACTATTCTGCTGGTGCAGTCACTGTGTACATACATACATTACTGATCCTGAGTTACCTCCTGTATTATACTCCAGAGCTGCACTCACTATTCTGCTGGTGCAGTCACTGTGTACATACATTACATTACTGATCCTGAGTTACCTCCTGTATTATACTCCAGAGCTGCACTCACTATTCTGCTGGTGCAGTCACTGTGTACATACATTACATTACTGATCCTGAGTTACCTCCTGTATTATACTCCAGAGCTGCACTCACTATTCTGCTGGTGCAGTCACTGTATACATACATTACATTACTGATCCTGAGTTACCTCCTGTATTATACTCCAGAGCTGCACTCACTATTCTGCTGGTGCAGTCACTGTGTACATACATTACATTACTGATCCTGAGTTACCTCCTGTATTATACTCCAGAGCTGCACTCACTATTCTGCTGGTGGAGTCACTGTGTACATACATTACATTACTGATCCTGAGTTACCTCCTGTATTATACTCCAGAGCTGCACTCACTATTCTGCTGGTGCAGTCACTGTGTACATACATTACATTACTGATCCTGAGTTACCTCCTGTATTATACTCCAGAGCTGCACTCACTATTCTGCTGGTGCAGTCACTGTGTACATACATTACATTACTGATCCTGAGTTACCTCCTGTATTATACTCAGAGCTGCACTCACTATTTGCTGCTGGTCAATTGACAGATCAACTCCGTTACAATCACTTACATTCTGGATCATGGAGTTACATCCTGTATTATATCTCAGAGCTGCACTCACTATTCTGCTGGTGCAGTCACTGTGTACATACATTACATTACTGATCCTGAGTTACCTCCTGTATTATATACTCCAGAGCTGCACTCACTATTCTGCTGGTGCAGTCACTGTGTATATACATTACATTACTTATCCTGAGTTACCTCCTGTATTATACTCCAGAGCTGCACTCACTATTCTGCTGGTGCAGTCACTGTGTACATACATTACATTACTGATCCTGAGTTACCTCCTGTATTATACTCCAGAGCTGCACTCACTATTCTGCATGGTGCAGTCACTGTGTAAATACATTACATTACTGATCCTGAGTTACCTCCTGTATTATACTCCAGAGCTGCACTCACTATTCTGCTGGTGCAGTCACTGTGTACATACATTACATTACTGATCCTGAGTTACCTCCTGTTTTATACTCCAGAGCTGCACTCACTATTCTGCTGGTGCAGTCACTGTGTACATACATTACATTACTGATCCTGAGTTACCTCCTGTATTATACTCCAGAGCTGCACTCACTATTCTGCTGGTGCAGTCACTGTGTACATACATTACATTACTGATCCTGAGTTACCTCCTGTATTATCCTCCAGAGCTGCACTCACTATTCTGCTGGTGCAGTCACTGTGTACATACATTACATTACTGATCCTGAGTTACCTCCTGTATTATACTCCAGAGCTGCACTCACTATTCTGCTGGTGCAGTCACTGTGTACATACATTACATTACTGATCCTGAGTTACCGCCTGTTATTATACTCCAGAGCTGCACTCACTATTCTGCTGGTGCAGTCACTGTGTACATACATTACATTACTGATCCTGAGTTACCTCCTGTATTATTACTCCAGAGCTGCACTCACTATTCTGCTGGTGCAGTCACTGTGTACATACATTACATTACTGATCCTGAGTTACCTCCTGTATTATACTCCAGAGCTGCACTCACTATTCTGCTGGTGCAGTCACTGTGTACATATACATTACATTACTGATCCTGAGTTACCTCCTGTATTATACTCCAGAGCTGCACTCACTATTCTGCTGGTGCAGTCACTGTGTACATACATTACATTACTGATCCTGAGTTACCTCCTGTTTATACTCCAGAGCTGCACTCACTATTCTGCTGGTGCAGTCACTGTGTACATACATTTACTGATCCTGAGTTACCTCCTGTATTATACTCCAGAGCTGCACTCACTATTCTGCTGGTGCAGCACTGTGTACATACATTACATTACTGATCCTGAGTTACCTCCTGTATTATATCCCCTTCAGTCACGAGCCCTGTTTCTCAGACTGCTCACTATTCTGCTGGTGCAGTCACTGTGTACATACATTACATTACTGATCCTGAGTTACCTCCTGTATTATACTCCAGAGCTGCACTCACTATTCTGCTGGTTGCAGTCACTGTGTACATACATTACATTACTGATCCTGAGTTACCTCTGTATTATACTCCAGAGCTGCACTCACTATTCTGCTGGTGCAGTCACTGTGTTACATACATTACATTACTGATCCTGAGTTACCTCCTGTATTATACTCCAGAGCTGCACTCACTATTCTGCTGTGCAGTCACTTGTACAACATTACATTTTGATCCTGACGTTACTCTTATTAATTACTCCAGAGCTGCACTCCACTTTCTCTGGTGCAGTCCTTCTACATTCATTTGTCTGGTCTGATTATACTGACCTCAAGTTTGCCCCTTTATCTATACTACCAGCAGTCTGCATCATATTCTTGCTGGTGCAGTCCACTGTGTACTCATACATTGCTCCTGGTTACCTCCTGTATTTCTCCAGGCTGCACTCTACTATTCTGCTGGTGCAGTCCTGTGTACCATACATTACTATCCTGAGTTACCTCCTGTATTTCTCCGAGCTGCACTCACTATTCTGCTGGTAGCAACCCTGTTACATACATTACATTACTGATCCTGAGTTCCTCCTGTACCTCTTCCTGTAAGCTGTAGTGCGACTATTCTGGCTGGCAGTCACTGTTTATACATATATTACATTACAGCTTACTGATTCTCCTGAAGGTAAATTCCTCTGATTCGGATAACTCCGAGGCTGCTCTCACTATTCTGCCCCCCCCCCCCCCCCCCCCCCCCCCCGGGGGGGGGGGGGGGGGGGCAGTCATTGTGTGTCATACTTACATTACTGATCCTGAGTTACCTCCTGTATTATACCCAGAGCTGCACTCACTATTCTGCTGTTTGTTATTGGAAACTGACATTGTTTGTCCCCAGACGCTCTTCTAGCAGATTAAACTACACTCCTGCAGTCTGTTCCTCCTGTTTTCTCGTCTTCCGTTCCTTCTCATTCTTGTGTCTGGGTCTGATATTATGACTCAGAGTTTGTTCCCTTTGATCCTGATATTAGCAGATTATATCTGTGATTTTCAGCAGACCTCCCCTGCTCAGGATGTGCCCTCCTATCCCCTCCTGTGCCCTCCTGTCCCCTCCTATCCCCCTCCTGTGCCCTCCTGTGCCCCTCCTATCCCCTCCTGTCCCCTCCTGTCCCCTCCTGTGCCCCTCCTATCCCCTCCTATCCCCCTCCTGTCCCTCCTATCCCCCTCCTGTCCCTCCTTGTCCCCTCCTATCCCCCTCCTGTCCCCTCCTGTGCCCTGTGTTTATGAGGCCGCAGGTGCGGGATGGATCTGGCAGGACGGGTTTATTATACTATTATATTACAATTCAGCTTCTGTTCTCACTGACAGGTAAATTCCTCTAGATCCGGGAAGACGAGCGCAGGTTCCATCTCCGCATTCCCGTATCTAGAGGAGGGGAGTGAGCGCTCGTGGGTAATCTGCTTTTGTGTTCAAAAGATCCCGCGGGTCACAGATCAGAAACGAGAACAGACAGTTTCGGAGAACTTGGATCTTTTTACTAAAGGGCATTTGGTAGGGATCAATGACAAACCTCCAAAACACTATGACATACACTGGATCAGAACAGACCGGGACCACCATGCTGCCCCCAATGACTCTGACCCACAATGTCACAGAACAGGTGCATCACATTACCTAAGATCCTGTGCCTAGTACAGGAGCAAGGGAACTACTCTAGAGAATGGCCTGTTGGCAGGACAGGTGTTACTTCACAAACTTATCCATAATTCTATACTTACCCTAGGATCCACATACAGCATCAGGCTACCTGGGTACCAAACGTGCACACTGACCACAGTGTATGTCAGTAGAAAGTTACGTTCTCTTCAGAATGGAGGCAGCCTACCTAATGTAGTTTGGCGCCAAACACTAGCTTTGTGTGCACACTTCCCGCCACAGATGTCCACAGCAGGGCCTGAGCTCAGGACTCACCTCTGCCACCAGACCTACCAAAGAGTCTCCTTATCAGGGTTAGCAGAGACACTTGGTGGATGGAGGTGGACACTGCTTTACCTCCACCCCCTCTTCGGCCTGTGATGTATTTTCTCTGCCTTGATGCCACTTTTCTTGAATTTTTAGAGTCACCTAAAAGAAACCAGTCAGATATGAGCTGGACTCTGCTGCATCTGCAGCTGCGGTAGAGATGGCGAACCTCTCAGGTCGGAACCTAAGACGAGGGCTACAAAGTGATACATTGCGATACTGGACGTAATTATTTCCAATGGTGTCACATTAAGACCTGCTATGGTACACCCACCTTTACACAGCAAGCCACAGACAACTTGAACCAATTTTCTAATGTGGGACTTTTGACGTATATTTATTTATTTTAATGGCCTTCCGGTCTATCTTGAGCCATGGCAACTTGATGAGAACTCTGTAGGAAGATCGATCTTGCCTACATAGGTCCACCAGGGTCTTCTCCAAGCCTAGATAGGTCCACCAGGGTCTTCTCCAAGCCTAGATAGGTCCACCAGGGTCTTCTCCAAGCCTAGATAGGTCCACCAGGGACTTCTCCAAGCCTAGATAGGTCCACCAGGGACTTCTCCAAGCCTAGATAGGTCCACCAGGGTCTTCTCCAAGCCTAGATAGGTCCACCAGGGTCTTCTCCACATTGTCTTGATGGTATTAAGCCATCGGGTTGCTGGTCTTCCTCTTCGCCTTGTTCCTTCCATTCCTCCCACCTTCTCCAATGATTTCTCTCTTCTTAAGATGTGTAGACAAGTCGTAGCTTGGTGATCCTTCCTTCCAGTGACACATCTGGTTCTTCTTGCTCTTCTTGCCATCCATGGTATTGATAACCTCCTTCTCCAGCTCCACATTATGAAGGTGTTGATTCTTCTTCTGTCTTGTTCCTTTCTTGTCCAGGTGTCACTTCCATATGTTACTACAGAACAGACCAGACTATGTATGAACCATGTCTCCATCACCAGTGAAATGTTACTACAGAACAGACCAGACTATGTATGAACCATGTCTCCATCACCAGTGAAATGTTCTACAGAACAGACCAGACTATGTACGAGCTGTGTCTCATCACCAGTGAAATGTCACTACAGAACAGACCAGACTATGTACGAGCCGTGTCTTCATCACCAGTGAGATGTTACTACAGAACAGACCAGACTATGTATGAACCATGTCTCCATCACCAGTGAAATGTTCCTACAGAATAGACCAGACTATGTACGAAGCCGTGCCTTCATCACCAGTGAAATGTTACTACAGAATAGACCAGACTATGTACGAGCCGTGTCTCCATCACCAGTGAAATGTTACTACAGAATAGACCAGACTATGTACGAGCCGTGTCTCCATCACCAGTGAAATGTTACTACAGAATAGACCAGACTATGTACGAGCCGTGTCTCCATCACCAGTGAAATGTTACTACAGAATAGACCAGACTATGTACGAGCCGTGTCTCATCACCAGTGAAATGTTACTACAGAATAGACCAGACTATGTATGAACCATGTCTCCATCACCAGTGAAATGTCACTACAGAACAGACCACACTATGTACGAGCCATGTCTCCATCACCAGTGAAATGTTCCTTTATGTGAAGACCTCGTCCAGTGACTTCATTGTTGAGTTGCCCATAGCTTTTTCTCCTATTGACTTCCGGTGTAGTCATTGCATCTTGAGTGATCATTGATCTCAGTAGGTTGAAGTCCTTTACCACGCCCCGTTCGTCGCCGTCCATCTCTCATGTGTCCCTGTCGTATCTGGCAGTAGTGAGTATCTTTGTCTTCTTTATGTTGAGTAGCCATCCCACTCTGTATCAAGTCCTTCATTCCATCTATGCTTGTTGCTGTCAGTGTTGTATAGTCTACGTATCTTAGATTGTTGATGATTCTTCAACCAATTTTGATCCCTTCTGTGTCGGCAAGTCCAGCTGTCCTGACGATAGCTTTTGCATATAAACTGAAGAGAAATAGTGACCGGATGCTGCCTTGTCTGACGCCTCGCTCTACTTTGAACCATGCGGTGTCATCATGTGCCGTTTGGACTGTTGCTTCTCGGTCAATGTAAAGATTCCAAATGAGGCTGATCAGCTGGTTCGGCACACCCATATCCTTCATGGTACTCCAAAGTTTCTGGTAATCAACACAGTCAAAGGCTTTGCTGTAGTAGATTAAGCATAAATAGATGCTTGTTGTATTCTTTTCCATTTCCATAACATTAGCAATTACATCTCTTGTTCCTCTGACTTTTCTGACTCCTGCTTGTTCCTCTGGCAGCTCTTTATCACAGTAAGGCTGTAGTGGTCTTTGCAGGATCTTCAGCAGTATATTGCTGGCATGAGGTATGAGCGCAATAGTCCGATTGTCTCCACAATTAGTAGCATCTCCCTTCTTCAGAATAGGAATAAACACCGATCTTGTCCAGTCCTTGGGCCATTTACCAGTAGTCCGTATCTGTTGACACAGGCGTGTGATGACTTCTGCTGCTTCAAAAGACTTTATTAGCTCTATTGGAATACTGTCACATCCAGGGGCTTTGTTTTTTTGACAGAAGTTTTATCGCAGCAAAAGACTTCATCTTTCAAGGCGTTCGGTTCGCTATCATGTCCTGCTGCCATTTTGCTTGAATCAATCCTAATTTTTTGTGAAATTTGCCTTGAACCAATTAGCTCATCCAAAACTGATGTCCTCATGGGGCTGGGCGGGACGTCAATCAAGCAGTGACTGCTCAGGGCTTGACCCTGCCCCTATGACTGCCAAGGACAGGCCATCTTTAGATGGCGTGCGAAGAACAGTAGTGACTGCTCAGGGCTGGGCTCCACCTCGATGACTGCCTTGGAGAGGCCATTGTTATGTCCCATAAATGGGAATAATTCATTGTTGTGTGTGTGCTGTATACTGTATTTTCCCTGTTGATAAGCAGAGGTCCTGCCTTTGGTATTTTGTCCTTTTCCTCTCATTTTAGCCCTGTGGTGTCAGCCTTACTCCTCCCCGTCTTTTTTTTCTGCCATTTAGGATTCACACGTTTATTGCTTTGTGAAGAATCACTCTTTTTCACCTGCCGCATTTTACTTTAATAAAAGATTTCAGCGAAAATCACCTCCATTTCTCCTGGACTCTCATTACAAGTCAGTGTGGTTGAGTTAAAACTATCTGAGAATGCTTGCATGTGAGTACAATGGTCAATACAATTATCAGAGGGATTTATATTTCCGGCACCTATACTTGCAGTGCATTGAGTCAGAATAGCCGTCTTTGGAAGGCATATACAATTATCCCCAGGATGATTAGCGGTGATTGCTCAGGGGTGGGCTACATATCCATGACTGTCACAGGTAGGCCATCTGTTCAAGGATTATATATAATCTCAGGAGGATTGAAGAACAGTGGTGAGTGCTCAGGACTGCTATGGAGAAGCCATCTTTGGAAGTCATATATATCATCCCCAGGATAATCAACAGTGACTGCTCAGGGTTGGGCTCCTCCCCCATGACTGCTATGCAGAGGCCATCTTTGGAAGGAATATATATAATCTCCAAGAGGATTGGAGAATAGCTGTGAATGCTCAGGGTGAGCTCCACTCCCACAACTGCCATAGAGAGGATCTTTGGAAGTCATATATATATATAGAATTAGAGAACAATGGTGACTGCTGCTCAGAGCTGAGCCCCGCCCCCATGACTACCAAGCAGAAGCCATCTTTAAGATGGTGGATATATAATCATCAGGAGAATTGGAGGACAGTGTGACTACTCAGGGCTGTGCTCCACCCTATGACTGCCAGAGAGGGGCCATCTTTGGAAGTCATATATATAATCTCCAGGGGATTGGAGAACAATGGTAACTGTTCAGGGCTGAGCCCCACCACCATGACTGCCACAGACAGTCCATCTTGGAAGGTCCTAGTTAGTCCTCCAGGAGGACTAACGATGTTAGGGAGGGGGTTGGTTTTAAGCCTCAGTTTGGGGTTCTGTTAATGATGAAGACCTGATAAAGTCCAGGATGGCACTGTGCTAGGCCGGGGGACAGAGTCCAATTGGCAGAGCATGGCAAAAATATGCAAATATAATGGAGTCAGGCTCCACCCTTTCAGATATAACATGACAGATCCTGGATCTTACATTAAATCTGAACTCCCCCCTAGAAGAACAATAAAAACATTCGGTCTTGGAAGGAGCAGTCATGGAATGGTTAACCCACCCTTCCTCACACCTTCTATTACTAATATCATTTTAATTGCTGCAGATTAAATGCTGAACGACCTCATCCCGGCTGTTTTTCCGGAAAGTTTTCTTATATTGTGTCTTTTCTGTGTATGTTTTGCAGGTTGCGATGGTGATTCTCGCCCCATCTTCAATGGAGGCTGGACAGGGCCCTGACGTCACCGCCCTCTATTATCACACGATGCCTCCGCCGTCCTGACATGCCCTCCGATAATAACAAGGGCGCAGATTCATGGAAGTGTCTAAAGGAAGAAAAGGCTTCCAGTTTTGGTCTGCAGAACCAATCACAACGCAGCTTTCATTTTTTACAGGGCCCGGCATATGAGAGCAGCGTTGTGATTGGTTGTTATGTAAGATAATGGCACTGATACTCGGGGGATGATGATGGATCGATCCGTAGATCATGGTGTCGTGTATATAAACCATCAGAGATGGGAGCAGACACTTTCAGCTCGCATCTGTCTCTTCTTGCGCAGGATATGACTGTGCACATCTGTATACAAGACGACAGCTGGAGCTCCTGCCCCCGGGGGGCAAAACACCCGGACAAGACAAAACAAATGGAACCTTTCTTTCCCCCCAGTCCTTTAAATAAAAGGAATGTGTTGTCCCAGACTGAGGACCTGAGGGTTGGGTAACGACATGAACCGGTGGACGGCGTCAGACCACCAGAAGTAGGGGATATCCTCAGCCCCGACATCTGGGTCCGGCCCGGTCAATAATGGAAGTCCATTCTGTAATCGCCTTGTAGAGAGGATATATAGAGGATACATTATACATTGAGGCTTTCTATGAACACAGCACCTGAGGGCATCATCCCGCGAGAAGGAAACACAACCCGTCCAAGCTGAGGAATATACAAGTCCTGACACATCAACGTGTTTACAGTAAACCTCTGACCCCGTTCTACATCATCTGCTGAACTCACAAATTCTGTGGATCTGCACTTCCAAGAAGGCAACGAGAAATCTAGAATGTCCTCCTGTCATGTGAGTTAATTTCCTTCAGTCTATTAAGGGTTAACTTCTGTGGCTCTGCTAGTATTAGTTGTTGCTCAGTGAGTCAGGTGATTATGGTTGACCACTCCCTCAGTAGTCCCATGACCCATCAACTGGTATCACTGATAGACGTTACTCTCTGCAAGACCGTGTGCTGCGTGGACGTCGTGTGCTGTTCTGCTGTAGCTTTCCTCTTGCGTAACTTTCGTGGGAGTTGCTTTACTTCTCGGTCCCTGGGTCGAGGTGAGGGGGTTATAGTCTAGGGCTGGTCAGGAGCAGAGCACCTTTAGAGTTATTTCTGGGAACAGGTTCAGCTGGGGTCAGCCTACTTCCCCTGATCACCTTTTGCCCATCACTGCCATCCTGCTACCTAAACCCCTTTGTTTGTAACTACCACTCATGACATCTACTTATGGGACCACGAGCCACTGGCTGGAATTGTGGTGGTTCACGTCAGCAGGAAGAGGAAAAAAGAAGACCCTGTGGACCTATCTAGGCTTGGAGAAGACCCTGGTGGACCTATCTAGCTTGAGAAGACCTGGTGGACCTATCTAGCTTGGAGAAGACCTGGTGACCTATCTAGGCTGGAGAAGACCCTGGTGGACCTATGTAGACTTGGAGAAGACCCTAGTGGACTTATCTAGGCTTGGAGAAAACGATGATGGATCTTTCTAGTCTTGGAGAACACCTTGGCAGACCTATCTAGGCTTCAAGTAGACCCTATGAAACTATCTAGGCTTGGAGAAGACCCTGGTGAACCTATGTAGACTTGGAGAAGACCCTGGTGGACCTATTTAGGCTTGAAAAAGACCCTGTGAACCTATCTTGGTTTGGAGAAGACCCTGGTAGACATATAGGCTTGGAGAAGATCCTGTGGACCTATCTATGCATGGAGAAGACCCTGGTGAACTTATCTAGGTTTGGAGAACACCTTGAAGAACACCTTAGTGGACCTATCTAGGCTTGGAGAAGACCCTGGTGGACCTATGTAGACTTGAAGAAGACCCTGGTGGACTTATCTAGGCTTGGAGAAAACGCTGGTGGATCTATCTAGTCTAGATCTAGATCTATCTAGTCTTGGAGAACACTTTGGCGGACCTATCTAGGCTTCAAGTAGACCCAGTGAAACTATCCAGACTTGGAGAAAATCCGGTGGACCTATTGAAACTTGAAGATGACCCTGTGAACATGACCTGGAAGACATATATAGGCTTGGAGAAGATCCTGCGGACCTATTTAGAGTTGAAGAAGACCCTGTGAACCTATCTAGGTTTGGAGAAGACCCTGGTAGACATATATAGGCTTGGAGAAGATCCTGTGGGCCCATTTAGGCTTGAATAAAACCATGTGAACCTATCTAGGTTTGGCGAAGACCCCGATAGACCTATATAGGCTTGAGGAAATCCATGTGAACCTATCTAGGCTTGGAGACAACCCTGTGGACCTATTTAGGCTTGGAGAAGACCCCTTTGGTCCTATCTATGCATGGAGAAGACCCTGGTGGACCTATTATGTCATGGAGAAGACCCTGGTGGACCTATCTTGGTTGCACAAGATTGATCTTCCTACAGAGCGTTCATCCATCAAGTCACCATGGCTAATTGGTTTCTACGTACAGTCGCTGATCAGCAGAAAAATGGGTATCGGAGGTCAAATATGCGCAGCACTTACAACATTTTTCAAGCCGAGCTTGTAAGCAGTTGGAAGCTCGGATTGGCGGAACTCAAGTATAATGGAAGTCAATGGGAAGATCAAGCATTTTTGCTGAAGTTTCCCATTGATTCCAACTATACTGGGTTCTCAACTTGCACCCATGCAAGGGCCAACCTGCTCGTCATGAGTACCGCACCCCCGCGCACCGCTTGCCCTTCTGATGGGGCTTCCTTCACGATGCATTTTCGGATCTTTGGGAAACTGACCTCAGTTTAGCTCCATCCCGCTGTCAGGCACACTACGTAATAGCTGAGCCTTAACAATAAAAGTGCCGTCAGCGTTGACAACGCCGCGCCCCAGCCCTGACTGCGTCTGACCGGACTTAAGTCTGACATAAGACTCTCTCGGGAGACGTCTCGGAGGTTATAATGACATTTCGTCCGCGAGACATTTTTCAGCATCCTTCCACACTCCGGCGTTTCGCTCCGGGACACTCGCTGACTTAGGTACATTTTGGCAGAGCGAAAGGAGGGAACTACTGTGTTATGTCGATTGTGAAAGAAATCCCACTACTGTTCACCTCTTCCTAATTTACTGAAATGCTTATTCATCATCTACTGTCAACGCTCTACGAGCGGCACAACCTCCAGCGTGGAGTATGAAGAAAGCTGCGCTCCGTCACCGGATACTCAGGGATCAGTGTGGAGCCTCAGAGCTCCCAGGACAAGTGCGAAGACAAACAGCACACACTTTTGTATTGTTTATCCTTTTTATTCACTTAAACTCATTGGGACAGAGAGATCAGAACGGTGACCGGTCTGCAAACCAAGTCCTATAAAGAACGGTTACAGGGTTTCGGTATGTTTAGCTTGCAAAAAAGAAGACTAAAAAGAGACTTAATAGCTGTCTACAAATCTCTCAAGGCTGTCACACTGTAGAGGCAGCAACCTTATTATAGGGCTGTCACACTGTAGAGGCAGCAACCTTATTATAGGGCTGTCACACTGTAGAGGGAGCAACTTTATTCTAGGGGCTTTCACACTGTAAAGGGATTAGCTTTATTCCATGGCTTTCACACTGTAGAGGGATTAGCTTTATTATAGGGCTGTCACACTGTAGAGGGAGCAACCTTATTATAGGGCTGTCACACTGTAGAGGGAGCAACTTTATTCTAGGGCTTTCACACTGTAAAGGGATTAGCTTTATTCCATGGCTGTCACACTGTAGAGGATTAGCTTTATTATAGGGCTGTCACACTGTAGAGGGATCAGCCTCATTCTAGGGCTGTCACACTGTAGAGGATCAGTTTTATTCTACAGCTGTCAGACTGTAGAGGGATCACCTTTTTTCTAGGGCTGTCACACTGTAGAGAAGAGGTCCCCAACTCCAGGCCTCGAGGGCCGCCAATACGGCAGGTTTTCAGGACTTCTTCAGCATTGCACAGGGGTTGGAATCATCATCTGTGCAGGTGATTAAATTATAATAAAGGAATCATGAAAACCTACACTGTTGGTGGCCCTCAAGGCCTGGAGTTGGGGACCTCTGCTGTAGAGGGATCAGCTTTATTCTAGGGCTGTCACACTGTAGAGGGATCAACTTTATTCTAGGACTGTTACACTGTAGAGATCACCTTTATTCTAGGGCTTTCACATTGTAGAGGGACCAGCTTTATTTTCATTTAGATAAGGAAAAACTAGAAGCAATAGGATGAAACTGAATGTGATAGACTAGATAGTAGAAACATTTTTTGACAGGGAGGGTGTTCTCCAGATGTGGAGAAGACCCTGGTGGGCCTATGTAGGCTTGGAAAAAAATGTGGTCGACCTATCAAGGCTGCACAAGATTGAATTTCCTACAGAGTGTTCTTCCTTCAAGTTGCAATGACTAATTGGCTTCTTCTAATCAGCAGTCGAGGGTTGCAAGTGTAAAAGCAGAATTACTTTTTGATTTTTTTGTTTATATTTCATTGCCAAGAAAAACTGGCATTGTTGGTCAAGCCAAGCTTGTAAGCACTCAGCTGAGACTGGCCAGGATAGCTAAATCTGCGCACCCAACTCATACAGTGCGGTGCTTCCAATGTCGCAACGTCAACCAAAAAGTCACGGAGACCAGTGTTGTGATTGAAATGGGTTTGGAAGAATCTGTGTCCTGGTGTCACAACTCTATGTTGATATCTTGTGGAATCTGATGGCGTAGGGCAAGACAAGACAGAGACAAGGTTTTTAAGTTCAAGTCTATATATAAAGGCTAACAAAGAGCAGGGCAATCTACATGAAGTCTTCCTGTAAGTGATACAAACTCAAGGTGACTGGCAGGGGATTATAGTCCTAAAGAACATAGATCACACAGTGTGAGGCCAATAACTGAAACAGTCTTTAGAACACAGTTCACACAGTGTAAAGTAGACTGTATGAAACTGGCAGCAGATATGATCTCTTGAGGGACACAACTAGTTGCTGAAGGTCACAGAATGCAGGTTAACTGTGCAGAGCAGGTAATTGCAAAGGCAACCTGAAATTGAGCAAGATTCAGGTGTAGCACAGCTGAGCCAGAGTACAGCAAACTCTAATGATGTACAGAGGAGCCAGAGCAGAAACAAAATACTCAAGCAAAGCCTTGGAGACGGACTGGAGCTTTTATCAGCAGGAAAGAAGGAACACATGAACGGGATGAAGAAGCAGATTCCATCTTGGATATGAGCGAGGAGACAGTAAAGGTAATCTGGAAGAGCCTGAATAATGACACCTGGCTGTGAGTAACATAATGTATAGGGCAGGCTTGATTTATTAATGAAAAATGATGGCAAAAATGGACATGTGACCAAACACTGGTGAAATCAGCTCCGAACCACTGATAAAAAGGTGCATATTCTTTCCGAATGTGAAAAATCACAGACGTCTGAATAGGGTGTTTAAGGGAACCCGCCATCAGATTAATGCTGCCCGAATCCTGGCCAGCACCAGACACCGGCTGTGTCATTACAGACAGGAACGATCTCATCTGAGATGCTGCCATGCTTTACAGTAAAGATACATGGAGAATCCCAGGAGCGGTGCGTCAGCTGAGCAGTGTGAGGGAGGTCCCTGCAGCTTCTCCTCGCCCCAATCCCCCCCAGCAAGCCAAAAAAAAAACAGAAAAGTTTAATTTCAGATTCTGTTCTTTCTGAATAAAATACTACATTTCAGTGTTCACATTATACAGCCTGTATAACCTGGGCATCCCCTGTATATAATTATATATGTACAGCCGGTATAACCTGGGCATCTCCTGTATATAATTATATATGTACAGCCGGTATAACCTGGACATCTCCTGTATATAATTATATATGTACAGCCGGTATAACCTGGGCATCTCCTGTATATAATTATATATGTACAGCCGGTATAACCTGGGCATCCCCTGTATATAATTATATATGTACAGCCGGTATAACCTGGGCATCTCCTGTATATAATTATATATGTACAGCCGGTATAACCTGGACATCTCCTGTATATAATTATATATGTACAGCCGGTATAACCTGGGCATCCCCTGTATATAATTATACATGTACAGCCGGTATAACCTGGACATCTCCTGTATATAATTATATATGTACAGCCTGTATAACCTGGGCATCCCCTGTATATAATTATATATGTACAGCCGGTATAACCTGGGCATCTCCTGTATATAATTATATATGTACAGCCGGTATAACCTGGGCATCCCCTGTATATAATTATATATGTACAGCCGGTATAACCTGGGCATCCCCTGTATATAATTATACATGTACAGCCGGTATAACCTGGGCATCTCCTGTATATAATTATATATGTACAGCCAGTATAACCTGAACATCTCCTGTATATAATTATACATGTACAGCCGGTATAAACCTGGACATCTCCTGTATATAATTATATATGTACAGCCTGTATAACCTGGACATCTCCTGTATATAATTATATATGTACAGCCGATATAACCTGGGCATCTCCTGTATATAATTATATATGTACAGCCGGTATAACCTGGACATCTCCTGTATATAATTATATATGTACAGCCGGTATAACCTGGACATCTCCTGTATATAATTATATATGTACAGCCGGTATAACCTGGACATCTCCTGTATATATAATTATATATGTACAGCCGGTGTAACCTGGGCATCTCCTGTATATAATTATATATGTACAGCCGGTATAACCTGGACATCCCCTGTATATAATTATACATGTACAGCCGGTATAACCTGGACATCTCCTGTATATAATAGATATGTACAGCCGGTATAACCTGGGCATCCCCTGTATATAATTATACATGTACAGCCGGTATAACCTGGACATCTCCTGTATATAATTATATATGTACAGCCGGTATAACCTGGACATCTCCTGTATATAATTATATATGTACAGCCGGTATAACCTGGACATCTCCTGTATATAATTATATATGTACAGCCGGTGTAACCTGGGCATCTCCTGTATATAATTATATATGTACAGCCGGTATAACCTGGACATCTCCTGTATATAATTATATATGTACAGCCGGTATAACCTGGACATCTCCTGTATATAATTATATATGTACAGCCGATATAACCTGGGCATCTCCTGTATATAATTATATATGTACAGCTGGTATAACCTGGACATCTCCTGTATATTATTATATATGTACAGCCGGTATAACCTGGGCATCTCCTGTATATAATTATATATGTACAGCCGGTATAACCTGGACATCTGCTGTATATAATTATATATGTACAGCCGGTATAACCTGGGCATCTCCTGTATATAATTATATATATACAGCCGTGTATAAACCTGGGCATCTCCTGTATATAATTATATATATGCAGCCGGTATAACCTGGATATCTCCTGTATATAATTATATATGTACAGCCGGTATAACCTGGACATCTCCTGTATATACAGTTAGGGCCAGAAATATTTGGACAGTGACACAAGTTTTGTTATTTTAGCTGTTTACAAAAACATGTTCATAAATACAATTATATATATAATATGGGCTGAAAGTGCACACTCCCAGCTGCAATATGAGAGTTTCCACATCCAAATCGGAGAAAGGGTTTAGGAATTATAGCTCTGTAATGCATAGCCTCCTCTTTTTCAAGGGACCAAAAGTAATTGGACAATGGACTCTAAGGGCTGCAATTAACTCTGAAGGAGTCTCCCTCATTAACCTGTAATCAATGAAGTAGTTAAAAGGTCAGGGGTGGATTCCAGGTGTGTGGTTTTGCATTTGGAAGCTGTTGCTGTGACCAGACAACATGCGGTCAAAGGAACTCTCCATTGAGGTGAAGCAGAACATCCTGAGGCTGAAAAAAAAGAAAAAAATCCATCAGAGAGATAGCAGACATGCTTGGAGTAGCAAAATCAACAGTTGGGTACATTCTGAGAAAAAAGGAATTGACTGGTGAGCTTGGGAACTCTAAAAGGCCTGGGCGTCCACGGATGACAACAGTGGTGGATGATCGCCGCATACTTATTTGGTGAAGAAGAACCCGTTCACAACATCAACTGAAGTCCAGAACACTCTCAGTGAAGTAGGTGTATCTGTCTCTAAGTCAACAGTAAAGAGAAGACTCCATGACAGTAAATACAAAGGGTTCACATCTAGATACAAACCATTCATCAATTCCAAAAATAGACAGGCCAGAGTTATATTTGCTGAAAAACACCTCAAGAAGCCAGCTCAGTTCTGGAAAAGTATTCTATGGACAGATGAGACAAAGATCAACCTGTACCAGAATGATGGGAAGAAGAAAGGGAACGGCACATGATCCAAGGCACACCACATCCTCTGTAAAACATGGTGGAGGCAACGTGATGGCATGGGCATGCATGGCTTTCAATGGCACTGGGTCACTTGTGTTTATTGATGACATAACAGCAGACAAGAGTAGCCGGATGAATTCTGAAGTGTACCGGGATATACTTTCAGCCCAGATTCAGCCACATGCTGCAAAGTTGATTGGACGGTGCTTCATAGTACAGATGGACAATGACCCCAAGCATACAGCCAAAGCTACCCAGGAGTTCATGAGTGCAAAAAAGTGGAACATTCTGCAATGGCCAAGTCAATCACCAGATCTTAACCCAATTGAGCATGCATTTCACTTGCTGAAATCCAGACTTAAGACGGAAAGACCCACAAACAAGCAAGACCTGAAGGCTGCGGCTGTAAAGGCCTGGCAAAGCATTAAGAAGGAGGAAACCCAGCGTTTGGTGATGTCCATGGGTTCCAGACTTAAGGCAGTGATTGCCTCCAAAGGATTCGCAACAAAATATTGAAAATAAAAATATTTTGTTTGGGTTATGTTTATTTGTCCAATTACTTTTGACCTCCTAAAATGTGGAGTGTTTGTAAAGAAATGTGTACAATTCCTACATTTTCTGTCAGATATTTTTGTTCAACCCTTCAAATTAAACGTTACAATCTGCACTTGAATTCTGTTGTAGAGGTTTCATTTCAAATCCAATGTGGTGGCATGCAGAGCCCAACTCGCCAAAATTGTGTCACTGTCCAAATATTTCTGGCCCTAACTGTAGTTATATATGTACAGCCGATATAACCTGGGCATCTCCTGTATATAATTATATATGTACAGCTGGTATAACCTGGGCATCTCCTGTATATAATTATATATGTACAGCTGGTATAACCTGGGCATCTCCTGTATATAATTATATATGTACAGCCGTTATAACCTGGGCATCTCCTGTATATAATTAATTATATATGTACAGCCGATATAACCTGGGCATCTCCTGTATATAATTATATGTGTACAGCCGGTATAACCTGGGCATCTCTTGTATATAATTATATGTGTACAGCCGGTATAACCTGGGCATCTCCTGTATATAATTATATATGTACAGCCGGTATAACCTGGACATCTCCTGTCTATAATTATATATGTACAGCCGGTATAACCTGGGCATCTCCTGTATATAATTATATATGTACAGCTGGTATAACCTGGGCATCTCCTGTATATAATTATATATGTACAGCCGTTATAACCTGGGCATCTCCTGTATATAATTAATTATATATGTACAGCCGATATAACCTGGGCATCTCCTGTATATAATTATATGTGTACAGCCGGTATAACCTGGGCATCTCTTGTATATAATTATATGTGTACAGCCGGTATAACCTGGGCATCTCCTGTATATAATTATATATGTACAGCCGGTATAACCTGGACATCTCCTGTCTATAATTATATATGTACAGCCGGTATAACCTGGGCATCTCCTGTATATAATTATATATGTACAGCTGGTATAACCTGGACATCTCCTGTATATAATTATATATGTACAGCCGGTATAACCTGGACATCTCCTGTATATAATTATATATGTACAGCCGGTATAACCTGGGCATCTCCTGTATATAATTATATATGTACAGCTGGTATAACCTGGGCATCTCCTGTATATAATTATATATGTACAGCCGGTATAACCTGGACATCTCCTGTATATAATTATATATGTACAGCTGGTATAACCTGGGCATCTCCTGTATATAATTATATATGTACAGCTGGTATAACCTGGACATCTCCTGTATATAATTATATATGTACAGCCGGTATAACCTGGGCATCTCCTGTATATAATTATATATGTACAGCCAGTATAACCTGGGCATCTCCTGTATATAATTATATATGTACAGCCAGTATAACTGGGCATCTCCTGTATATAATTATATATGTACAGCTATCTGCTTGTATTATTTATATTATATTATAAACGTATAACCTGGGCATCTCCTGTATATAATTATATATATACAGCCGGTATAACCTGACATCTCCTGTATATAATTATATATGTACAGCGGTATAACCTGGGCATCTCCTGTATATAATTATATATATACAGCCGGTATAACCTGGATATCTCCTGTATATAATTATATATGTACAGCCGGTATAACCTGGACATCTCCTGTATATATTATATATGTACAGCCGATATAACCTGGGCATCTCCTGTATATAATTATATATGTACAGCGGTATAACCTGGAATCTCCTGTATATAATTATATATGTACAGCCGTTATAACCTGGCATCTCCTGTATATATAATTATATATGTACAGCCGATATAACCTGGGCATCTCCTGTATATAATTATATGTGTACAGCCTGTATAACCTGGGCATCTCTTGTATATAATTATATGTGTACAGCCGTTATAACCTGGGCATCTCCTGTATATAATTATATATTGTACAGCCGGTATAACCTGGCATCTCCTGTATATAATTATATGTACAGCCGGTATAACCTGGGCATCTCCTGTATATAATTATATTGTACAGCTGGTATAACCTGGACATCTCCTGTATATAATTATATATGTACAGCCGGTATAACCTGGACATCTCCTGTATATAATTATATATGTACAGCCGGTATAACCTGGGCATCTCCTGTATATAATTATATATGTACAGCTGGTATAACCTGGCATCTCCTGTATATAATTATATATGTACAGCCGGTATAACCTGGACATCTCCTGTATATAATTATATATGTACAGCTGGTATAACCTGGGCATCTCCTGTATATAATTATATATGTACAGCTGGTATAACCTGGACATCTCCTGTATATAATTATATATGTACAGCCGGTATAACCTGGCATCTCCTGTATATAATTATATATGTACAGCAGTATAACCTGGGCATCTCCTGTATATAATTATATAGTACAGCCAGTATAACCTGGACATCTCCTGTATATAATTATATATGTACAGCCGGTATAACCTGGACATCTCCTGTATATAATTATATATGTACAGCCGTATAACCTGGACATCTCCTGTATATAATTATTATATGTACAGCCGGTATAACCTGGCATCTCCTGTATATAATTATATATGTACAGCCGGTATAACCTGGACATCTCCTGTATATAATTATATATGTACAGCCGGTATAACCTGGGCATCTCCTGTATATAATTATATATGTACAGCCGGTATAACCTGGCATCTCCTGTATATAATTATATATGTACAGCTGGTATAACCTGGGCATCTCCTGTTATATAATTATATATGTACAGCTGGTATAACCTGGACATCTCCTGTATATAATTATATATGTACAGCTGGTATAACCTGGGCATCTCCTGTATATAATTATATATGTACAGCGGTATAACCTGGGCATCTCCTGTATATAATTATATATGTACAGCCGGTATAACCTGGACATCTCCTGTATATAATTATATATGTACAGCCGGTATAACCTGGGCATCTCCTGTATATAATTATATATGTACAGCCGGTATAACCTGGGCCATTCCTATAGTCCCTGTTAATCACTGTGCGGTTACACATGGCACACGGCCACTCTCTGCTCTCTCATGTATATGTCTTGGCTCGCTGCTGGGAGCGCTCGTTCTATATTACCGTCTATTAGACGATTTATTTGGTCTTTTAATATTCTACATTAAAATCTCACTTCCTCACAGACGCTGAATTTCAAACGGATTTGGCAATGGAGGAGCCGTGAACTGCGATGTCGGAAGCAGAAAACTCCCGAAGAATCAATTAAAGAAATATAAAGCGAATGTTTGGCGACGTTCTATAAACCTTCTCATGACTTCCGACAATGTAAAGAAAATTAATTCTAATATGATCGGAAACTAAATATAAAACAATGTGAATGAAACGTGATCAGGAGGCCGGCGGCCCTGAACTGTCAATCATTAGGAGCTAGCGGGGAAGTGTGGCGCCCCCTGCGGGTCCAGGCACCACAGAGGTACTGCACTCTTGTTAGGGGAGTACAGACCGATGCCGGGACACCCAGGCCACACTAGGGACAATTGTAGTGGGGCTGGTGGTGAAGGGAGTTATTAGAGTTAGAGGGAGTATTTTGGGAGGAGTGAGGTCAGACAGAACACATGTAGATGACGTGGGACACGTGACAAAGGGTATAAATAGAGCAAGAAACACCTAGAACATAGGAGACGACAGTGAGAAGGAAGACAGAGTAACCAGCTGAGGAGAGACCATTGAACACCAAGGTGGAGCTGGAGGGCAGCTATGGAATATATACCTGAGAAGTATCCAGAGGACCGGAGCAAGTGGGAGCTCGTCCTAAGGCCATCACCCAAGTGGCTCCAGGAGGAAGAGGGGGTCCCAGAGGCACGGGAAGTGAGCAATCCACCCATGGGACTCGTATCCATTGTCAGGCGCAGGAAAGTGGAGGGGCTAGGCTGCAAGGGGCATCAGAAACCCAAAAGACTAGTGGAGAAGACCAGGCTCAGAGAGCAACCCGGAGGCTGTGCCACTTCCAAGGTGACACAGCCAACAACCATGCACATCTGCTGGAAAGGTGGCAACCATAGGGCTAAGGGGAGACACTAGGAAAAGCCCACAGTCACTGGCTCAGAGCTCTGTGTGGCGAGGCACAAGGCAGGACGGGTGAGGCAAGCACAGTGTGAGACGACCTGGAAAGGACAGAGAAGGGGTGCTGGTTACATGCCAACCTATTACCAGGGAGTAGCTGGATCACTGCCTCTGAGAACCCAGTGCTCAGCGGCTGCTGCACAAAGACTGTGAGTAACAGAATTAAAGACGGCAGCCCGGTGGGTCTGTGACCCCCGTGATGAAGCCTTAAGAAAACCCGGTTCTAAGTATCCTAAGGCCCTGGAGGGGCGTGTCAGAACGAGGTCTTCCTAACATCCCTATATGGGTCTTTCCCCCATCACCATCATATACCTAATCTCTCACTATCCCTCCACTCGACTTAGATAATGCAAAAGCCAGTGAGCACAGTAGCCTGACCTCTGCTGAAATGTCTCATACTCAGGCTAGGGACTGTCCGGCGCATGGCACAATACAAAGATGACAACGGGGATGGAATGGGAGGAAAACCTGAGTGGTAAGGAGAGGGGAGATGGGTCACCTCCAGACACTCACCTGTCTCTTTACCCTAAGCTCCCTAACATCCCTATACAGGTCCTTCCCCTCGTCACCATCACGTACCTTATCCTTCACTATCTCTCCACTTGCCTTGGATAGTGCAAGGGCTGATGAGTGCACTAGTCTCACCTCTACAGACATGTGTCACGTTCGGGCAAGGAAACGTCCCAGGACATGGTTCAACACAATGATGACAATGGGGATGGAAAGGGAGGAAAGCCATAATGGTAAGGAGAGTGGAGAAGGGTCACTTCTTGACACTCAAAAGACTCTTTAACCTGAGCTCTATAAAGTCCCAATATGGGTCCATCCCCCCATACCTAATCCCTCACTGTCCATCCATCCACTCACCATGGATAGTGCAAAGGCCGGTAAGCACAGTAGCCTCACCTCTGCAGAAATGTGCAACACTCAGGTGAGGAATTGTCTGACGCATGGCGCAATACAATGATGACAATGGGGATGGAAAAGAAGAAAGGCTGTAGTGGTAAGGAGAGTGGAGAAGGGTCACTTCTTCACACTCACCTGTCTCTTTACCCTGAGCTCCCTAACATCCCTATGCGGGTCCTTTCCCGCTGTTGTCATCACGCACCTAATTCCTTTTGTCCCTCCACTCACCCTGGATAGTGCAAAGAGCGGTGAGCGCACTAGCCTTATCTCTGCAGTAATAAGGCACAGGGGAAGGAGGACAGGCAGAGGGACATAGACAAAAAGGATATACACCAACTTCAACTTTGCAGCGAAACACCAATATTATGACTCCAGCAACTTGCTTCCTTATTCCCCACTGGTAAGCATAGAAATGGATTATCCAGCCACTTAAGGAAACAGACAGCACTCAATGAAAGACAGGCAGAATTTCATTTATTAGACACAGCTAAACCCATATGGACATGGAACAGGAGGGAGGATGACAGCAAAATGGACAACTGCCGTTTCACGCTACTGGAAGCGCAGTGTAGCGTGAAACAGCCATTGTCCATTTTGCTGTCATCCTCCCTCCTGTTACCGTATCCATGTGGTTTTTGCCATGTCTAATAAATGAAGTTCTGTCTGTCATCCGGTGAGTGCTGTCTGTTTCCTTAAGTGGCTGGATTTGACTGAAATCTACTATACCGTGGAGACATAAGAGCGATTTCTGGAGGCTGAATCTGGCGGCATCCGTTGATCCCATCGATCCTGAGTATTAAGAGCATGCTATAAGGTAGGAAATGGATTCGATAACCGGCATCAGATGATGGTTCACGTGAAGTGAATTAAAGTGGAGGGGAGTGGTCACCATTGTAACAAAGAACTTCCAGCAAGGAAAGAGTACTTAACCCCTGCAGCACTAAAAGAAATAATTTAGAGTTTAATTAAAAATGGTTATATATATCAAATAATATAACATATATATAAATATAATAACAATATCTGATGACACGACTGTTGATAAAATTGACCAGGAATAGGGATCAGACCTTCTTCTCCAATCTCACAAAAAAAACTCCCCCAAAGTTCCCCTTTTCTTTGCTTTATTATATCCTATTTCTTTTGTATTTTCCATAATTGTTCCATTCCCTAAAAACTCCCTTCTCCTCTGGTTCACAGGCAGGACCCTCCCGTAGTTTTCACTCTGCCTGGAGTCCGTCCATGCGGTTTCTTCCCGTCTCCCTCCTAACTCCTCTAATGTCTTCTAATATTATTTACATGTATTTTTATTCGTCTCAGAATCTTCGGTTCACATCTGTTCTTTGTTTTTTTTCCCGGACTTTCCCTTGGTTTTGTAAGTTTTCTTTTTCATATCAAATCAAAGCTTTAATTCAGGGTAGTTTGGCATTTTCGATATTTCCAAGAGGTCTCTCTTGTATTTTACCCAATGATGGCATCTTCTTGAGACCTCTCGGGACAATGCATCTTCTTGACGACCTCTCGGGACAATGCATCTTCTTGAAGACCTCTCGGGACAATGCATCTTCTTGACGACCTCTCAGGATGTTGGATCTTCTTGACGACCTCTCGGGACGTTGGATCTTCTTGACGACCTCTCGGGACGTTGGATCTTCTTGATGACCTCTCGGGACGTTGCATCTTCTTGACGACCTCTCGGGACAATGCATCTTCTTGACGACCTCTCGGGACCATGCATCTTCTTGATGACCTCTCAGGACGATGCATCTTCTTGACGACCTCTCGGGACGATGCATCTTCTTGAGACCTCTCGGACGATGCATCTTCTTGACGACCTCTCGGACGATGCATCTTCTTCACGACCTCTCGGGACGATGCATCTTCTTCACGACCTCTCGGGCCGATGCATCTTCTTGACGACCTCTCGGGACAATGCATCTTCTTGAAGACCTCTCGGGACAATGCATCTTCTTCACAACCTCTCAGGACGATGCATCTTCTTGACGACCTCTCGGGACAATGCATCTTCTTGACGACCTCTCAGGATGTTGGATCTTCTTGACGACCTCTCGGGACGTTGGATCTTCTTGACGACCTCTCGGGACAATGCATCTTCTTGACGACCTCTCGGGACCATGCATCTTCTTGATGACCTCTCAGGACGATGCATCTTCTTGACGACCTCTCGGGACGATGCATCTTCTTGATGACCTCTCGGGACGATGCATCTTCTTGACGACCTCTCGGGACGATGCATCTTCTTCACGACCTCTCGGGCCGATGCATCTTCTTGACGACCTCTCGGGACAATGCATCTTCTTGATGACCTCTCAGGACGATGCATCTTCTTGACGACCTCTCGGGACAATGCATCTTCTTGACGACCTCTCGGGACAATGCATCTTCTTTACGACCTCTCGGGACGTTGCATCTTCTTCACAACCTCTCAGACGATGCATCTTCTTCACAACCTCGGACAATGCATCTTTTTGAAGACCTCTCGGGACGATGCATCTTCTTGACGACCTCTCGGGACAATGCATCTTCTTGACGACCTCTCGGACATGCATCTTCTGACGACCTCTCGGGACAATGCATCTCTTGACGACCTCTCAGGATGTTGGATCTTCTTGACGACCTCTCGGACGTTGGATCTTCTTGATGACCTCTCGGGACAATGCATCTTCTTGATGACCTCTCGGACAATGCATTTTTTGATGACCTCTCGGGACGATGCATCTTCTTGACGACCTCTCGGACGATGCATCTTTTTGATGACTCTCGGACAATGCATCTTCTTGACGACCTCGGGACAATGCATCTTCTTGACGACCTCTCAGGATGTTGGATCTTCTTGACGACCTCTCGGGACGTTGGATCTTCTTGATGACCTCTCGGGACAATGCATCTTCTTGACGACCTCTCGGGACGATGCATCTCCTTGACGACCTCTCGGGATGTCATTTAGTGCATTTTTCTTCACTCTGTGGTATATTCAGTGTTTTCTCTTCTCACAACTGCTCCTTTTGCTCCTCTCGTGAGCTCCACCTCTGGCGTCCTCTCTTTTCTCTCTCCCTCTCACCACCACTTCCCTTTGTCTCTGGATGGCTGCCATATATCTTAGTCTCTCGGTGGTGGATGCCAGTCACACACACACTGAGCTGCTATATATAGACACTGGAGGTTTATGAATTAATAACTGATTTCTTTACCCTCCAACAGAAATTAGTCACTTTAGAATGTCTCCAGGATTCTGAGAAGCAGACACAGGGTTGGCACGATTTATTCTCACATCTCCATGAATATATTACGGTGCTGCTTGGGTTCCCAACACTTAGTTAAGAGAACAGACTACAGGGCAGGGTCGTCATATCGGCTGCTTTATCCACAAATTCTCTTTCAAGGGAAACCTTCAAATAAACTTAGAACTTTTGTCATGTCTCAGGACTACGATCTGGTGGCCTTTTGCTCCATGGTCGGTTTCCTATCCTGCTGACCACAGCTTGGTTGGTCCCTGTCCAACTGCTGATGGTTCATTTACCTTTAGTTTTCTCCATGCTTGCAGCTATTTGTCTCTGTCCTATCACATCACAGGAGGGGCTATTTATTCTCTCCTTTCTCTAGCATTCTCTGCTGGCTATATTTCTAAGTGGATTACTGATAACGAGTACCAGGAAACAAGTGTTTTTATTACTTTGTGTTTTCTTATTTTGTCTTTCCTCCATCTTACTTCACTTCTAACAGAAAGGAGTCGGGCACCACAGTTAATCACGTCTCTCCAGAGATCCATGAACACCGCTGTGTTTACCCTTCCCTATCACATCTCAGAAGAGGTTATTTATACTCTCCTTTTTCTACCATTCTCTGCTGGCTATATGTCTAAGTGGATTGCTGTTAAGGAGTTCCCGGACTCAAGTGTTTTTATTATTTTGTCTTTCCTCCATCTTACTTCACGTCAAACAGAAAGGAGCCAGGCACGATCATTAATCATGTCTTTCCAGGGATTCACAAACACTGCTGTGTTTACCCTTTGTTTGAATGCCGCATTTATGCTATGGAGTGTACACTCCTAACAACTGTCCGTACATATCCACATAAATAGAAGAACAGCAATCACCATGTAGCTGGCAGCAAATCGGGACTTGATCTGGTGGCCTCTTTCTCCATGGTCGGGTCATTTCCTTCTGAGTCACAACTTAGTTGGTCCCTGTCCAAATGCTGATGGTTCATTTACTTTCATTTTTCTCCTTGCTTGCTGCTATTCAGGTGTTCTGACTTTCCCATTTTGTCTCTGTCCTATCACACCCCAGGAGGAGCTATTTATATTCTCCTTTCTCTAGCATTCTCTGCTGGCTATATTTCTAAGTGGATTACTGCTAAGGTGTTCCAGGAGACAAGTGTTTTTATTACTCCGTGTTTTCTTATTTTGTCTTTCCTCCACTTAAAAAAGAAAGGAGTCGGGCACCACAGTTAATCACGTCTTTCCAGGGATCCATAAACACTGCTGTGTTTACCCTTCCCTATCACACCCCAGAAGGGGTTATTTATACTCTCTATACCATTCTCTGCTGGCTATATTTCTTAGTGGATTGCTGCTTAGCAGTTCCAGGAGACAAGTGTTTTTATTACTCTGTGTTTTCTTATTTTGTCTTTCCTCCATCTTACTTTACTTCAAACAGTAAGGAGCTGGGCACGACCATTAATCACATCACATCCATGAACCTGTGTTTACCCTTCGAATGCCGCTCTTATGCTATGGGGTGCACACTCCTGAAGCACAGTCCATACATATCCCCATTAATGGAGGAAGAGTAGCACTCACTATGTACCTGGCAGGAATTCTTTATTTCAAAGGGTCAAACATGTAGACACGAAGGCAGGAGGGAGGATGGGAGTCCACTACGTGAAACGGCTGTAGTTCACTCCCATCCTCCTTCCTGTCTATGAGTCTACATGTTCAATCCTTTGAAATAAAGAATTGCTGCCAGCTACATGGTGACTCCATCTCACTTTATCTTACATTTCCCTTGCTTGCATTATTGTTTCTTTCTTTGCCCCTTTGTGCACGTGTTTTATGTTTCCTTACCTGGGTTCCTATATGTCTGCACGCTTGACCTAACTTGTTTTGTTGTGCATAACAACCTTCCCTTTGGTTCCTTAGTAGATACGAGAAACAACCCGACGGCCTTTTAGGCTGACAGGTCCAGGTTGTGGTATTTTAGACTGGTTGGGGGGGAGCGAGGCCAACATAAAACATAGCAACTATAAAACTATGAGGATAAGCCGACCAGCCCTTGGATGATAGGGTCTCAGTGGTCCCTTGTTCTCTTTCGGTGACTCCTTTTCGGTCAATTTTACAATAGCTTATTCGCTTTAATAGCGGCAATACCAAGTAGGCTGGGATTCACCAAGTGGATGAAGAGTTGATGAAGTTTGCACCGATTGCAGCAATGAGTCTCAGATGCCGCTGGCCTTACTGTATGGAGCGTACTCAACTCCTGAGACCCCTACATACATGGTGTGTGTACATGCCCAAAAATGGAAATCTGGACATAGTCGGCCCCAGCTATTGCCTGGCATCTGCAATGGCTGACGACAGCCCTAGGAATGGGTAGATACATCAAAAGTAATGGCTGCTCACTTTCCCCAGTCCAGCATGCTCGCTGCCTCGGGGTGATACTTGACTCTGCACTATGCACATCCACATATCCAAGCCCTCGCCACCTCCTGCCGACTCCAACTCAAATTATTTCACGGATCCGTACATTCCTTGACCAAGAAACTGCAAAAACACTCATACATGCCCTAATCATCTCCCACATCGACTATTGCAACCTCCTACTCTCTGGCCTCCCCTCTAGCACTCTTGCACCACTCCTATCCTAAACTCTGCTGCCTGACTAATCCACCTGTCTTGCCGCTATTCCCCAGCCTCTCCTCTCTGCCCTTCACTGACTTCCTATTGTCCAGAGGCTCCAGTTCAAAACCAAATGACATACAAAGCCGCCCACAACCTGTCTCCTCCATACATCTGTGACATGGTCTCCTGATACTTACCTACACGCAACCTTCGATCCTCTCAAGATCTCCTCCTCTCCTCCCCTCTCATCTTTTCTTTCTACAATCACATAAAAGATTTCGCCTGTGCTTCCCCCATACTCTGGAACTCGCAACCCAACACATCAGGCTCTACTACCATGAAAATCTTCTAAAGGAACCCAAAGACCCAAAAATAAGCCCAAAACCTTCAGCGATCCTAAGTCCACTAAACTACCGCATAACCGGCTCCATCCTCACCTACTGTATCCTCACTCATCCCTTGTAGACTGTGAAATCTTGCGGGCAGGGTTCTCTCTCCACCCCCGCTGTATCCTTACCATCCCTGGTAGACTGTGAGCCCTCGTGGGCAGGGTCTCTCTCTTTGTATCCTCACCCATCCCTTGTAGACTGTGAGCCCTCGTGGGCAGGGTCCTCTCCTACGTATCCTCACTCATCCCTTGTAGACTGTGAGCCTCGTGGGCAGGGTCCTCTCCTACGTATCCTCACCCATCCCTTGTAGACTGTGAGCCCTCGTGGGCAGGGTCCTCTCTCCTCACCTACTGTATCCTCACCATCACTTGTAGCCTGTGAACCCTCGTGGGCAGGGTCCTCTCTCCTCACCTATTGTATCCTCACTCATCCCTTGTAGACTGTGAGCCCTCATGGGCAGGGTCCTCTCTCCTTCCTCCTATTTGCTGTTTTTCTCCCAGCAATACTACTAACCCTAATTGCCTTTTTCTCTTCAGGGTGGGAGGATACAGTCCTAGGCTCTATTTTTAATTATGCTTTCACACTACCATCATTTGCCTTTGGCTAGACGTTCCTGAGAGTGAGGGCAGGGTGTGAACTGCTTTGTGTGGATTGTTACAGAGGAGGGAGGGTCACTATCCATGAGTGCTAATTGCCAGCTCTTGGGACAATGGAAAACATATGTTGACTACTATATTTTCCAAACAGTCTTTATGAAATAGGCATGACTTTCATAGTAATTATGCAGAACAGCCTAAAGACACACCCATGAGGAACCTTTCAACCACGCCCCTTCTTATAATGACCATAAAATAAAGTACTATTTAAAAAAAAGTACATCTCGGGGTGGGGGTGAAACTAAATACTCAGGGGAATAGTGGGAATGAATTAAGAGAAGGAACTAGCCTTCTCTTAGCTAAAGACACGCCCATGAGGAACCTTTCAACCACGCCCCTTCTTATAATAACCATAAAATTTAGTGCTACGTAAAAAAAAGTCCAAATTTCGGGGTGGTGGTGAAACTAAATACTCAGGGGAATAGTGGGAATGAATTAAGAGAAGGAACTAGCCTTCTCTTAGCCTAAAGACACGCCCATGAGGAACCTTTCAACCACGCCCTTCTTATAATGATCATAAAATGTATTACTAAGTAAAAAAAGTGCACATCTCGGGGGAAAAAACGTAATACTCAGGGGAGTAATGGGAATAATTTAAGAGATGGAACCGGCGACTTTTACCTTCGTGATAGGTCAGTTTTAAACGGGGAGGTGGGACCATCGATTGCCCCAAAAATAAACGTAAAACCATATGATAGTGTCACGCACGTAGTATAGCCGATGTTGGAAAGGAAGCAGGATGGTATGGTGGGCGCTGGACTTGGGTCCCTGCCTTGCCCTGTACCCAGAGATATCTCAGATGGTGAGGAGGTCTGGGCCACCACTCTTGCCTTATACTCCTCAACCAGCCCTGTGCTACTCCCTCTCACCTCCCACCATGGACAAGGAAAAACAGCAAGAAGTGTCAGCTCAGAAGGTCAAAGGCAGAGTGGAACTCTATCAGCGACGTCATCTCGAGGAAGGGGAGTCTATTTAAAGGCAGCCGCACAAGACACATAGACAGCAATAGCAGCTTCAGCATTAACCCCGAAAAACCCAAAGGAAATTAAACTGCAGCAGAGAAGTCAACATGTGACAGATAGGGTAGAAAACAGACAAGACAAGAAACCGATCCTCCATGCATTGTGAAAAGATAAAATATGAGGAGTCATAGGGTCACATCAAATGTGAGATATTGATATTGTCCTGGTCGTGTGAGATATGTGTCAATATTAATGATGGCAGTTTACCATGTAAATCCTTTCTCTATTTCCAGATTCATAACATTCCATGGAATCTAATTAGATTTGCAAGTATCAGATTTTGTTCCATTGTGGTCACTTGCAGCAACATTATTATCTAATAGGGTAAGTACCGGCGTCGATGCCAAAGTCTCCACCCGATGTGCGGGGTGTGGGAGCGCTCCTCGTACACAATCATCAATATCAGCTGTGTCTGACCGCTCAGGAAATGTCACCAATTAATAGCAATCCGATATACATACCAATATAGGAAGGCGGAATATGAGAAGATTGGGTTCTCGCCATTGTGACTATTATTGGTTTGTGGCAAGTAACGCAGATATTAGATTTCATGGTTTTCCAATGGATGGAATCCTGAACCACAAACGTCCCCGATACTACACTCACTTATAGATTACCTATATCCATTGTGGCCTCATAGTAGAAGGTGACTGTTTGGTAGCAGGGTATGATAGGATACCGCAGTCCCTCTGTAGACACAACAATACACAGCTGGTTCCTGTACAGACTAGTACTCCAACTGCACAAGTATGTAGGAAAATTAATGTAAGATTAGACTGTAATCACGTAGTGTCACTATGGTCTATCTTACTTGTGACAGCTTTGGGACCTCTGTCTCATTCCTTAATTGAGACTGCATTGTAAACATGTTTCTTTCCTTTGGCAGTTCAGGAATTAATGTCGGTTTCTTTACCAGGTGTGTCTACTTTGTGATCACTCCCATCCCCTTTATATGGTCACATGGCTCCAGCATGCTTTGCTGGTGATTGGACATTCCTGGCCAAGCTTCCTGAGGTGAAGGAAGTTTTCTGGAGAGCTGTCTTCTGCTAAGCCCGCAAGGGTAGGGTCCTCTCTCCCCTCTGTATCAGTCTGTCACTTTGTTCATTATATTTGTAACTTGTCTGTATGTAACCCTTTCTCAGTACAGCGCCATGGAATAAATGGTGCTCTATAAATAAATAATATAATAAGCCTTCTGCTGCAAAGGAGTGAGGCAGCAGACATGAAATTGCTGTGTTGTTCCCCTGTCTGTCTCCTCTCCCCTTTAGTCTTTATTGCAGTGGTTGGGACTAGTGATCCCTCCGGCCATTCCCTATTGAGGGCTAACATCAGGACAAGCGAGAGACTAGGTATCCTGCTTGGCGATTGGCTGAAAGAACCCACATAGGGACGGTAGGGAGATCAGGGTACAGTTGCAGGTGAGTGCAGGACGTCATCTCTCCCCCGTCCCTATGAGAAGAATCCTCCGCTGTATTTGTTCCCTCCCCCAGTGTCTTCCCGTCTGTTTTGTGTTGTGCACCGAACATCATTGGTCCAGGCGTCCCTGTCACCTCGGTACCTAGACATTCCCCTTAGTCCAAGCCTGACACATGGCTTGTAAAGCACATTCTCTGTGTTGCCGCACCTCCACTTTGCTGGTTCCTGTACAGACTAATACTCCAACTGCACAGTCCCTAAAGGCTCCTGCACAGACTGGAATATCCCTAATTTGATGACTAGATGATGAATGTTCAGGCCTCACTACGTAATAGGATGTCAAGAGTTTCCCGCACTTCCTAGGGAACCAGGGGAGAGATTACTATGTGCAACAACCATATCATGACAAGCATACAGACGACACACAATTCGACCATAACTATAAGGTAGTCAGGACAGTGTACAGCTGAGCTGTACCTAAAGCTGGGTGCCCTAGGCGAGTCCCTGTCCCAAAGATTACCCCTGAAGGTGGGGATGCCTGGGTATCATACCTTACTAGGTTCCTGAGTAAAACTCACCTGAATGTAGCCTAACCCAAACCCCCAAGACGGTGTGGAGGTGCTGGAGATCAAGGAGGCACACAGTGAACCCAGGCAGGTAATAGGTTTCAAATAGAAACGTTGCTGCTGCCAGAGCAATGACACCACAGTTGAATGACATCGAGCTTCAATACAGGAAAGTATGCAAGTTCTATTGTTGACAAGTCAAAAAGCAGGTCGATATAACGGAAGGGAAAGGTAATAACAGGCTACAGCTGAAGGCTGTATACTCTTCCATTAAACCTTTCAGCATAGAAGAGCAAGTGCCTTTGAGTGAGCTCTACAGAAAGCCTGCAATTAATTACATGCAGAGACCTCCTGACATCAGATCCTGCAGAGGTGACAACAGTACACGGCACACTCATGACAGCTACATTCTGCTGTCACAACCATACACTATAAAACCTATTCTGTAAAGCAGCATCTAAGTAATACCGCCACACAGTGCTGAAAGCAGGTGTCTGGAACTAATTAATTACTGAGGTACTCTGTAGTCCAACACCCAACACTTAGCATGTCGCCACCTATCAGCTGCTATCGACTCCTGCTGTGGTCAGATGTCAGCAGTTTAGGGAGTCGAAACAGTGCAACTTCATACATCCTATACCTTCATCATCAATATCTCAGTCATGGCAATGGTGGAGTTGGAAGGGATCTTCTGGGTCATCGTATCCAACCCCTGATCAAAGCTAGAGTCACTAAATCATCCAGACACACGTCTGTCCAACCACCATCACAGTCTGTCCAACCACCCATGTCAGTCAATTCTACCATTAAGTGCTGAAATAATACCAACATACAGTGTCCAAGTCACAGGTCCAATCACAAAGAAGTATCAATATCTAAATGATACTGCTATAGATCTGGGATTATCTGAAGTATAATAAGTGACTGCACCAGCAGAATAGTGAGTGCAGCTCTGAAGTATAATACAGGAGGTAACTCAGGATCTGTAATGTAATGTATGTACACAGTGACTGCACCGCAGAATAGTGAGTGCAGCTCTGGGGTATAATACAGGAGGTAACTCAGGATCAGTAATGTAATGTGTGTACACAGTGACTGCACCAGCAGAATAGTGAGTGCAGCTCTGGATATAATACAGGAGGTAACTCAGGATCAGTAATGTAATGTATGGACACAGTGACTGCACCAGCAGAATAGTGAGTGCAGCTCTGGAGTATAATACAGGAGGTAATCTCAGGATCAGTAATGTAATGTATGTACACAGTGACTGCACCAGCAGAATAGTGAGTGCAGCTCTGGAGTATAATACAGGAGGTAACTAGGATCATGTAATGTATGTACACAGTGACTGCACCAGCAGAATAGTGAGTGCAGCTCTGGAGTATAATACAGGAGGTAACTCAGGATCAGTAATGTAATGTATGTACACAGTGACTGCACCAGCAGAATAGTGAGTGCAGCTCTGGAGTATAATACAGGAGGTAACTCAGGATCAGTAATGTAATGTATGTACACAGTGACTGCACCAGCAGAATAGTGAGTGCAGCTCTGGAGATAATACAGGAGGTAACCAGGATCAGTAATGTAATGTATGTACACAGTGACTGCACCAGCAGAATAGTGAGTGCAGCTCTGGAGGATAATACAGGAGGTAACTCAGGATCAGTAATGTAATGTATGTACACAGTGACTGCACCAGCAGAATAGTGAGTGCAGCTCTGGAGTATAATACTGGAGGTAACTCAGGATCAGTAATGTAATGTATGTACACAGTGACTGCACCAGCAGAATAGTGAGTGCAGCTCTGGAGTATAATACAGGAGGTACCTCAGGATCAGTAATGTAATGTATGTACACAGTGACTGCACCAGCAGAATAGTGAGTGCAGCTCTGGAGTATAATACAGGAGGTAACTCAGGATCAGTAATGTAATGTATGTACACAGTGACTGCACCAGCAGAATAGTGAGTGCAGCTCTGGAGGTATAATACAGGAGGTAACTCAGGATCAGTAATGTAATGTATGTACACAGTGACTGCACCAGCAGAATAGTGAGTGCAGCTCTGGGGTATAATACAGGAGGTAACTCAGGATCAGTAATGTAATGTATGTACACAGTGACTGCACCAGCAGAATAGTGAGTGCAGCTCTGGAGTATAATACAGGAGGTAACTCAGGATCAGTAACGTAATGTATGTACACAGTGACTGCACCAGCAGAATAGTGAGTGCAGCTCTGGAGGATAATACAGGAGGTAACTCAGGATCAGTAACGTAATGTATGTACACAGTGACTGCACCAGCAGAATAGTGAGTGCAGCTCTGGAGTGATAATACAGGAGGTAACTCAGGATCAGTAAGTAATGTATGTACACAGTGACTGCACCAGCAGAATAGTGAGTGCAGCTCTGGAGTATAATACAGGAGGTAACTCAGGATCAGTAATGTAATGTATGTACACAGTGACTGCACCAGCAGAATAGTGAGTGCAGCTCTGGAGTATAATACAGGAGGTAACTCAGGATCAGTAAGTAATGTATGTACACAGTGACTGCACCAGCAGAATAGTGAGTGCAGCCTGGAGTATAATACAGGAGGTAACTCAGGATCAGTAATGTAATGTATGTAATGACACCAGCAGTAGTGATGCAGTCTGGAGTATAATACAGGAGGTAACTCAGGATCAGTAATGTAATGTATGTACACAGTGACTGCACCAGCAGAATAGTGAGTGCAGCTCTGGAGTATAATACAGGAGGTAACTCAGGATCAGTAATGTAATGTATGTACACAGTGACTGCACCAGCAGAATAGTGAGTGCAGCTCTGGAGATAATACAGGAGGTAACTCAGGATCAGTAATGTAATGTATGTACACAGTGACTGCACCAGCAGAATAGTGAGTGCAGCTCTGGAGATAATACAGGAGGTAACTCAGGATCAGTAATGTAATGTATGTACACAGTGACTGCACCAGCAGAATAGTGAGTGCAGCTCTGGAGTATAATACAGGGGTAACTCAGGATCAGTAATGTAATGTATGTACACAGTGACTGCACCAGCAGAATAGTGAGTGCAGCTCTGGAGTATAATACAGGAGGTAACTCAGGATCAGTAATGTAATGTATGTACACAGTGACTGCACCAGCAGAATAGTGAGTGCAGCTCTGGAGTATAATACAGGAGGTAACTCAGGATCAGTAATGTAATGTATGTACACAGGACTGCACCAGCAGAATAGTGAGTGCAGCTCTGGAGTATAATACAGGAGGAACTCAGGATCTAATGTAAGTTTGTTGACCAGTGACTGCAACACAGATAGTGAGTGCAGCTCAGTAAAACAGGAGGTAACTCAGAGTCCATAATGTAATGAATGACACAGGAAGTAGACACAGCAGAAAGTGAGTGCAGCATTGGAGAGTACATACAGAGTAATCAGATCATAGTAATGTAGTACACAGTGACTGCACAGACAAAATAGTGAGTCACTCGGAGTATAATACAGAGTAACTCAAGGATCAGAACATCTATGTATGTAACAGTGACGCACCAGAGAATATGATGCAACCTGAGGATAATAAGGGGTACTAGATAAATAAGTGTTGTACAAAGTGGACTGACAGTCGTAATAAGTAGTGCAGCTCGAGTGAAAATTAAGGAGGTAACTCAGACAGAATTAATGTATGTTCACATTTGATCTGCACCGAGAATAGTGGTGCACTATGATAAGTATACACAGGAGGAAACTCAGATAGTAAAAAAAAAAAAAAAAAAAAAAAAAAAAAAAAAAAAAAAAAAAAAAAAAAAAAACCCCCCCCCCCCCCCCCCCCCCCCCCCCCCCGTGACTGCACCAGCAGAATAGTGAGTGCAGCTCTGGGTATAATACAGGAGGTAACTCAGGATCAGTAATGTAATGTATGTACACAGTGACTGCACCAGCAGAATAGTGAGTGCAGCTCTGGAGTATAATACAGGAGGTAACTCAGGATCAGTAACGTAATGTATGTACACAGTGACTGCACCAGCAGAATAGTGAGTGCAGCTCTGGAGTATAATACAGGGAGGTAACTCAGGATCAGTAAGTAATGTATGTACACAGTGACTGCACCAGCAGAATAGTGAGTGCAGCTCTGGAGTATAATACAGGAGGTAACTCAGGATCAGTAATGTAATGTATGTACACAGTGACTGCACCAGCAGAATAGTGGCAGCTGAGTAATAAGGGTAACAGGATCAAAGTTATGTACATATCAAAGGGTGAGCTGAGTATAATACAGGGAATCAGTCAGTATGTAATGTATGTACACAGTGACTGCACCAGCAAGAATAGTGAGTGCAGCTCTGGAGTATAATACAGGAGGTAACTCAGGATCAGTAATGTAATGTATGTACACAGTGACTGCACCAGCAGAATAGTGAGTGCAGCTCTGGAGTATAATACAGGAGGTAACTCAGGATCAGTAATGTAATGTATGTACACAGTGACTGCACCAGCAGAATAGTGAGTGCAGCTCTGGAGTATAATACAGGAGGTAACTCAGGATCAGTAAGTAATGTATGTACACAGTGACTGCACCAGCAGAATAGTGAGTGCAGCTCTGGAGTATAATACAGGAGGTGACTCAGGATCAGTAATGTAATGTATGTACACAGTGACTGCACCAGCAGAATAGTGAGTGCAGCTCTGGAGTATAATACAGGAGGTAACTCAGGATCAGTAATGTAATGTATGTACACAGTGACTGCACCAGCAGAATAGTGAGTGCAGCTCTGGAGTATAATACAGGAGGTAACTCAGGATCAGTACATGTAATGTAATGTACACAGTTGCACAGCAGAATAGTGATTGCAGCTCATGGATATTATACAGAAATAGTATTTCTACTGTATAGGTTTATTGACATGAGTTTCTAACCAGATGTTAGTAACAAGCCATCTAATCCAACCCAAGAAAAGGAAATCAAAACCATAGATGTCCATACATTTGGTTGTGTATATTAATGAGAAATGACACAGGGAAAAGGTATTGAACACATGAAGAAAAAGAGGTACAAAAAGCAATGGAGAGTCCTATCAGCAGCTGATAATCAGTAAGTAGAAAGCAACCTGCCACTTAGTAAAAATAATATCGACCGGTTTAATGATGCCTTAAGAAAAGGCGATCTCATTTCAAGGTACTACACAAGAAACATCTCATGATGGGTAAAACAGTGAGCCGTCCCAAGATCTTTACAACCTTATTGTTGCAAAACAAACTGATGGCAAAAGGTTGGTACTTTGCAAAAATATAAGGTTGTGCTAGAAGAAAGGGCTGGAAAGTCCTGTAATAAAGTAGTAGGACAGCCTCAGCAACAAGAATTGAAAAATTAGGATTCACCAAATTTGAACACAGTCCAATGTTTCGACCACTTTTTGGCATTCTGGAATCCTGAGACATATACGGTAACTTAATGTATACAAATTGTATAGCTAAGGAGAAATGAAGAATGAGACACTTAGCTTATAGATATGGCCATATTGATAACCGCCCAGTAGCCACATCAAGGCCTGTCTCTCATACTGGGTCCCTATGCTCAGTCACAGCCTCATCTGGATAAAAAACGTCCTGTTTTGTGGGCGAGTAGGAATATAAGAGACACGCCTCAATGTGGCTACTGGGTGGTTATGGATATGGCCATATTTATGAGCTAAGTGTCTCATTTTTTCCTTTCGTCTTACCTGTAATGTGTTTCTGTACTCAGTTATATGTCTCAGTATTCCAGAGTGCTGCTGTTTTTTAGGTAACAATGTATGGTGTTCGATGTTGCACCTGTGCACACTATAGGATTGAGTGTCGCAGATTTTTTTCTATTTTTTTTCAGGGACATCTGTGCATGTAGAGTCTGGATGTGTGATTTGGATATGCATCTGTCAAGACTCTAAATATTTTGATTACCTTTTGAGCATTCTTGCCCTCTTCCAGGATGGCGTCCTTTGCTCCATGTGCCTTTTTGTCTTTCAGCCTTTACAAACCCTACCCCAGCCTCCAGTCATTTCTAGAGTATTCTGCCTGGTTTCCTGCTCCTAGTGGCTTCTAAGGTTCTCTGCCAACTCCTGCAAATCTTGTGTGACTCTCCTGTTGCTGCTCTTCAGAGGTTCTGCTATCTACGCCTGTTACCAGCGTTCCTTTGCTTCTGGCTGCTCATGCTACCCCTCTGTTCCTTTTGCCTCACCTGCCCTTGTTGCTGTGCTGTCGCTTTCTACATACAAATGATGCAGATCATGAGACTGTTCTGGACTTAATAATTTCTGTTCTGGCTCTGGTTCTGTCTTCTTTCCAGGTCTCTCTGGATGATTTAATGTGTTATATAGACTTGCTTTAAACATCTCCTTGTTTGGACTTGCCCTAGACTTTCCTTTTACAGCATCTCCAAGTGTAAACTGCACTTTACAGACTGCTCAGCTGATTGCATTTTCCTCTGAGGTTTTTCATCAGACTTTCCATTAAGGCTTCATTCATATCATCACTGTGTGTTTAGACTTGACTGTTTCCTCTGCACTTTGTTGTTATCACTGTGTCTTATAATATAGACTATTTCACCTATAAACTGTGTCTGTTGTGTCTTTGCTCCACGCAACAAGACTCCTGAGCTATCCATTGTAATTATTACAGCATCTTAAATACACAAAACTCCACATCTATTTCCAGGTTTGGTTCTGCAGAGTATAAAGGCTGAACATGCCACAACTATTTCTCATTATTAATACATAATTTGTCTGCCGCATTTGACCTTTGTCTGTACAGAACGAGCACGATCCTGGCCAACAATAAGTTCTATGACAGCGATCTCGCAGCCAACGCATTCATCGAGGATGAGAATATCGAGCACAATATGAAGTGCGAGTCTTCACCTTCACCCATGTGCAGCCAAGTACTCTCATGCCAGCCTTGGAAATACTTTTAATTCCATTCTGGGATCTTGATCCATTTTACCGAACATAATGCAATGCCAATTAATAGGAGAACGTTACTAGAAGAGAATAAAAAAAAAGATGCAATGTCCAGCCGGGGCACAGAATTATAGCACCTCCATTGGAATCCCTTCTGCCACCAGATTCCAGCACTGGAATGGTGTCAGCGGTCGGTGACTCACAAGCTCCGCTCCGAGTTTGCACACGTCTTTGTAGAATCAGCGGTCAGTTCTGACCTTACATGCCTCATCAATCCTAAGCGAAAATATACAGACTAATTATTACATCATTACGTCAGTGCACACAATGACTGTCACAATGAAATCAAGCGTTTGACACCAACTGCAAATATTACACGATGTGTTCCCCTCCTGAGTGCAAATTAAATTATTCTATACCCTGAAGATTTCACTGGAAATACATGTCCAAAGCTCTCAAGCTAGGGAGCCCTGAACTCACCCTATCTCAGGTTTACTCAAATGGTGGAGAGGCCTGAGTCTCCACCCTAGCCCTGCTCCTATACAGCCCTGAGTTGATTCCCACTCCCCCTCCCCTCCACAGATAAAGACAGACAGGGGAAAAACCAAAATACAATCTCACAGCCCTCACAGACAGGGAGAAGACAATAAGTAATAAAGGAGACAACAAGTACAAGCGCGAGGTAAAAGTGCAACAAGTCCATGTGTGTTGCTGTGGTGATTTAAATCTGAGTTTATTTCCTTATGCTGCTGTGTGGAGGTGAGGTGGAGGGGTGTGTCATAGTATTCAGATCATCACTTGCTCAGCCTTGAAGTAGTTCCACTTCCCTCCACCGGGTGTCGCAGATAGAATTCAGTCTCTACTTGGACCTCGTGCAGTGAGGATGTGCTGTGCTGCTGTTGCTTTTCACTTTAATAGGAGCTGATGAGTTTTCCTGGTCCATGGGTGGAGGTAGGGACTCTTATCCTAAGGATGATCAGTAGCAAAGGGCAAGGGTGGCGGCCTGGACATCCTCACCTTCAGAGGTAATTCTAGGATCAGGGTGAGCCAGGGACTCCCAGTCTAAGGGTCAGACTAAACAAGCCACAACTGATGTCAGATTACTGGAACACCAAGAAAAGGACTGGTAATGCTGGAGCAAAGCAGAAGCTAACTTCAGCATGAGCGAACAGATTTCACCATCTTAAAAAGGCAGGGAGCGACTGTGATAGGTTGACCAGAACATGTGATTTTAGAGGTAATCAGGGTCATACAGAGATTAACTCACTAATGAGAACACAGCTAGTCAACGCCTGGGCCTGACTGTGCAACTCAAAAGCAGCAGAGAAACCTCAGTGTACAGTGCCAGAATCTATAGTGTGAACAGCGCCAGATGCTGCCATGGCACCAAAATGCCATATGATAAAACAAGTCTTGGCACCCTTCAAATTGTTCTATAAATGAAGCATTACCCACAGAAAATTAATGCAATTACACATGTTTATTTCCTTTCTGTGTATTGGAACAATACAAAAAAACTGGAAAAAAGGACATAGTTTCACACAAAATCCCCAAATTGCTGTGAAGTTTCTAAAATTGTAGGTAAACAACTTTGTTTCAAGTATATGACATTCGTTCACACTCACCGGTGACAAGTAACAGGTGTGGGCAATATAAAAATCACACATGATAAATAAAGGAGAAGTTGCCTCAACCCTTGCACTGTGTGTCTGTGTGTACCACACTAAGCATGAAGAACAGAAAGAGGAGAAGAGAACTGTCTGAGGACACGAGAACCAAAATTGATTAACAATATCAACAATCTCAAGACTACAAGTCCATCTCCAGAGACCTTGATCTTCCTTTGTTCACAGTGTGCAACATAAAGAAATTTACAACCCATGGCACTGTAGCTAATCTCCCTAGACGTAGAGAAAAATTGATGAAACATCAAGAAATTTACAACCCATGGCACTGTAGCTAATCTTCCTGAACATAGAGCAAAGTTGATGAAACTTCACAGCGGTGGATAGTCTAGATGGTGGATAAAACCCCAATCAAGGTCCAAAGAAATTCCGCCTGTCTCAGGCTCAGGGGGCATCAGTGTTAACGTGAACATCCACATGTGAATGACATGAAACGCTATGGGGGAGACCCAGGAGGGCCCACTTCTGACACAGAAAAAAAGCCAAAGTGTATATGAGGAACCAAAATCCTTCTGGAAGCGTTGGTGGACAGATGAACAAGATAGAGCTTTTTGTAAGCAATCATTCTACATATACTGAACAGTAATGAGAGCCGACAAAGAAAAGAGCACAGGACCTACAGTCACATATGGGGGAGGTCAGAGAAAAGTGCACAGGACCTACAGTCACATATGGGGGAGGTCAGAGAAAAGTGCACAGGACCTACAGTCACATATGGGGGAGGTCAGAGAAAAGAGCACAGGACCTACAGTCACATATGGGGGAGGCAGAAAAAGAGCACAGGACCTACAGTCACATATGGGGGAGGTACAAGAAAAGAGCACAGGACCTACAGTCACATATGGGGGAGGTCAAAGAAAAGAGCACAGGATCTACAGTCACACATGGGGAGGTCAGAGAAAAGAGCACAGGACTACAGTCACATATGGGGAGGTCAGAGAAAAGAGCACAGGACCTACAGTCACATATGGGGAGGTCAGAAAAAAGAGCACAGGACCTACAGTCACATATGGGGAGGTCAGAGAAAAGAGCACAGGACCTACAGTCACATATGGGGGAGGTCAAGAAAAGAGCACAGGACCTACAGTCACATATGGGGAGGTCAGAGAAAAGAGCACAGGACCTACAGTCACATATGGGGAGGTCAAGAAAGAGCACAGGACCTACAGTCACATATGGGGGAGGTAAGAAAAGAGCACAGGACCTACAGTCACATATGGGGGAGGTCAGAGAAAAGAGCACAGGACCTACAGTCACATATGGGGGAGGTCAGAGAAAAGAGCACAGGACCTACAGTCACATATGGGGGAAGGTCAGAGAAAAGGCGCAGGACTACAGTCACATATGGGGGAGGCAGAAAAAGAGCACAGGACCTATAGTCACATATGGAGTAGGTAAAAGAAAAGAGCATAGGATCTACAGTCACACATGGGGGAGGTCAGAGAAAAGAGCACAGGACCTACAGTCACATATGGGGAGGTCAGAGAAAAGAGCCAGGACCTACAGCCACATATGGGGGAGGTCAGAGAAAAGAGCACAGGACCTACAGTCACATATGGGGGAGGTCAGAGAAAAGAGCACAGGACCTACAGTCACATATGGGGGAGGTCAGAGAAAAGAGCACAGGACCTACAGCCACATATGGGGAGGTCAGAGAAAAGAGCACAGGACCTACAGTCACATATGAGGGAGGGCAGAGATGTTTTCCTGCCTCTGGCACTGGGCGCCTTGACTTTGTGCAAGATATCATGAAATCTGAATATATCAAAGGATTTTGGGTGACAATGTATAGCTCGGTGTCAGAGAGCTGGGGGGCGTTCTAGGTCAGGGAGGGTCTCCAGCAGAACAATGACCCCAAACATCAAGAAGCCCCAAAAATGAAGGAAACAAAGTGCTGGAGAGATGTGAAGTGTCGGCAATGAGTCCTGAGCTAAATCCCATTGATCACCTGTGGAGAGATGTGAAGGGGCAGCAATGAGTCCGGATGTAAGTGATTGTCTACCTAGCCAGAGTATATTGGTGATATCCTTAGGGTAACATGGATATTCCTCACTCCAAGAGAAGAAAGCTAAAAAAGTCCTCTGCACCCCAATGGAAGGAAAATGTCCAGTCTTATTGGTTGTCCACATAATATAGTGATCATGTAGTTATTTCTCTCGAAGCGCTAACCTAACACTATAGATACATCTGGAATGAATGAGCCGGAGACATGACCTCACAAGGCTTCCAGTGCGATGTGGCCTTCACACACACAGACCGGCGGAAACAATAAATATAAATGTATCGAGGAAACGCCTAAAAATAGTTGGTATACAACAAGAAACAGAGGAAACACCAAGAGATAAGTCAGGACTGGCAATGATTCAGGCTTCCAGAAAATGACGTTTTCTAGGGCTTCTGACACGCTAGTTTTCTTTTGCATGGATGTCTATCTAGTTTTGCTAAAATTTGAGCTTTATTATAGGACATTCAAGCCAAAGAAGGGACGGAAGACTTCAGAACAAGTGAATCAAAGGACCCAGCATGAACACAATATAGGAGTCTCGGCAATCTCAGAAGACGTCTCGCAGTGATGGTGGAAGAACATTGTCATCTACTGGTCGAAGGAACTACTCGGGACTCAGCTACAACAGAGCTCGATAGCGATTCAGGTGGTGATTGTGGCACAGCTACTATGTATATGTGGCGCCCCTGCGTCCAGGAGGCCACAAAGGGAACTGCAGCCAGGCAGGTAGGACATTGTTAAACACTAACACCCTCACAGCCCACACAACCCACGTGTCAGAGAAGGTTACATCCAGCCCTGAGATTAGATACTCTATGAGATCGGAGGGGTGGTGGATTCAGAGGAGTGGGTTGGGCACACCAGAAGGTCAGGTGACTGACAGTATATAGTGAGGGGGAGGAGTGAAGGAAGGTAGTAGGCCGAGGTAGGCTGAGCTGTAAAGACCAAAGAGCAGCAGAGAAGCTGAGGAGCATGCCAGAAAACAGCAGCAGGTTGAGCTGAAGCTGAGCAGTAGAGAGCCACACTGCCCGGAAGAGTGAAGACACACGGAGCGCAGAATCTGTACTGAGCCAGTGCGAGCCAGAGGAGAGAGAAAGCCCATTCAGAGTCAGATCCCAGGAGTGTGAGAGAGCCGAGAGGGACGGTGTAACCCGGGGCCCTAGACACACAGCTAAAGCAACTGACTGCAGGCGGAGTAGCCCTCCTATGATACTGAAAGGAACAGAGAGAAGGAGCCTGGCAGAGCCTCGTGCTCGGATGCTGGAGGCTGGGCTGAAGTAGAGTGTCAGCTCTAGAGGGGACCGTAGTTCACCCGGCATCCCCAGACAATACGACGAGGGGTCTGAGTTCCAGATTGAGATCCCTACCCTAAAGGACAGGCAGCTAAGTGACACACTAGGACTCACAGAAGCCCGAGTCACCGCCATACTGTCCAGTGTCACACAACATTAAGAAAGAGAATGCAACAGCCCGGAAAGGGACACTAAAGACTGTGTGAGGGGTCACAGGGAGAGAGAGGAGCCTGGCTGCAGGAGAGAAGGGAACCCAGAAAGGGAGAATGCAACCGTGTATTAAGAACTGTGCTGTAAGAACTGCAAATGACTTGTAACCTGCTGAGAGAGAACAACTAAGAGTAAAGCTTTGGAAAACCCTGAATTGCCTCTCTTGTCTGCATCTATCTGCACACCATCTTCCCTCATACAGATCCAGCCTGTCAGCACCAGCCAGGAGGAGAGATCCCTGCAGCCTACAAAGTACGTGTGCTACAACTACACACCATAGACTTTAACTCTTACTGCCCCGGGGGATACAGTTCTCCCCACTGGAACTATACCATCTCCGCTGCCACTCCATCACCCCCGGAGGTTCTGCAGCAGCGGCGGCCCCATCACTGGCCACACCAAGTGGGTGGCGTCACCCGTGACATATCCCCTTGTAAATAATTCCCCTTTATTGCCGAGCCAGGGACACGGTCCGGACCAAGCCACCTGTGACTTCCCCAGTACCGTCCGGTCCGGTACCGAGTACCCCAGTCCCGTGGGGCCCGACATATAAAAGCCCAGGGAAGGAGATGGTGCCAAGACCTGCAAGGAGGCATACAGTTGAGCGGTGGATTGGGTCTTAAACAGTAGCTTAGGCCAACAGTCGATGTTACCGGAGAAGTCCCTGAAATGGACTGGACCTCTTGGAACACCTGAAGCACACTAGACTCCAGAAGGAACCTGAAGACTGAATACCAAACATTCACTCCTGAAGGAAACCAGAGGACGAATAATGAACGATGACCCGAAGACCAAATACCAAGCTTCAACCCCAGAGGTAACCAAAAAACCAGATACCGGACATTGACCCCAGAAGAAACACGAAGACCAAATACCAAGCATCAACCCCAGAGGTAACCAAAAAACCAGATACGGACTTGACCCAGAAGAAACACGAAGACCAAATACCAGCATCAACCCCAGAGGTAACCAAAAAAACAGATACCGGACATTGACCCCAGAAGAAACACGAAGACCAAATACCAAGCTTCAACCCCAGAAGGAACCGAAAAACCAGATACCGAACATTGACCCCAGAAGGAACACGAAGATCGAATACTAAACATTGTTTCCTGAAAAACAAAGACAGAATACCGAACATTGACTACAGAAGGAACCCAAAAACCGAACATCGAATCCAGAAGGATCCTTAAGACTGAATACTGAATACAGACTCCTGAAGGAACCCAGAGACCGAATAATGAACATTGACTCCATAAAGCACCCAAAAACCTAATACCAAACATTGACTCCTGAAGGAACCTGAAGACCGAATACCTGCGTAGACTCTTGAAGAACCCAAAGATCGAATACTAAACATTGATTCCAGAAGGAACCCAAAAACTGAATATAGAACATTGACTCCAAGAAGAAACCTGAAGACCAAATACCAAGCGTAACTCTTGAAGGAGCCAAAGATCGAATACTGAACATTGATTCCAGAAGGAACCCAAAAACTGAATATAGAACATTGACTCCAAGAAGGTACCTGAAGACCAAACATCAACTCTGAAAGGAACCCAAAGACCGAATACCAATCGACTCCTGAAGGAACCCAAAGACTGAGACCCAAACATTAAATCCAGAAGGAGCTCAAAGATTGAATACCGAACATCAACTCCAAAAGGAAACCCAAAGAACAACATACCAAACATTGACTCCAGAAGAAACCAAAAGGCCAACATACCACCAAATATCGGCTTGAGAAGCAACCTGAACACAGAACATCAACTCCAGAAGAAACCCAAAGACCGAACACTGAGAATCAACTCTAGAAGGAACCCGAAGACCGAAGACTGAACGTTGGCTCCAGATGGAACCCAAAACTGAGTACCGAACATCAACTTCAAAAGGTACCTAGACACCAAACATTGATTCCGGAAGGAACTCGAATACCAAATACCGAAAACCAAACGCCGCCAGGAGATGATCTGCATGATCTGGGCTGCTTCATCCAGTCCAGGAGTACAGTACTTAGTGGGAGAAAGTTAACCACTAAGGTTTGACTTGAGGTTTAGCTGGTTTTCTGATACATTTCATGGTTCTGTGTCTATGTTTCTGATATGTTCATGGTTCTGTATCTATGTGTTTCTGATATGTTCATGATTCTGTGTTTATGTTTTCTGATATGTTCATGGTTTTGTGTCTGTGTTTTCTGATATTTTCATGGTTTTGTGTGTATTTTTTTATACATTTCATGGTTCTGTGTCTGTTTTCTGATACATTTAATGGTTCTGTCTATGTTTTCTGATATTAGCATGCTTCTTGTCTATGTTTTCTGATACATTTCATCGTTCTGTGTCTATGTTTTCTGATATATTTCATGGTTCTGATTCTATGTTTTCTGATACATTTCATGGTTCTGTGTCTATGTTTTCTGATATATTTCATGGTTCTGTGTCTGTTTTCTGATACATTTCATGGTTCTGTGTCTATGTTTTCTGATACATTTCATGGTTCTGTGTCTATGTTTTCTGATACATTTCATGGTTCTGTGTCTATGTTTTCTGATACATTTCATGGTTCTGTGTCTATGTTTTCTGATATAATCATGGTTCTGTGTCTATGTTTTCTGATATAATCATGGTTCTGTGTCTATGTTTTCTGATACATTTCATGGTTCTGTGTCTATGTTTTCTGATAATTTCATGGTTCTGTGTCTATGTTTTCTGATACATTTCATGGTTCTGTGTCTATGTTTTCTGATACATTTCATGGTTCTGTGTCTATGTTTTCTGATATATCATGGTTCTGTGTCTATGTTTTCTGATATAATCATGGTTCTGTGTCTATGTTTTCTGATACATTTCATGGTTCTGTGTCTATGTATCTGATACATTTCATGGTTCTGTGTCTATGTATCTGATACATTTCATGGTTCTGGGTCTGTCTTCTGATACATTTCATGGTTCTGTATCTATATTTTCTGATACATTTCATGGTTCTGTGTCTTTCTTTCTTTATATACCGTATATACTCATGTATAAGCCGACCCGTGTATAAGCCGACCCCCCTACTTTTGCCCCCAAAAACTGGGAAAACGTATTGACTCGCGTATAAGCCGAGGGTGGACTCCAGCACAGGTATACAACCCCCAGCAGTGAGGTATACAGCCCCCAGCAGTGTGTTATACAGGCCCTCCCAGTGGTATACAGGCCCCAGTAGTATGGTATACAGCCACCAGGACAGGTATACAGCCCCCAGCAGTGAGGTATACAGCAGGCCCCCAGGGGTATATACAGCAGGCCCCCAGGGGTATATACAGCAGGCCCCCAGGGGTATATACAGCAGGGCCCCAGGGGTATATACAGTAGGCCCCAGTGGCACTCGCCCCCCCATCATGAGAAGAGCCCCCCACACTTTGCAGAGCCCCCCCGCTGCATTATCTTACCATCCAGGGTCTTCTTCACCGCGGGTCCTGCAGTCCATCCTCGCGCGCTGTGTTCCCGGTCCCTTGTGACCCGGCGGTCACAGTGGAATGACGTCATCGCGCCGGGTCACGTGAGACCGGAACACAGCGCGCGATGATGACTGCAGGACCCGCGGTGAAGAAGACCCTGGATGGTAAGATAATGCAGCGGGGGGGCTCTGCAAAGTGTGGGGGGCTCTTCTCATGATGGGGGGGGCGAGTGCCACTGGGGCCTGCTGTATACACTGGGGGCTGTCTGTATACACTGGGGGGCTGTATGCACGGCTCCCCCTGCCGCTGTGATGGGCGGGGGGAGCCGTGCATATCTAATGAGCGTCCCCACGTGATGGGCCGCTCATTCAGCAGCCTCCCCGCCTCCTCCAGCCTCCCCAGCACCCGGACACCATAGGATTACCGTATTGACCCGTGTATAAGCCGAGGGGCGGAAAAACTCGGCTTATACATGATATGTATTTAGTCTGGTATGTGTCTTATTATGGTTCTGTGTCTATGTGTCTGTTTGTTCATGGTTCTGTGTCTATGTTTTCTGATACATTTCATGGTTCTGTGTCTATGTTTCTGATGATTTCATGGTTTGTGTCTGTTTCTGATACATTTCATGGTTCTGTCTGTTTCTATGCATTTTCTAGTATTGTCTATTTCGATGGCCATGGTGTGTCTGTGTTTTCTGATACATTTCATGATTCTGTCTATGTTTTCTCATGCATTTATTTATTAGTTTTTGTGTCTATGTTTTCTGATATGCTCATGGTTCTGTGTCTATGTTTTCTGATACATTTCAAGGTTCTGTGCTATGTTTTCTGATACATTTCATAATTCTGTGTCTGTTTTCTGATATACTTTATTGTTCTGTATCTGTTTTCTGACACATTTCATGGTTCTGTGTCTATGTTTTCTGATATGTTCATGGTTCTGTGTCTATGTTTTCTGATATGTTCATGCAGTGGCGTAACTTCAGGCCCAGGGCCCCGATGCGAAAGCTCCAACAGGGCCCCCAATTATTGTAAATCTTAAATAGCATTAGTGCGATCGCAACCCCTGCACCTGTTGTAGTTACGCCCCTGTGTTCATGGTTCTGTGTCTATGTTTTCTGATATATTTCATGGTTCTGTGTCTATGTTTTCTGATATATTTCATGGTTCTGTGTCTATGTTTTCTGATACATTTCATGGTTCTGTGTCTGTTTTCTGATATATTTCATGGTTCTGTGTCTATGTTTTCTGACACATTTCATGGTTCTGTGTCTATGTTTTCTGATATGTTCATGGTTCTGTGTCTATGTTTTCTGATATGTTCATGCCTGAATGTTTCACAAAATTTATTTCCATTTTTCCTCTAACTGCTTTTAATACCTCTGCTGCAATCTGTCATGTAACAGTTTCCACTTGCATTTTATACAATATAACTGTATATTCTGTGTCTGTGTTTTCTGATATGTGCATGGTTTTGTGTCTATGTTTTCTGATACATTTCATGTTTTTTTGATACATTTCATGGTTCTGTGTCTGTTTTCTGATATGTTCATGGTTCTGTGTCTGTTTTCTAATATACTTCATGGTTCTTTCTCTATGTTTTCTAACATGTTCATGGTGTTATGTCTATGTTTTCTGACATGTTCATGGTTCAATGTCTGTTTTCTGATACATTTCATGGTTCTGTGTCTACAGTCCCTGACAAAAGTTATGTGGCTTATCCATGTTATGTAAGTAAAAGCTTATAACCGGACTTTAAATTCATCCATTGGTTGTATAAATTATTCTTTTGAGAGCTGAAACCTTCCCAAATGTTTTTTAGGTTAAGAAAATAAATTGGCATCAATGATGAAATATTGATCATTTAATGAACACAGAATGGTCAGATTTTGGCTAGACAAAATTTTTGTCACCTGGTCATATAATGCCCCCAATCCTAGTTTACATCCTCACCTGTGCTCCAAAAATGATCGGTTAATTAGTGTGCATAAAAAGAAACCCAGCACCCCAGACCTTCACTGGTACTGCAACTTGACAACATGCCAAAAATCCACCCTGCCACCAAAGCCTTGATTATCAAGAGGCTGAAGACCAGATCCACTGCAGAGGTGGCTGGCACCTTTAATGTGTCGCAGCGTCAAGTACAAAGAATTAAAAAAAGATTTGAAGAGACTGGAGATGTGTTTGACAAGCCCAGGTCCACCAGACGCTGCAAGACAACTGCTCAGGAGGAACGTTTGTTAGTAATCCAAAGCAAGCCCCTCTTCCACTGCAGCAGAGCTCCTACAGGCCTGGTCACCTCAAGTCCCTGTGTCAACTAGAACAGTTTGTAGGATTCTGTCTTGAAATGGCCTCTATGGTCAAATCAGTGCACAGAAGCCAGCACTAAACAAAAGGTAAGTAAAAAAACTTGTGGCATTTGCAAACTCCCACAGCCTGCTAAACAGATGGACGCTGGAAAAGTGGCAGAAGGTGGAATTCTCTGATGAATCTTCAGTAGAATTACACCACAGCCACCGCAAATACTGCAGGAGACCTACTGGAGCCCGTATGGATCCAAAATACACCCAGAAAACAGTTACATTTGGTGGTGGAAAGATCATGGTCCAGGGTTACATTCAGTATGGGGGTGTGCGAAACATTTGCAAGGTGGAAGGTAATATCAATAGCCTAAAATATCAAGAAGTGTTAGCTACTTCTTATATTCCAAATCATAAAGGGGTCAAATTCTGCAGCAGGATGGTGCTCACATCTCATTTCATCCATCTCTACAACAAAGTTCCTCCAGGCAAAAAAGTTCAAGGTGCTCAAGGACTGGCCAGCCCAGTCACCAGACATCAACATCATTGAGCATGTTTGGGGTAGGATGAAAGAGGAAGCTTGGTTTTGTGTCTATGTTTTCTGATATGTTAATTGTTTTGTGTCTATGTTTTCTGATATATTTCATAGTTCTGTGTCTATGTTTTCGGATATGTCATGGTTCTGTGTCTATGTTTTCTGATATGTTCATGGTTCTGTGCCTGAGTTTTCTGATACAGTTCACGGTTTTGTGTCTATGTTTTCTGATACATTTCATGGTTCTGTGTCTCTGTTTTCTGATACATTTCATGTTCTGTTCTTTGATATCTGTGTTTTTCTGATACATTTCATGGTTCTGTCTCTATGTTTTCTGATATGTTCTAGGTTCTGTGTCTATGTGTTCTGATACATTTCATGGTTCTGTCTCTATGTTTTCTGATAATAGTTTACTTGGTTCTGTGTCTATGTGTTGTTTTCCTGCTATACATTTCATGGTTCTGTGTCTATTCTGTTTTCTGTTACATTTTTTACTGTTCATGTTCATTCGTGTTTTCTGATACATTTCATGGTTCTGTGTCTGTTTTCTGATACATTTCATGGTTCTGAGTCTATATTTTCTGATGTGTTCATGCCTGAATGTTTCCCAAATTCTATTTCCATTTGTTCCTTAAATGTTTGAATACCTCTGCTGCAATCTGTCTTGTAACAGTTCCACTTGTTGGCTGCATTTTACACAATATAAATCTTTCCTCTCTGTTGGCTGCACCGGCGGGTGAGACGCTGCCTTGTAAGTAACTGTCATATGTGACATTCGGGAGATCTTGGGAATATGCAGGATAAACAGCGGATATTTTGTATACACTGGTTACATCATCAACATCAAAAATACCTGTCACCTGAACACCAGGAACGCGGAGGAGTTATTTTTTGGCGCTCATAACTAAAGTCATTTCAGTCAGGAACGACTCCACATGAATCAAAAGCACAACGCATTTCAACCTAAAAACACATCGTCGATGCATCTTTTCATTTGAAAAGTTTGATTTTTGGGCATTTTTATACCAAATTCAACTTTTTTTCATCCTCTTCACTTTTTAGGTTTTTAAACCCCTTCACTATTTAGTAATTTTTCATTTTTTCACTTTAGTTTTTTCCTCCTGTTCTGCCACGACCCATAACTTAATCATTTATTTGCTCATCTTGACCATTTTCCAAGATGCATAATATTCTAATTTTTGGGGATCTGGGGCTTTGTGAGGTCTTATATTGTCATCTTTAGCTGAATTTTTACTGATACCGTATTGGGGTAGATACAATATTTTAATCGCCTTTTACCCTATTTACTGCAATGTAACCAAACAAACGTAATTCTGGCGGTTTGATTATTTTCTCTTATTGTACCGATTTCCCATCAAATTAATTTATTTTATGTTTTACTAAATCAGACATTTACGAATGTAATGATACCAAATATGTGTATTTTTTTAGCTTTATTTTTAATGGGGCAAATGAGGGATGATTTTGACTTTTGGGTTCTTTGTTTTTTTTTTCATATTGTTCAATCCTTTTTTCCCACTTTTTTCTGTATTTATTTGTTTATTTATTTAGTTTATTTCTTTATTAGTCCATTAGGAGATTAGAAGCTGAGATAGTTCCATCACTTGTGTTATACATAGCAACACATCAGCACTACTATGCACAGCTAAAATCACAATCTCACTCACTTCCAGATTATTGATTTAACATGCAGCGTTCATGCTTCTGTTGCGCACAGTACAACACAGGTTAGAATGAGATGGAATGAGATGGGGTGCAGTAAAACAAGAATATAACTAATAATACTGCTCCCTATATACAAGAATATAACTACTACAATACTGCTCATATGTACAATAATATAACTACTATAATACTGCTCCTATATACAAGAATATAACTACTATAATACTGCCCTATATACAAGAATATAACTACTATAATACTGCTCCTATGTACAAGATATAACTACTATAATACTGCCCTATATACAGAATATAACTACTATAATACTGTCCTATATACAAGAATATAACTACTATAATACTGCTCCTATGTACAAGAATATAACTACTATAATACTGCCCCTATGTACAAGAATATAACTACTATAATACTGCCCTATATACAAGAATATAACTACTATAATACTGCCCTATATACAAGAATATAACTACTATAATACTGCCCTATTACAAGAATATAACTACTATAATACTGCCCTATGTACAAGAATATAACTACTATAATACTGCCCTATACAAGAATATAACTACTATAATACTGCCCTATATACAAGAATATAACTACTATAATACTGCCCTATATCAAGAATATAACTACATAATACGCCCTATTACAAGAATATAACTATATAATACTCTCATATAAGAATATAACTACTTAATACTGCCTATTACGATTACTCATATACTGCCCCTATATACAAGAATATAACTACTATAATACTGCTCCTATATACAAGAATATAACTACTATAATACTGCCCTATATACAAGAATATAACTACTATAATACTGCCCTATATACAAGAATATAACTACTATAATACTGCTCCTATATACAAGAATATAACTACTATAATACTGCTCCTATTACAATAATATAACTACTATAATACTGCTCCTATGTACAAGAATATAACTACTATAATACTGCCCTATGTACAAGAATATAACTACTATAATACTGCCCCTATATACAAGAATATAACTACTATAATACTGCCCTATTACAAGAATATAACTACTATAATACTGCCCTATATACAAGAATATAACTACTATAATACTGCCCTATATACAAGAATATAACTACTATAATACTGCCCTATATACAAGAATATAACTACTATAATACTGCCCCTATGTACAAGAATATAACTACTATAATACTGCTCCTATATACAAGAATATAACTACTATAATACTGCCCTATATACAAGAATATAACTACTATAATACTGCCCTATATACAAGAATATAAACTAATATAATACTGCCCTATATACAAGAATATAACTACTATAATACTGCCCTATTACAAGAATATAACTACTATAATACTGCCCTATATACAAGAATATAACTACTATAATACTGCTCCTATATACAAGAATATAACTACTATAATACTGCCCTATATACAAGAATATAACTACTATAATACTGCTCCTTATACAAGAATATAACTACTATAATACTGCCCCTATATACAAGAATATAACTACTATAATACTGCTCCTATTACAAGAATATAACTACTATAATACTGCCCTATGTACAAGAATATAACTACTATAATACTGCCCTATATACAAGAATATAACTACTATAATACTGCCCTATATACAAGAATATAACTACTATAATACTGCTCCTATATACAAGAATATAACTACTATAATACTGCTCCTATATACAAGAATATAACTACTATAATACTGCTCCTATATACAAGATATAACTACTATAATACTGCCCCTATATACAAGAATATAACTACTATAATACTGCCCTATATACAAGAATATAACTACTATAATATGCTCCTATATACAAGAATATAACTACTATAATACTGCCCCTATTACAAGAATATAACTACTATAATACTGCTCCTATTACAAGAATATAACTACTATAATACTGCCCTATTACAAGAATATAACTACTATAATACTGCCCCTATACAAGAATATAACTACTATAATACTGCCCCTATATACAAGAATATAACTACTATAATACTGCTCCTATTACAAGAATATAACTACTATAATACTGCTCCTATATACAAGAATATAACTACTATAATACTGCCCCTATATACAGATATATAACTACTATAATACTGCCCTATATACAAGAATATAACTACTATAATACTGCTCCTATATACAAGAATATAACTACTATAATACTGCCCTATATACAAGAATATAACTACTATAATACTGCTCCTATATACAAGAATATAACTACTATAATACTGCCCTATATACAAGAATATAACTACTATAATACTGCCCTATATACAAGAATATATACTACTATAATACTGCCCTATATACAAGAATATAACTACTATAATATGCCCTATATACAAGAATATAACTACTATAATATGCCCTATATACAAGAATATAACTACTATAATACTGCCCCTATATACAAGAATATAACTACTATAATACTGCCCTATATACAAGAATATAATACTATAATACTGCCCTATATACAAGAATATAACTACTATAATACTGCCTATTACAAGAATATAACTACTATAATACTGCCCTATATACAAGAATATAACTACTATAATACTGCCCTATATACAAGAATATAACTACTATAATATGCCCTATTACAAGAATATAACTACTATAATACTGCCCCTATATACAAGAATATAACTACTATAATACTGCCCTATATACAAGAATATAACTACTATAATACTGCTCCTATATACAAGAATATAACTACTATAATACTGCCCTATATACAAGAATAAACTACTATAATACTGCTCCTATATACAAGAATATAACTACTATAATACTGCTCCTATATACAAGAATATAACTACTATAATACTGTCATACAAGAATTAACTACTAAATACTGCCTATATAAGAATATAACTACTAAATACTCCCCTATATACAAGAATATAACTACTATAATATGCCCTATTAAAGAATATAACACTATAATACTGCCCTATATACAAGAATATAACTACTATAATACTGCTCCTATATACAAGAATATAACTACTAATATATATATGCATTTCCTATATACAAGAATATAACTACTATAATACTGCCCTATTCAGATATAATACTTAATATGCCTATATCAGAATATAACTACTATAATACTGCTCCTATGTACAAGAATATAACTACTAAATACTCCCCTATATACAAGAATATAACTACTATAATATGCCCCTATTACAAGAATATAACTACTATAATACTGCCCTATATCAAGAATATAACTACTATAATATGCTCCTATATACAAGAATATAACTACTATAATACTGCTCCTATATACAAGAATATAACTACTAAATATCCCTATATACAAGATATAACTACTATATACTGCCCTATATACAAGAATATAAACTATAATTGCCTATATACAGATAAACTCTATAATCTGCTCCTATTACAAGAAATAATATAAATACTCCCTATAAAGAATTAACTACTTAATACTGCCCTATATACAAGAATATAACTACTATAATACTGCTCCTATATACAAGAATATAATACTATAATACGCTTATTACAGAATATAATATAATACTGCTCCTATTACAAGAATAAACTACTATAATACTGCTCCTATATACAAGAATATAACTACTATAATACTGCCATTACAGATATAACATAATACTGCCTATAAGATTAATCTATAATATGCTCCTATTACAAGAATATAACTACTATAATACTGCTCCTATTACAAGAATATAACTACTATAATACTGCCCTATATACAAGAATATAACTACTATAATACTGCTCCTATATACAAGAATTAACTACTATAATACTGCCCTATATACAAGAATATAACTACTATAATACTGCTCCTATTACAAGAATAATACTAAATATCATAACAAATATAAACTAATACTGCCCATATCAGAAATACTACTATAATACTGCCCTATTACAAGAATATAACTACTATAATACTGCCCTATATACAAGAATATAACTACTATAATACTGCCTATATACAAGAATATAACTACTATAATACTGCCCCTATATACAAGAATATACTACTAATCAGCCTATTACAAAAATAACACTTATGCCTATATACAAGAATATAACTACTATAATACTGCTCCTATATACAAGAATATAACTACTATAATACTGCCCTATATACAAGAATATAACTACTATAATCTGCCCTATTCAGAATACACTAATGCCATGATTAACTTAGCTATCAAGAAATACTACTATAATACTGCTCCTAATCAGTACACTAATCCCAATAGACTTTCTTCAATAAACTATCTGCCCCATATCAGATACATAGCTTAGTAACTATCGCAATGACACTTACTGCCACTTCGTTCTATAACCATAACGAATATAACACTATAATACTGCTCTATATACAGATACTATATACTCATAGATAACTACTCCCTATATACAAGAATATAACTACTTAATACTGCCCCTATTACAAGAATATAACTACTATAATACTGCCCTATATACAAGAATATAACTACTATAATACTGCCCTATATACAAGATAATATTAACGCCTATTGAATAACACTAGCCCTATATACAAGATATACTACTATAATAAGCCCTATATACAGATTAACTCTATAATACTGCCCTATATCAAGAATATACTCTTATACTGCCCTATTACAGATACTATAAATTATACGTACTATATACTGCCTATTCAAGAATATAACTACTTATACTGCTAATATACAAGAATTAACACTTTCTTACCTAGTTTACAAGATTAACTACTATACAGTTAACTATTATACAAACAATATGCTATCAGTTCATATTGTCACACTCTCTATCAGAAACAACTTAAAAAAATCTTAGCCCCGTTCTCTACTCCCTATCAGAAATCTCATCTATGTGACCATCATCACTCCTCAAGGCCCTTGAACTATCTAGCTAATCTCTCTCGTAGCCTTGCCTTCACGATAACACTAGAATGCCCCTCTCACCAGTCATCCCTTAACTGACACACGCAGATTGAATTCTATCTAGTACTGCTCCACTCAGACTGTCTCTGTCTCCCTATGCACAAGTCATATACTACAAGTCTGCCCTATACAACTTACTAGGATCCAATTCAAACTGCTTGTTCTCACTCACAAAGCTCTTCACAGTGCAGCACCCCCTACATCTCTCTTTCATCTCTGTCTATCACCCCAACTCGTTCTTTTCACTCTGAAGTCACTTTAGACTAACATCTGCATAATCCGAAACCACCCACTCCATCTCCAAGACTTCTCCGAGCTGCACCAATTCTCTGATGCTTTACCACAACTTACATAGTTTCAGACCATCTCTAAAAACGCATCTTTTCAGCCCTATCATGACCCTAGTCAAAGTCATCTAGACATAACCAGTCTCAAATGGATCACAAATAATGGTTGGTGGCCACTCATCTGCTCCTATCTGTTCCCCATCTCCTCAAGTTGACTATTACCATGATTGTAAAAAGCCCCTGTACTTTGTGTCACCCCACCCCATGTTAGATTGTAAGCTCTTATGAGCAGGGCTGCCATTATTTCGCTCTAATTATTGTATTATGCTTTATATTGTATTGTATTTTTGATAACTGTTTCTTATGATTGTTTAAATATATAGCTCTGAATTGTGAAGTGCTGCGGAACATCTTGGCGCTATATAAATAAAGATTATTATTAACGTATTATCATTGTTTCATCCACTATCTTATGACTTGCTTAGCAGGACACTGTAATTTGTCACAATATAAGTCATATGTTTCAATGTACATTTTTGGGTGACAATATATTGTTAACCCAAAGGACAAAAAAAATGAATGGAGTAAATAAGAGTTCTTTTCCATCTGGTTTTACTCATATATTGCATAATGATATTTACATCTCTATGAGAGCGATCCTTCAGGGGAGACGTCCTAAGACTCTATTATAAATTTTAGCAGTAGCAATGACTTTGACTAATTGACCAATGTATAATGATCATTAATCCTGTCCAACGCATACCTAACTATTGTACATGGTATTCAATTATGCAAAGGTCAAAAAAGTAAGTCATCAATACATCCCCGGGAGCAAAAAGAGCTGGAGAAATCGAATATAAAGAATTTAAACTCAGGACAAACTTATTAAATACTTATACAACAAATAAAATTAAACAATTAAAGTTTACCTTAAGAATCGCAAGATTTAGAAATCAAGCAGGATCCACATAGAAATATAGCCAGCAAAAAAAGTCCAGCATAAGGCAGGTATAAATAGCCAAACTTGATTTGTGATAGGACAGAGCAAATGAACAAATGAAAACACTTGATAATGTGATAGGACAGAGCAATGAACAAAAGAGAACACCCGATATGTGTTATTTAAAAAGAGTGAGTATATAATTAGATCACAGACTGAACATGAGTCAGTAGTTGTGATGCAGACAAAACTTACATATACCTTAAATAAACTAAAGAAATACATCCCTGGGAGCAAAAAGAGCTGGAGAAATCAAGTATAAAGTATTTTGACTTGTGACAAACGTATTAAATACTTATAAAAGTAAATTAAAACAATTAAAGTATACCTGAAGAATTGCAAGATTTAGAAATCAAGTTGTTAGAGGTAAGTCCCTTCATCCAATACCTATCCCAACTGCGATGAAATCCTATGTGACAGCCTATTTAGCAGGATCCACTTAGAAATATAGCCAGCAAAAAGACCGACATAAGGCAGGTATAAATAGCCAAACTTGATTTGTGATAGGACAGAGCAAATGAACAAAGAAAACACCCGATATGTGACAGGACAGAGCAAATGAACAAAAGAAAACACCCGTTATGTGTTATTTGAAAAAGACGTGAGTATACTAATAGATCACAGACTGAACATGAGTCAATAGTGTGATGCAGCAAAAAATTACATATACCTTGAATAAACTAAAGAAATACATCCCTGGGAGCAAAAAGAGCTGGAGAAATCGAATATAAATAAAGTATTTTGACTTGTGAGAAACTTATTAAATACTTATAAAACAAATAAAGTTAAACAATTAAAGTTTACCTTAAGAATCGCAAGATTTAGAAATCAAGTTGAGTTAGAGGTAAGTCCCTTCATACAATACCTATCCCAACTAAGATGAAATCCTATGTGACAGCCTATTTAGCAGGATCCACTTAGAAATATAGCCAGCAGAAAAGACCGACATAAGGCAGGTATAAATAGCCAAACTTGATTTGTGATAGGACAGAGCAAATGAACAAAAGAAAACACCGATATGTGACAGGACAGAGCAAATGAACAAAAGAAAACACCCGATATGTGTTATTTGAAAAAGACTGGAGTATACTAATAGATCACAGACTGAACATGAGTCAATAGTGTGATGCAGCAAAAACTTAAATATACCTTGAATAAACTAAAGAAATACATCCCTGGGAGCAAAAAGAGCTGGAGAAATCGAATATAAATAAAGTATTTTGACTTGTGACAAACCTATTAAATACTTATAAAACAAATAAAGTTAAACAATTAAAGTTTACCTTAAGAATCGCAAGATTTAGAAATCAAGTTGAGTTAGAGGTAAGTCCCTTCATACAATACCTATCCCAACTAAGATGAAATCCTATGTGACAGCCTATTTAGCAGGATCCACTTAGAAATATAGCCAGCAGAAAAGACCGACATAAGGCAGGTATAAATAGCCAAACTTGATTTGTGATAGGACAGAGCAAATGAACAAAAGAAAACACCCGATATGTGATAGGACAGAGCAAATGAACAAAAAAAACACCCGATGTGTGTTATTTGAAAGACTTGAGTATACTAATAGATCACAGACTGAACATGAGTCAATAGTGTGATGCAGCAAAAACTTACATATACCTTGAATAAACTAAAGAAATACATCCCTGGGAGCAAAAAGAGCTGGAGAAATCGAATATAAATAAAGTATTTTGACTTGTGACAAACTTATTAAATATTTATAAAACTAAATTAAACAATTAAAGTATACCTGAAGAATTGCAAGATTTAGAAATCAAGTTGAGTTAGAGGTAAGTCCCTTCATTCAATACCTATCCCAACTGAGATGAAATCCTATGTGACAGCCTATTTAGCAGGATCCACTTAGGAATATAGGCAGCAGAAAAGACCAGCATAAGGCAGGTATAAATAGCAAAATACAATATTTGATAGTGTGGCACCCTAGAGTCCGGTTGCCACAATGGCATTGCCTCCTTTGGGGGGTAATGTCATGCTTGGAGGCTAGAAGGGGTATCCACACTAAGTAAGCCCACAGCATGCAACATCTTTCCTGACTCAAGGACTGAAGGGGATCAAGACCCAGGTTCAGGAGAGCTCCCCTATAAATTCCAGCCTTGAGGCTGGGTTAGTCAGTTCAGTTCCTAGGAGGACTGTGAAGACGACCTGTGGACTGGAGCATTGCCAGGCTCGTCCCAAGCAGAGTAGAGAATGAAGGTACAGCAAGCATGAGGGACCTGTAGGAGAGGGTCTGAGAAAGGAGAGAAGGGGGCCTGGGGAGCGGAGCCAGTTACCGGCTCACCCCAGAGCAGAGCGACACCGAAGTCTAAGATTTTGCGGCTACTACAGACCAAGCGGCCAAAACTGGAGGACAGTTGACAGGAGACTCCACATCTTCCGGCCACAGCAAAACACCTGGGGGCATAGCTGCACTTGAGAGCTCAGGGACAGTCACCAGAGGAGTGGTGCACGGGAAGGGTTCAAGCTGCCTGCCATACGGATGAGAGACTTACCAGCAGGAAGAGAGAGTCGCAGCTTAACTACAGGCAGCCAGGACCAGCAAAGAGGAGCGTAGCAGGGAGGCCTCAGAACTCACCGGGTGTGAAGATCCCCAACTTGGTTACAGACCATCCGGATTCACAACATCACCTGTGGACAGTGTCCTGGTTTCAACCTGCAACTACCAGTAAAGGTAACGGAGACTGTGTACTGTGTGTCTGTCTGTTATTCTGCGCCCTGTGTCCTGCACGCCAACGGCCTACCACCACCACAGAGACTATACGGGTTGCCCTGGGGAACTGCTCCACCCATGGGGAGCGTTATCAGCTTAGCTACGATTCCATCATCTCCAGAGGTCCCGCACCGCAGCGTTTGCCCTCATTAGCCCAGCATCACGGTTGGCGTCACGACTGCATTCCCCAAAACCATAACCCGGAAACTTTTATTGATACTGCCAGGGTCACGGAGCCGGGTCTCGACCTCTGTGACTCCCCAGAAGTATTATAACCCGGTTCCGAGCACCCCACGGCCCTGTGGGCCCATCAATAGGACAGAGCAAATGAACAAATGGAAACACCCAATATGTGATAGGACAGAGTAAATGAACAAATGAAAACACCTGCTGACCTCACGCCAGCATGGATGGAAGCAAAAGTGAAAGACAATCAGCATTTGGAAAGGGATTAACTATGCTGTGGCTCAGCGGGAAAGGGAGCCGACAAGCATCTTGAAAAAGACTTGTGTGTGTTAATAGATCACAGACTGAACAGGAGTCAACAGTGTGAAGCAGCAGCAAAAAAGGCAAAGACAATTCTTGGATGTAATAACAGAAGCCACAGTCTAGATCACATGAAGTCATTGGGTAGGGTCACATTGGCGTTTTTTGTTTAAAATCCTGATCCGGTTTTGAGCTTTAAAAAAGCTCAAAACCGGACCAGGAAAGGCTCCTGATGGAAGCCTATGCAAAACACCGGATGGCTTCACAAGCCATCCGGTGGCCGGATCCGGCACTGCTGCCTGCGTTTTAAATCATGCAGGCAGCAGTTTTCGCAGCGTTTACCGGGACCGCACTGCGGTCACCGGATGGCTCAGGATGTGTAATCCTGAGCCATCCGGTAACTGCAGAGTGTGCGGATCCCGGCTCAGCAAACCTAGTAAAGATTAAATAGCTGACCTAAATGACTGTTAGAGGTCTGTAGGGGGGCTTAGACCCCCCTACAGACCGGCCGGCCACTTCCATAGTGTTCTTCAACAATGTCTCACTGTGCACGGGCGAGGAGCCCGTGCATGTCATCCAAAGTGCCCCCCCCCCCCGTATCACTATAGAGGCGTGCATACACCCCTCTATTACAATTATGCTTTAATTATGTCATATACAGCAATAAGTGTCCCAATCGTAATGTCAGAATATATTTACATGTGTTCTGAGGCATAGCGAAGGGAATTCCATGGGCGGGGCTGTGTGCAGTAGCCTCCGCCCGCTCCTTCTTGATGGCCGCCCCCTCTGGCCGTAATCCAGTCTTGTGAGGGCGGGAACGTCGTTAAAGGGGCGTGGCTAACCGCGGCACTTAGTTAGCCACGCCCCTTTAACGACGTTCCCGCCCTCACAAGACTGGATTACGGCCAGAGGGGGCGGCCATCAAGAAGGAGCGGGCGGAGGCTACTGCACACAGCCCCGCCCATGGAATTCCCTTCGCTATGCCTCAGAACACATGTAAATATATTCTGACATTACGATTGGGACACTTATTGCTGTATATGACATAATTAAAGCATAATTGTAATAGAGGGGTGTATGCACCCCTCTATAGTGATACGGGGGGGGGGGGGGCACTTTGGATGACATGCACGGGCTCCTCGCCCGTGCACAGTGAGACATTGTTGAAGAACACTATGGAAGTGGCCGGCCGGTCTGTAGGGGGGTCTAAGCCCCCCTACAGACCTCTAACAGTCATTTAGGGCAGCTATTTAATCTTTACTAGGTTTGCTGAGCCGGGATCCGCACACTCTGCAGTTACCGGATGGCTCAGGATTACACATCCTGAGCCATCCGGTGACCGCAGTGCGGTATTCACCACACAGTTTTGAAAAAAAATGTGTGTGCCCGGCATTGCGTTCACCGCATCCGGATCCGGATGCGGTGAATGCAATTTATGTTTTCAATGTGACCCTACCCTAACTCTGTGCTAATGCTGCCAAATTCTACGTTTTACACGGAACCCCCCTGAACGCAGGCAATGGTGCTGGTGTGACCCTAGCCATTATCACCCTCTACTCCTCTGTGGTCAGACCTCATCTGGATACTGTGTTCAGTTCTGGGCAAAATACATCAGCAAACTGGAGCAGGTTCAGGAAGAGCGACCAGGATGGTGACCGGTCTGCAAAACATGTCCTATGAGGGACAGTTACAGGGTTTTAGCTTGCAATAAAAAAAGACTGAGAGGAGACTTAATAGTGGTCTACAAATATTTCGGCGGCTGCCACACTGTAGAGGGATCAGCTTTATTCTATGGCTGCCACACTGTAGAGGGATCAGCTTTATTCTATGGCTGTCACACTGTAGAGGGATCAGCTTTATTCTAGGGCTGTCACACTGTAGAGGGATCGGCTTTATTCTAGGGCTGTCACACTGTAGAGGGATCAGCTTTATTCTAGGGCTGTCACACTTTAGAGGGATCAGCTTTATTCTAAGGCTGTCACACTGTAGAAGGCTCAGCTTTATTCTAGGGTTGTCACACTGTAGAGAGATCGGCTTTATTCTAGGGCTGTCACACTGTAGAGGGATCAGCTTTATTTTAGGGCTGTCACACTGTAGAGGGGTCAGCTTTATTCTAGGGCTGTCACACTGTAGAGAGATCAGATTTATTTTCATTTGCACAAGGAAAGACTAGAAACAATGGGATGAAACTGAATGGGAGGGGACACAAATTAGATATTAGCAAAAACATTTTGACTGTGAGGGTGATCAACGAGTGGAACAGGCGGCCACAAGAGGTGGTGAGTTCTTCTTCAATGGAAGTCTTCACACAGAGGCTGGACAGACATCTGTCTGGGAGGATTTAATGAATCCTGCTTTGAGCAGGGGGTTGTAAAATCAAAAGAAAAGATTGCGCCATGGTGCAGACCTGTGATAAAGGAGGAAGGTTATGGTAGATAGATTTGCACTCACCTGGGAAGGTTGTGCATGGTCTCTGCACAACACGAGTGTGGGCAAACAGTCATGATGGGGACAGCTGGAAAACAGATCCTCCTATGATCGTCAGGTGACTAGTCCCGTGATCAGAAGGGGTTTCCTTTCCCTTTCCTTTGTAAAACTGACCTGCAATGATAATCAATGTATTGGTCCACAAGTGCATTCAAAATTCTTAATGGATAGTCTTTTCAGATCTTAGTGGGAGGTCTTTTCAATAGTCAGGTTAAAGCCTTCTGGGGTGAGCATACCTAACTTGCAAATCCAGTAGCTTTCTTTATTGCATAACCGCACCAACCTATCAGGGACATTCTCATCAACCTGATCAATAATTGTAAGACTTAAATGAGATGGATCCTTCTTGTGTATTAAAGGGAACCTGTCACCCGATTTTAAGGCCCTACACTATCTCTAGCTGTCCCTACACCTTCCTAGCAGCTCCCTATCTATCCCTTTCTTATCTAAAGTGACCCTATGAAACATGTGTAAAATAAGTATAAACTTACTGCAGTCCCCATGGTTAGGGGACTGGGTAGGCGTGGCCACGCTTCCATCAGCACTCCTCCATGTTGTAATGCACGCCCCGCTGGGTGGCATTATTCTGGGTCCTCTCTGCCCCCATTCTTTGGAATCTCCCGCCCTCTCTGTAGTTCTATGCACCGGCCGGACGTCACTTCCGGCACGGTGCATTATGGGGCCGGTCACGTGATCGGCCCTAGTGCATTGTGGGGCGGGTCACGTGATCGACCCTAGTGCATTATGGGGCGGGTCACGTGATCAGCCCTAGTGCATTATGGGGCCGATCACGTGATCGGCCCGGCTTCAATAAGCGCAATGCGCATGCGCGGAGCCGGGCCGATCACCTGATCGGCCCCATAATGCACTAGGGCCGATCACGTGACCCGCCCCATAATGCACTAGGGCCGATCACGTGACCGGCCCCATAATGCACTGCGCCGGAAGTGACGTCCGGCCGGTGCATAGAACTACAGAGAGGGCGGGAGATTCCAAAGAATGGGGGCAGAGAGGACCCAGAATAATGCCGCCCAGCGGGGCGTGAATTACAACATGGAGGAGTGCTGATGGAAGCGTGGCCACGCCTACCCAGTCCCCTAACCACGAGGACTGCAGTAAGTTTATACTTATTTTACACATGTTTAATAGGGTCACTTTAGATAAGAAAGGGATAGATAGGGAGCTGCTAGGAAGGTGTAGGGACAGCTAGAGATAGTGTAGGGCCTTAAAATCGGGTGACAGGTTCCCTTTAAGGCAAAATGTCTTGAAACACTATGTAACATAAAGCCTTTGACAATGTTGGATCTGTGTTTGCACAATCATGCCTGCATAGTTTGAATAGTGCGGCCTACATACTGTTGGCCACACGGGCACTCCATAGTTTGAATAGTGCGGCCTACATACTGTTGGCCACACGGGCACTCCAGAAGGTAGACAACATACATTGAGTGACAGTTTAAAGATTGTTTAAAGGATTCGCCCGTGGTATTAGAAACAAATGCTTTTGCACCATTACGTCTGGTTGTCCAACATTTGCATTTGGTCGAGCCACATTTGTAACAACCCTGGAGGGGATCATATCCGGGCCCAATAAATGTTTTTGACTCTGGTTTACTAGGGGCTACCATAGTACGGAGATTGTAAAGACTAAGTGATCCTAGCTGCACACCCTCACCGATCAGGAATTGATGACTTAAGGATAGGTCAACCCCTTTAAGTTTAAGTCCTGTACAACCCCTTTAAGTGGTCAGTACAAAGGAGAAAGGAGGCAAGACAACCTCAAACTTTGCCTATACGGCACATGGAAATTTGGTCTTTGCTTGGTAATCGGGAGTAAAAGATTAATGGAGTGAGAACTCAAGCAGCACCCTTGATTTATTACAAAAGAACCTCATTTCATAGATATGCCTCCTACATCCATGACCTTTACTAATCTCTATTTCAGGGACAACTCAGGCAGCAATATCAGCGCTGCATTCGCTGATAATTGCCAATTACACAGTATCTTTGTTGAAATCCTCACTTAACCCGCAACTATGTTTTGGCGAAGTCCGACCACTGGAATCTTATTATTTACAGACAAGAACTCTTGGAACAAGAAAGAATAGCTCAATCTGTGTGACCTCTAGAGCTATTGTGCTCAGAAGTCAGTACAGAAGCTGACCACTAGAGGGATCCCAGACTAAACATCAGGGTACAAATACGGGTAACGGCTTAGCACCGGGTACGGAAGAGAAAAGCCATAAATGGTGCGCAATAAATAGACTTTCATGACTCGATTTTGGTATAATGGTTTAATCATAATAAATCTCAGTAAATTGTAAATGATATAAAGAGTGCATAGAAATATTCCAATTTTATTGATCGTAGAAGAGTAACAGAATCCTCTAAAATTGAAGTTGTTCTATGGGATTTCTACAATTGTATGAAGAAGATAAGAGGAGGAAACCTAGATTCATGCTGCCGGGATCACCGGAAGGAGGAATCAGAGCCTGGCTGAGAGCTTGCCGACAGGATTGACAGGTCTCACCTTAGGTTGTAAAGCTGGAAAAGATCTATAAGTAGAGACCTGACTAGTGCGGCAAGGACTAGTGGATTCACAGGACTCTCATTAGGTTGTAAAGCTGGACAAGGATTATGAGTAGAGAAATGACTAGTATGGCAAGGACTAGTGGATTCACAGGTCTCTCCATAGGTTGTAAAGCTGGACAAGAATTATAAGTAGAGACCTGACTAGTGCGGCAAGGACTAGGCGATTAACAGGTCTCTAAATTAGGTTGTAAAGCTGGACAAGGACAATAAGTAGAGACCTGACTAGTGTGGCTTAGACCAGTGGATTGACAGGTCTCTCCTTAGGTTGTAAAGCTGGACAAGGATTATAAGTAGAGACCTGACTAGTGTGGCATGGACCAGTGGATTGACAGATCTCTTCTTAGGTTGTAAAGCTGAACAAGAATTATAAGAAGAGACCTGACTAGTTTGGCATGGACCGGTGGATTGACCGGTCTCTCCTTAGGTTGTAAAGCTGGACAAGGACAATAAAAAGAGACCTGACTAGTGTGGCATGGACCGGTGGATTGACAGGTCTCTCCTTAGGTTGTAAAGCTGGACAAGGACAATAAGAAGAGACCTAACTAGTTTGGCATGGACCGGTGGATTGACAGGTCTCTCCTTAGGTTGTAAAGCTGGGCAAGGACAATAAAAAGAGACCTGACTAGTGTGGCATGGACCGGTGGATTGACAGGTCTCTCCTTAGTTGTAAACCTCGACAAGTACTAGAAGTAGAGACCTGGCTAGTGTGGCATGGACCGGTGGATTGACAGGTCTCTCCTTAGGTTGTAAAGCTGGGCAAGGACAATAAAAAGAGACCTGACTAGTGTGGCATGGACCGGTGGATCGACAGGTCTCTCCTTAGTTGTAAACCTCGACAAGTACTAGAAGTAGAGACCTGGCTAGTGTGGCATGGACCGGTGGATTGACAGGTCTCTCCTTACGTTGTAAAGCTGGACAAGGACTATAAGTAGAGACCTGACTAGTGTGGCATTGACCGGTGGATTGACAGGTCTCTCCTTAGTTGTAAACCTCGACAAGTACTAGAAGTAGAGACCTGACTAGTGTGGCATTGACCAGTGGATTGACAGGTCTCTCCTTAGGTTGTAAAGCTGGACAAGGACTGCAAATAGAGACTTTACTAGTCTTAATCTCTGAAATTCGACCATTTCTCACCCTGGAAACTACAAAAACACTTACTGTTGCTCTTATTCATTCTTGTCTGGACTACTACAACTCTTTACTGATTGGTCTCCCTCTAACCAAACTTTCTCTTCTCCAGTCCATCATTAACGCAGCAGCCAGGGTCATTATTCTATCCAGCCACTTTACTGATGCGTCCGTCTTATGCCAGTCGTTACACTGGTTGCCCATCCACTGCCGGATACAATACCCACAAAGCCCTCCACAGTTCTGCACCCCTCTATATCTCATCGCTCATCTCTGTCTATCACTCTTCCCATAGCCGCCATTCTGCAACTGATCTTAGATTAATATCACCCACAATTCAAAGCTCACACCTTCATCTCCAAGATTTCTCTCATGCTGCACCAGTGCTCTGGAATGAACTACCCCGAATGTTGCGAATAATCTCTAGCCCCCATATTTTTTAGCGTGCTTCAAAAACTTTTTAGACAGGTCTATCACCTCAACTCCCTAACATAAATTTCCCCTCTTTCCTGATCCACCCCTCTAAATGTTAAACACAACCTGCACCTTCCTACTCATCTGTCCTTATATCCTCCCTAAAACTAATAGCATGTAATGCATACATGCAGATCTGGATAATGACTGGAGTATGCAGTCTCACATGAAAAGCCATTTCCGGTTACGCCGCCATTCCACCGATGTTGGCACTGGCTCTCCCAGGGATTGCGTGACATTATTACATCACACAATACCTGCGACCAAACAGTGCTGGCTTCACTCTCTTCTCCATTGGAAAAATACAGACATTAGAGGAAGTGAGCGGTGCGGCTGCTCTCCTCCTCCAGATGTCAATTATGTCCATAGCAGAGTGAATCCGGCGCTGATTGGCAATAGGAATTGTGTGACATAATTGTGTCATGCAAGCCCCAGGAGAGCCAGAGCCAACCCCACTGGAATGTACTGGCCCCAGAGGTATGTCATTATTTACTGTCGGGAAACATAGGGTTTGAGAAGAGGCTGTCCGAGAGGTGATTATTATTATTTAACGCACTTCAGCGCGATCTCAAGCCACAGCAACTTGATGGATGAGTGCTCTGAAGAAAGATCCACCTTCTGCAGATTAGATAGGTCCATCAGGTCTTCTCCAAGCTTAGATAGGTCCACCAGGGTCTTCTCCAAGCCTAGATAGGTTCACCAGGGTCTTCTCCAAGCCTAGATAGGTCCACCAGGGTCTCTCCAAGAATAGATAGGTCCACCAGGGTCTTCTCAAGCCTAGATAGGTCCCCAGGATCTTCTCCAAGAATAGATAGGTCCACCAGGGTCTTCTCCAAGCCTAGATAGGTCCCCCAGGGTCTTCTCCAAGAATAGATAGTCCACCAGGGTCTTCTCCAAGCCTAGATAGGTCCCCAGGGTCTTCTCCGCTGTTAGTATCGAGCTATTGGGTTACTGGTCTTCCTCTTCACATTGTTCCTTCTATTCTTCTCACCTTCTCCAGTGATTTCTCTCTTTGTAAGATGTGTACAGAAGTCATATCTTGGTGATCTTCCTTCCAGTGATATGTCTGGTTAGTTCCTGTCCTTCTTGCCATCCATGTTATTGATAACATCCTTCTCCAGTTCCACATTTCGAAGGCTTTCTCTAGTTTCTTTATTATTATTTAACAGACTTTAGCTCAATCTCGAGCTATGGCAACTTGACAGATGAACGCTCTGTAGGAAGATCAATCTTGTGCAGCCTAGATGGGTCCACCATGTCTTCTCCAAGCCTAGATAGCTCCTCCAGGGTCTTCTCCAAGCCTTGAAAGGTCCACCAGGGTCTTTTCAAAGACTAGATACATCCATCAGGGTCTCCTCCGTGCCTACATAGGTCCATTAGGGTCTTCTCCAACACTAGGTAGTCAACAAAGTCTCCTACAAACCTACATAGGTCCACCAGGGTCTTCTCCAAGCCTAGCTAATACCACCAGGGACCTCTCTGCTGTTATCTTGATAGTACGAAGCCATCGGGTTGTTGGTCTTCCTCTTCTCCCTCCTTGTTCATTCTCCAGTGCTTGCTCTCTTCATCTTGTTTACTTATTACTCATTTATTTATGCTTTGTTTATCTTGATAGTAACCAACAAAGGGGTTAGGTAGCAGGATGGCAGTGATGGGCAAAAGGCGATCAGGGAAACTAGTTTGACCCTTAGACTGGGGTTCCCAAGCTGACCCTGTTTCCAGAAGACCTTAGAGGTGGGGATGTCTGAGTCACCACCCTTGCTCTGCTCCTGATTAGCCCTAGGTTATAACCTCCTCACATCCACCCAGGGACCGGGGTAAGCACACCAACTCCAAGAAAGATGGCAATCTCCACGAAGCTGCAAAGCACTCTGCATCAGCAGAACACCACTGGGCATCAGCAGAACAGCACTCAACATCAGCACAGCTCACGGTCTTGGCAGAGAATGAACTCTATCAGCGATGCCAACTGATTGGTCAAGGGACTACATAAGGCTGGGGGAGTAGTCAACCACATTACCTAATGCACTCAGCAACTGGTACTGCAGAACCACAGGAGTTAACCCTTAATAGACTAACAGAAATTACCTCAATTTAACTACAGCAGAGCAATCCACTGAGGCTGCAGAGCAGTCTACACGTGACAGTTTGCATCCATGTATTGTTACAGAAAACACCAGACTATGTACGAGCCAATCAACCCCTTTAAGTGACTCTTAATGATTTTTCCAAATGTGTATGAAGTTGCAAAATCCACCAACTTTTGTGCACTTTTTTTTATCTATAACAATACAGGAACACCTTGTGAAGTTATATTCTCCAAGGTTTCTCTGAGGGCAGACACGGGGTGTTTCATAACAGTTCTTGTCTTTTGGGTCCAACATGTTTCAGAAGACTAAACAGAGAAAAATCCATAATATTAAAGGGAGTCTAGGACCTAGGAAGGCTTAGGTGTCACGATGGTCTCTTACTTTGGGGACTTGTGATTGGATTGGGACCTCTGTCTCATTCCTCTATTAAGACTTCATTTTATATGTGTTTATTTCCTTTGGTAGATCAGTAGTTAATATCAGTTTCTGTTGCTGCAATATTCCTTAGTTCTCTTCCCAGGTGTGGCTACTTTGTGATCACTCCCATCTCCTTTATATGGTCACATGGTCCAGCATTCCTTGCTGGTGATTGAACTCCATTCCTGACTTGGCTACCTGAGGTGAAGGAACTACTCTGGAAAAGCTGACTGTTGCCGAGCCGCCTGCCGGGGGCGGGCTGGTGCGCCTGACTCTGGGAGGAATTCACATGTTGTCAGCTCTAGGTGAGGAGCGGGAGGGGGGGTGCTAGTGAAGTTTTGCGAGGTGAGGGGGGGGGGGGGGTCGAGTCACACTCACCACACTGCCTGGCGCGTCGGCTGTCCGGCTGCTGTGAAATTAGCTGCGGTCGCACAACAGAGCCGGACCGGCCCATTTCAGTATGGGGGTGGCCCTGGATGAGGCCATTATAGCCAGCCTGGTGGGCACTTGCCCCCCTGCCACTTGGGCCAGTCCGCCCCTGCCGTCTGCTGCCTAGGAGAGGGGCAGCAGGCATGAAGCAGTTTTTGTCATTTCACTGTCTGCCTTTACTTCCCATCTTGCTGATTTTGGTGCAGTGGTTTGGACTAGTGCTCCTGACGACCATCTCCCTATTTAGCGTTTAGATCCGGGCCAGCGAGGGACTAGGTATCCTGCTCGGCGATGGGGTGAAAAAAACCCGTATAGGGCACAGCCGCAGGTGAAAGCAGGAGGTCTCCTTTCCCTCATTCCCTACGAGCAGGGCCCTCCGTTGTATTTGTGCCCCCGGTGTTTCCCTTGTCTGTTGTTGTTGGGGCCAAAAACCGATGTTGGTGTATCCAGTTCAAGCCGGATTCACACGGATGGGCGAAAAATGCCAGTGTGACAACCAGCCTTAAACTGTCTGGGGGCTGCTAACGAGAGTTCATATGAGCAAAACTAAACAATAAATGTTTAACATTGATAAAAACTGTTAAAAGATGGATATTTTAGTATTATTATGCTCCATGTAATGACAACTGATGGGTGGGGTCTCAGATGTTGGACCTCCACTATCCCGATATATAGACGACCTTTAGTAAAGATAAGTCAACAACATAACGTAAAAGCCGCTACAAAGTATAAATATTAATATAATATCTATTATTGCCTAATAGCAAATAGATACAACTCATTCCGACAACTTGGTTAATTCATTCCACGTCATCTCGCGCACTGACATGCCAGAGCCAGATAGCAGCTGTCATAAATCGTGAAGGGTTACACATAGTCTGCGCACATTAATTAATAGCTCGTTAATTCTGTCTGCGTTCTCCTGACATGTTTGTCTTGACACATTTTCTGAAGTATAAGCTCTGACAGAGGCTGCCGCAAGTGCAAAGAAACCCAACATTATGGAAGTGGGTTCAAGAACTGCATTGGGGTGTCAATATTTATGCTTGTATTTCGAATATTAGGTTTACCAGAGAATAGGCAGCGTAGATAACCACCATGGAGTCAAGGAAAAAGCCCGGGAGATTACGCAGATCAGGGCTGTGGAGCCGATAAGTGAAACATCCGACTCCACCAAAATGGACACTGACTCCAACTCCACAACTGCAACTCCACAACCATGACTGTGAAGTTGGTAAGCCAGACTCCAACTCCAACGCCTCAGTTTCCCTGATTCCGACTCCACCCAAAATGGACCCAGACTCCACGACTCGGACTCCACAACCAATGCTGTGAAGTCAGTAAGCCAAACATCCAACTCCAACTCCGACTTCTCAACCTCCCTGAATCCAACTCCACCCAAAATGGACATCGATTCCGACTCCATGACTCCGACTCCACAGCCCTGACACGGATATCCCACCGCTGGTACCATTTTGTCACAGCCAACCTCCAATCACCGGGGCAATACGAAATTGATTGACAATTGAAGGACAAGGTGATGGCGGCTTTTGCTCCTAGGCCAATTTTTGTGTACTTTCACAGAGAGCATATAGTATATACACAATACTTGGAATATATATATATAGTGAGGTATACTGGCAGTATATGTAGCCAGTATGTTCGCACAGGTGGGGATCTGTTGCAATGTTAAACCAGATAGTTTGCCTGGGACTTGTAGTACCGGGAAATCTTACTTTATTTCAAAGGGCTGGCTTCATAGGATGTTCAGAAGTGATGGGAGGGACTGAACATCCACATACCTCCCATATGTTTCTCCAATCTGTTATATTGTGACTCCTTCCTGGTCATGTGACTGTGATGTATACAAGGTCTTTCAACTTCCTGCTTTTGGACCACATGGCAGACGAGCATGTCTGAGAGAGGAACTGGCTAAAGCTCCTGGAAGTCCAGGATATAAGTGTGGCTCTTGAGGATCTGGTCCCGATACAGAGCAAGGCCAGTGACCTGGTGGGTGATCCCTGTGTATGACCTCCTGGATGGCAAGAATGGCAGGAGTCAGTCTGAATCCTGCTAAGAAATGGGACATTGTGTGGGCTGAGTTTAATAATTGAGCAGTACGGGATATCCGCGGTTGAAATGGACTGGAGGTCATAAACGTTTCCCTAATGCCTGCTGATGTAAGGACTGTATGTGATATACACTTCATGTGAACTGTGGTCACGGTTATCGGCTACATAAGTGGCAGTTTATAACTGTTAAGTAAACCCAACGGACTAATCTCTTATAAGAAACTGTTGATGTGTGCTTGAATTGCACAGTAAGCGAGTGTTCCCCAACACGCTCAGTAAGCACTACCTCATATTACAAAGGGGACTAAACAATACAGTATATACAGTTACATAAAATAAAAGAGATAACAAAAGAAAAGTACTAAACCTGTGTCTCGGAAACGGCACAGAAGAACTCCAATGAAATATGGAACAATCCTACACCAAAGTGCATCTTCCAGCATCGAACAAGGCGTTAACTCAAACTTCTGTATTTATTAAAGAAGAGTTACTCCAACATGCCTGCCCCCGGTAACCTCAGATGGGGATGATCATGGGATGTGGCTAGGTTCTTGAGAATTTTATGAGATCCCCAACTTTTCAGGATATCTTCACTCTTGGAGGTCCCAGATGGAAGATATGGTGTTCATGTTTCCTATTGCGATTTTATCTTTCTATAGAGATGAAACATGGTATTGATGACATTATACATCTGACCAATATTAACTTGGAGCTCATAGGCAGGCCTCACGATTATATAAAAATATAAATGTCATTCCCCTCAGAATCACGATGCAAGAAATGTGTCTCCCATATCTATGCCTGTTACAAGAACCCAAATATTCATATCTGAATGCTGGCTCTGAGGAGCCTCGTTGTCGTCCTTTGAAATTGAGCAGAGATGAATCCATAGGTGACAGTAATGATAATTCCCTCGCTCTGTATACACAGAGCCCAGACCTTTTGTCTGTTTCCCAGAAGATAACCAGTTCAATAACCTGTTCACAAAAGGGGTCATAGCAGTGTTTGATTGCAAGTTCTTTGTTTATTTAGAAATTATAATGAAGCCATGTTTTAATAGATTGACCCTCTCATACCAATACATTATGACACACAGGATTACTGACATTTCCTGGGAAACAATGTTTTACCTACACATACTGTGGATATAAATAGTCTAAACACCTCTGTTAACATACAATTTCTTTGTTGTATAAAATAAAATTGTGCCAAGAAGAATCATTTCAGAACGTTTTCCACCTTTATATTGTTCACAATCTGTACAAATCCATTGAGAAATGAGTTTATAGTGAATGAAGTCACTATACTATAACCCACCCTACGAGAGGGCAGCGGCGGCGGTGGTGTCCGACTGCTGGATCCAAGTTTCAGTGATGTTGTGTTTGATGAAAGCTCTTAGTTTATTTCCATGTTTTAATAGATTGATCCTCTCATACCAGTGCATTATGACACACATGATTACTGATATTTCTTGTGAAATAATGTTTTAACTAACAATACAGTGAATGTAAAAGGTCTAAATACCTCTGTTAACATACAATCTCTTTGTTGTATAAAAAAAATACCAAGAAGAATCATTTCAGAACTTTGTCCACCTTTATGTTGCTCACAATCTGTACAAATCCATTGAGAAAGTCACTAAACTATAACCCACCCTACGAGAGGGCAGCAGCGGCGGCGGTGTCCGACTGCTGGATCCAAGTTTCAGTGAGAGCCTGAGGTTAAGGGAATTGGAAAGGAAGAAGTTGTGGAAGTAGCAGAGTTTGTTACAAACTGACCAAGAGTTCCAGAGGTCATAATTAAGAGACGGGGGAGGACAAGCTCAAAATATTAAACGCTAATGCCATAACTGCAGTGTCCAAATTTCTTGGCATTAACATCAGCCCTAAAACTTTGTGGCGGGAGTTTCATGGCATGGAATTTCAGGACTGAGCAGCAGCATGCAAGGCTTAAATCATCAAGCAGAATTTCAAGTGTTGGAGCAATAGAATTGTATTATGTGGAGTGAATAATCATGCATGAGAATGTTACCTTACTGTATGAATTGTGCCAGATGTAGATACTAAAGGAACTCTGTCATGTCATTTTACAGTATGATACTAATAGTACCCTTGAATAGTACCTGGGCAGACCTGTCAGAATATGTAAAAATCGTTACTGTACCCTTTGTAGTTCTCTTGCTGTAAGCATCTTCATACCCAGCAGGCAGCTGCTTCACTAGTCCGGCTCATTACTTTCACTGTTGAATAGTCCGCAGTATGTAAATGTTCATTTATTATCCACTCCTTCCTAGGCGTCTCACTTTAATTTAAATTTTCCTGTGGTGCTTTTGAGGGAGGGTGGGGGGGGGGGGAAGGCTGCAGGCACATACCTAGCAAAGCTATCAGATAAGGCAATCTCCTCCGTCTATTGCTCTGAGTAGAAGACTGTGCTGTCTGTGAGATTCTATGTGTTTATTTGAACATTTGTTTTTCTGCATACAAGGAGAGCATACAGGAGGATACAGCCCCCCCCCCATGTGAGTGATTCCTTCTGAACGTTCCTTGTGTGCAGCGCAGTGATGACACTACATGAATATTCATTCCTTGGGGAGTGGCCAGCAGAGACGTAAGTGATCACTCACTATGATTGGCAGATAGAATGAATCTCTTATTTTGCAGTTTACAGAGGATAGGGGGAGGTATAAATAAAAGAAATACATGAATAGAGAGAGGAATTAAAAAACGATAATCAATTACATATGGATTTTTCACCTGACAGATTCCCTTTAAGTTTGGTGAGAGACAATGCTAGTGGCATGTTTTTGAGGGGTCATCTTAGGCCACTTAGTTCAATAAAAGGACCTATTAATGCTTCAGTACATGACTGTGGACAATTGTAGCTTCTAACTTGTGGGAACAGTTTTGGGAAGACCCTTTTTTGTTTCCCATGAGTGTACCCAGTGTACAAGGTTCATATAGACAGGGTTGAGGGGATTTGCTATGCTGTGGAAGACCATGACTGGCTGCTCAGAGCCAAGACCTAAACCTCATCCAACACCTTTACAATTAACTAGAAATACAATTAGGTGCAGAATCCTCTCTTCCAGCATCAGGGTTTCACGAGGGTCTCCTGTCTTTGGGAAACTTGCGACAGTTTCGAGATCTGAGTTTCACATTCTTCTGTCAGACTCTTTTAAATGCAATTGCTTTCTTTGAGGGTTACAGAATATTTCCTTGCTGATTGTCCCTTTCTATTCCTTTTTCAGGTGCTGCTGGTTTGTGACCACTCCCCTCCACCTTAAATAGTCACATGCTCCATCACCTGATGCCACTTATAGAATATCAACATTCTGAACTGACCATTGTGGAGAGAGGAAGAACTGTTGTAGTTACTGTTGTCCTTTTGGCTGAAGCCCTGGTATATGGCTGCAGCTTTGAAGTCAGTGTATATCCTTTCTGTCTGTCTTCCTTACCCTGTGACTTCTAGTGCACTCCCCGGCCTTGTCACTATAAAGGGTGAGAGGAAGGAACAGCACAGGGACAAGGCACGTGATGGCGGCATCCAGAAAATAATGAGCGTCAATTACTGCTCCACTTTTTCTGCTGCATTTTCCACACCACCAACGCTCCATAACTTACCCTTCCCGGTGATCCAGCGTTGTCTTCCTTCCGGGCATTGGCAGGACCTACGGGTACGGTACTGACAGGACCTTCCCATGTGACTCCGCCTGAGTCACATGGGCAGGTCCTGCTGATGCCCGGAAGGAAGACATCACCGGTGATCAGCCGTAATGGAGTGCGTGTCTCGGTCTGTGTGTCCGTCTGTCTGTGTCACACGGATGATGCGTCTGTGATGCTTTTTTTTTGCAAAAAGAGGGTTCATTTTGGTGCCGAAAATGGAGCACAAACGCTCTGTGTGAGAGAGGTTTAGTCTTAAAATTTTCTGTAATTGTAATGTATAATTGTCCCAATATCATTGTTGCTTGGATCGCATAGGTGCAGTACTCGGTCTCAGCCACTGCACAGGTGATGGCGCTGTGCTGTCCTGCTCCTAATCTAATTACATGCAGCAGAGAACATCTGCCGGCGGGGAGCCGCTTGTCCCACCCTCACCAATCATGACCTATCTTAAGTATAGGCCATCAATCTAAGTATTCTGGACTACTCCTTTAACATTGCGACAAGAGTGGAGATAACTAAAGGATAAAAAGCAGCTAACAAAACTATAGCTCCCTTTCACCCAATACTCTGTGGCATGGAAGACAAGGAATGAGATTTCACAAGTCAAAACAGCCCCTTGAGAAACAGACATAGATCCTCTGTCCTAAGAGATAGGAAATCAATATCAGTTTTTGTGAAAAACAATGTTAATTACAGTAAAACTCCATCTTTGATCCACTTTAAAGGCGATGTACCCCCTTTACAGTCACTTGTTTGATGGATTTTGTAATGTATAAAAGCAACTCTGCATATAGTTTTTGTAGCACCTATCGCCCCGTCGGCGGTCCCGCGCCATCTGTTCACTCCCCATCATCGTCTTCTTGTTCCCGGGGCCTTCTCTCACTGGACAGGTCTCCTGGGAGCGCACCCTCAAGATTCTTAAAGGGCTAGTATGACCTAACCTGGAAGTGCTTCTCAGCCTATGGCTGAGAAGCACAGTGTACTTCAGGCACTTTCCTCTATTTGGAGGTGCCTGAGCAGTGTGGTCTATCCTTTAGTGCATTGCTAGTTCTCAGGTCCCCATTCTGTATATCTGGGCCCCGTGTCAGTTATTTTGTGTTTCGCCCTAGAGTCCTGCATCTGCCGTATACCAGTCTGTACTTGACTGCTACCTCTGAGTCCTGCTACCTGCCAGCTCCACCCCACATCCGGCTTCACATCATTACCCAGAGACTCTGCCTGTAAGAGCCGACCCCTGGCGTCAGCTGGCTGTCATGGCATCTAGACCCCCCCCTGGGGCTGCATTTGGCAACCACCTACCAGCAAAGCCTATTTCCACCTCCTGTGGCTATAGCAGAAGTCTCGGCGGTCCTCCCGGGTTCGCTCTCCCGGGCAGCGATTGGTGTTACGGCCCAGTGGGTCCACCCCCAGACGCTCGCCCTCCTTCATCTATACAATTCTAAAGGGGAACCTGCCTTTACGTTATATGGAATTTTAGATGCCTCCTTTAGACACTGGAATATTTCCGTAATAACGTGAAGCACAGCAGGGACGTCATTACGATTTCCTTTGCTAAATCTGCAGAACAGTTAAGGCTTGGAGAAGACCGTGGTGGACCTATCTAGGCTCGGAGAAGACCCTGGTGGACCTATCTAGGCTCGGAGAAGACCCTGGTGGACCTATCTAGGTTTCACGAAGACCCTGGTGGACCTATCTAGGCTAGGAGAAGACCCTGGTGGACCAATCAAGGCTTTGAGAAGAACCTGCTGGACCTAACTAGGCTTGGAGAAGACCCTGGTGGATCTATGCTTGGAGAAGACCTTGGTGGACATATCTAGGCTAGGAGAAGACATTGGAGGACCAATTAAGGCTTGGAGAAGACTGTGGGGGACCTATCTAGGCTCGGAGAAGACCCTGGTGGACCTATCTAGGCTTCACGAAGACCCTGGTGGACATATCTAGGCTAGGAGAAGACCCTGGTGGACCAATCAAGGCTTTGAGAAGAACCTACTGGACCTAACTAGGCTTGGAGAAGACCCTGGTGGATCTATAATTGGAGAAGACCCTGGTGGACTTATCTAGGCTTCACGAAGACCCTGGTGGACATATCTAGGCTAGGAGAAGACCCTGGTGGACCAATCAAGGCTTTGAGAAGAACCTGCTGGACCTAACTAGGCTTGGAGAAGACCCTGGTGGATCTATGCTTGGAGAAGACCTTGGTGGACATATCTAGGCTAGGAGAAGACATTAGAGGACCAATTAAGGCTTGGAGAAGACTGTGGGGGACCTATCTAGGCTCGGAGAAGACCCTGGTGGACCTATCTAGGCTTCACGAAGACCCTGGTGGACATATCTAGGCTAGGAGAAGACCCTGGTGGACCAATCAAGGCTTTGAGAAGAACCTACTGGACCTAACTAGGCTTGGAGAAGACCCTGGTGGATCTATAATTGGAGAAGACCCTGGTGGACTTATCTAGGCTTCACGAAGACCCTGGTGGACATATCTAGGCTAGGAGAAGACTCTGGTGGACCAATCAAGGCTTTGAGAAGAACCTGCTGGACCTAACTAGGCTTGGAGAAGACCCTGGTGGATCTAGGCTTGGAGAAGACCTTGGTGGACATATCTAGGCTAGGAGAAGACCCTGGTGGACCAATTAAGGCTTGGAGAAGACTGTGGTGGACCTATCTAGGCTTGGAGAAGACTGTGGTGGACCTATCTAGGCTTGGAGAAGACCCTGGTGGACCCAACTAGTTCTTGTCTAATTGCATAACAAAATATTGTCCCAAAGCTCTGCACTATGGCACATAATGAAATCTGCATCTTCTCATGCTTGCTCAGACTTCACTACTTACAGCCATTTAGAGGGGATAATAAAGAAGCATATGCATCTATACCCACATATTTCACATCATCCATATACCTGACACTTTATAATTTAGCCTAAATTAGGGATCTTCCATCCTTTTCCCCTGTATTTTTTGGAAGACGGGATTAGGTGTTTTCTCATATTATGTAATCCCCTCAGTGAGCTGCATAATGTTGTAACAGCGAAGGTCCTGTTCAACAAAATTCAGGATTTATATGGCAAATCCATAATCGCTTATCAGAGAATACCATTGTTGGAACATAATGGGGTTTTCCAGCTATGGACGTTGCTGGTTTATTCCTTGTGAGCGATCCTAAGCATTTTGCTGATCTGAATAGCCCACAATGTGCCCTAATCAAATTGCGTCCAGTTTTTGTTGACAGACTAACCAGTGATGTCATAATTACAGCTGACATGACGGCAGCCAATCACTGGTCTTAATGGTCTTATGCCATCCACATTGGCATAACAGCCGAGGTCAGAGATTGCTGCAGTCGGAGGGTCCCTTTGACCAATGGAAAAAGACTATTGCTATTAAAGATCTGCAATAATCGGTGGCCTCGTTGGCCCTTGTGTTACGGGTGTATCAGGAGCCACGGACGCGGCTGTCGGGCCACTGCTAGTCGCGCGTCTGACAAACGCCAAATCTGATTGTGGTTCTGTCCCTTTAAGTGTATTTCTCTGTTGTGACAGCTGAGACACTAGCCCCAGGTCTTTTCCCTGCGACCTTTCAGCTGTCACTATTTTACTTGGCTCCCATGAAGCATTGCTGGTGATACCGTGTTTGGAGTTAGTGTTGCTTCCTGGCTTGCAGTGCATGTGGATTCTGGAGTAGTTGTGTCTTTCTCTTCGTTCAGGTAAATGTGCCTATCTTCCCTGTTTTTCATTGGTCTTTTCCATTAGTTGTTAGCTGGTAGATCAGTGTTCACCTGTTGATCCCTATGTTAGCTTGTGAGGACAGACAGGGATGAGGTATCCTGCTCGGCGACAGATGCGGAGACTGTATAGGGTTGTCAGGGGAGCCAGGTGTCAGCGCTAGTTTTTCTAGGGGTCACCATCTCCCCTTTGCCCTTAGCATCAGGGACTCCTTTGTCCCTCCGTCGTCATCCTGCGCTGGGTGTCCCCCTACGTCCAGCGTGACACCATTTGCTTCAAGTCACACCACTGGTGATCATCCATATTTTATTTACAACAGAACATGAAACTCAGATTAGGCATGACGTCATCAACAAAGACCAGGGACGGCTGCTGAGAGGCATCACTGGAGCAGCAAGGAGTGAAATGACCGCTTAAAAGGAACCGGTCACTTACTTTATGCCCCAAACCTATCACTACCTGTCCCTGTAGTTTCCTACTACATCCCTAACCATCCCTGAGTCCTATAATCGCTGAGTAAAATTATTTTATAACTTACAAGTTCCTATGGTAATAAGGATGCTATCTTGGGAATTGAGACACTGTGGGTGTTCTCTCAAGCTCCATGTCCCCCCTTGTTGCGTGATTATCATGCCCCGGTGGGCGTTATAACCTAATTTCAAGCGCATTCCAAGCGATTAAAATCCATGGGCTTCTTCCTGGTATGACGTGCCTTCACGTCATTTCGGTCTGGTGCATTGGGGGTGTATTGGGTGTACAGGCCGGCTTTGGAACGTGCACTGGGCATGCTTTGGCACGAGTACAGGGGCGAACCTACCGCGGTGCAGCTGGTTCAGCTGCACCAGGGCCCCAACCAGCCAGGGGGCCCCTCAGGGGGGCACGGAGACCGCGATAGCGTGTCAGAGGAGACCTACAGCCGCAGGAAGTTCCCTGCTACCCGCGGCTGATCCTGCCCCTCCTCTCCATCCCTGCTCTTCACTAGCACCCTCACCCGGGAATGCAGCTTGGCCCCCCCCCCCCCCCGCCCCTCACTAGCACCCACACCACCCCCGGTCCTCTCATCAGCACAACCCCCCCCCCCCCCCGGGTCCTCACCCGGGTCAGAAACAGTTGCACCGGGGCCCACACGGCTCCAGGTCCACCACCGGACGAGTACATCTAGTACACCCCACAATGCACTGGACCGGCAATGACACGGAAGGTGCATCTTACCAGGAAGAAGCCCATGGATTTCACTTGACGGAATGTGCTGGAAATTAGGTTATAACGCCCACCGGAGCATGATAATCATGCAACAGGGAGGACATGGACCCGTAGAGAAGACCCACAGTGTCTGCACTTACCAAGACTCCATCCTTATTATTTATAAGTTATAAAACATTCATTTGACCTAGAAACCGCAAAAACACTTGTACATGCCCTCAGCATCTCCCACCTCGACTATTGCACCCTACTACTCTCTGGCCCTCCCTCTAGCACTCTTGCACCATTCTAATCTATCTTAAACTCTGCTGCCCGACTAATCCACTTGTCTCCTCGTTATTCCCCAGCCTCTCCTCTCTGGCCCTTCACTGGCTTCCTATTGTCCAGAGGCTTCAATACAAAACCCTAAAATGACATACAAAGCCGCCCACAACCTGTCTCCTCCATACATCTGTGACATGATCTACCGGTACATACCTACACACGATCTTCGATCCTCTCAAGATCTCCTTCTCTCCTCCGCTCTTATCTCCTCTTTCCACAACTGCATACAAGACTTCTCCCGTGCTTCCCCCATAATCTAGAATTCTCTGCCCCAACACATCAGACTGTCGCCAACCATGGAAACCTTCAAAAGGAACCTGGAGATGACGCGCCCAGGTTCGGGGGATCACTGGTGGCGATGCCTGAGCCCGTCATCCTGGAGGGGACAACTAATGGGGGTGAATTGAAGGTGATGAGGTAAAAGTTATTTCGCGATGCCACCTGTAGTACCTGGTGAGGTGGTCACCAGCGCCCCACAGTCCTCGGGAGGGCGTTGGTATTGCGGCTAGGTGGTATAGCTTTCTACAGGTAAAGCTGGACCTGCGGGACAGCATTGAGTAAAAGTAGAGAGATTCAATGTAGGTAGCATAGAGACACAGAGACAAGTTCACTCTTCAGAGGTACTTTACTGGAAACAAGCATCTACTGATACAGCGTTCACAGTTCGGTACAGATATATAACAGGTGACCTTCCGGGTGGCTGTAAGTGGATGCAAAGCGGTATGGAGGTACCCGTGGTATACCTTAGCTCCTCTCCTTCCCTTCTGCTCTCAAACTTCAACCCCGACCTCTATGGAATCACGGGTGGAACCGCTCCGTAACGGCAGGGTGCTGTGGCCGGTAAAGTAACCGCAGCAGCCGGTTGACGACTTCAGTCATCTCTCAAGGTCCCGTCAGGGACCCCCTTTCATCTTCCCTCAGTAGAGTCTGCAACTTTCCTGTTCTGTCCTCCCGACTTTCCTCATTCCTAGGGTATGTGCTCCTTCCATCCCCTAAGTCGGTGTGGGAGTGCTGGGATTGGGTCCCTCCAACCTGCCTCTGCATCCACCTACAGTTGGGGAAAATTACACCGCTTTTATGGGTGTGATGCCCCGGTGTGATGCCTGACCATCTGGGGCGCCGCAAAAACCCACCACTTCTGGCAAGCCTACAACCTACAGTGATCCTCAGTCTACTGAACCACCGCACGACCAGCTCTAACCTCTCCTACTGTATCCTCACCCATCACTGGTAGACTGTGAGCCCTCGTGGGCAGGTCCTCTCTCCTCACCTTACTGTATCCTCACCCATTCCCTTGTAGACTGTGAGCCTTCACAGGCACAGTCCTCTCTCCTCACCTACTGTATCCTCACCCATCCCTTGTAGACTGTGAGTCCTCGTGGGCAGGGTCCTCTCTCCTCACCTACTGTATCCTCACCCATCCCTTGTAGACTGTAGTCCTCAGTGGGCAGGGTCCTCTCTCCTCCCTACTGTATCCTCACCCATCCCTTGTCAGATTGTGAGCCCTCGTGGGCAGGGTCCTCTCTCCTCCCTTACTGTATCCTCACCCATCCCTTGTAGACTGTGAGCCCTCGTGGGCAGGGTCCTCTCTCCTCACCTACTGTATCCTCACCCATCCCTTGTAGACTGTGAGCTCATGGCGTCCTCCTCTCACTATGTATCCTCACCCTCCTGTAGATGTGAGCCTCATGGGCAGGTCTCTCTCACCTACTGTATCCTCACCCATCCCTTGTAGACTGTGAACCCTCACTGGCACAGTCCTCTCTCCTCCCTTACTGTATCCTCACCCATCCCTTGTAGACTGTAAGTCCTCGTGGGCAGGGTCCTCTCTCCTCCCTACTGTATCCTCACCCATCCCTTGTAGACTGTGACCTCCATGGACAGTCCTCTCTCCTCCCTACTGTATCCTCACCCATCCCTTGTAGACTGTGAGCCCTCATGGGCAGGGTCCTCTCCTCCCCTACTGTATCCTCACCCATCCCTTGCAGATGTGAGCCCTCGTGGGCAGGGTCCCTCTCCTCTACTGTATCCTCACCCATTCCTTGTAGATGTGAGCCCTCGTGGCAGGGTCCTCTCTCCTATTACTGTATCCTCACCCTCCTTTAGACTGTGAGCCTCATGGGCAGGGTCTCTCTCTACTACTGTATCCTCACCATCCCTTGTAGCTGTGAGCCCTCGTGGGCAGGGTCCTCTCTCCTCACCTACTGTATCCTCACCATCCCTTGTAGACTGTGAGCCCTGTGGGCAGGTCCTCTCTCCTCACTATGTATCTCACCCATCCTTGTAGACTGTGAGTCTCGGCGGTCCCCTCCTACTGTACTCACCACCTGAGACTGTAAGTCCTCGTGGCAGGGTCTCTTCTCCTACTGTACCTCACCTCCTGTAGACTGTGAGCCTTGTGGCAGGTCCTCTCTCCTCACCTATGTATCCTCACCTCCCTGTAGACTGTGAGCCTCGTGTCCAGGTCTCTCTCCTCCTACTGTATCCTCACCCACCCTTGTAGATGTGAGCCTTCGTGGCAGGTTCCTCTCTGTACCTGTGTGTCCTTGTATTGCTCATGTTTATTGTACTTGTCTATGTCGCTCTTTTCCACATAGGCGCCATGGGATAAATGGCGCTATATAATGAATAATAATAATAATATGATTAAGGGCAGTAGAGCTGGAAACGTCAGTTGTCTTTGCATGATGTGGCTGTATTCCATCATTTGATCATGGATTAATAAATAAGCACCTTGGAATGTTATATCGATCGGTATGATTGCCATCTTTTCCTATAAATTATTTACAAAATTGCTGCATATAATTAAAAATTAAGGTCTCCTTTTAAAGCGACTGTATCCAAAGGCCGGGTCCCAGATATTCAGTGAATAGAAAGTAAAAAAATTACAGCTACCCAAAAATATAGCAATATAAAAAACATTTTATTAATGTACTTTGAGTGATTGGATAAAATTCACAGCCATTATCTGCCAGGTTGGGTGGCACCGACTTGCACCGTACATGTGTAATCTGACACAGGTCAAAGTGGCCAGCTTTGATCTTGTTTTATTCACTTCTTCCCTGTGTATAAGTGTTTCCCCATTTTAAAATCCACCATACGGTTCCAGAGTTATGGGCCCTTTTATTTAGTATTATTTTATCATCTTTATACTAAGGGGGCGGTGCTTCCTGGATCCTCAGGGGCGTGACTTCTTGTAATGACCATAAAAGGTGTCACTAAACAAAAAGACCCATAACTCTGGAATCATGTGGTAGATTAAAAAAAGAAAAAATAGAATAATTAGCAAAAAAATGTGGTGAATTAGCTCTGTATATTTATTGTACATCCTACACTTCTAATCTCATCTGGATCCATTGCATAAGTATTAATAACTGACCCTGAAGGACCTTATCTGTGTGCATACAAAATACCACCAATCACCTCCCCCCATGTCATTGCAGGTTGAGAGCGATTGTTGCATCGGTATTATGCGCCTGTGTTGCCTTTATCACTCCTGCTGCGTCCTGCTAAATGCAATGATATCAGACCTTTTGGCTGTTTTTGTTGAGTTTTCTGTTGACGGGTGTCATAGCCGACATCATGCTGATTGACAGACAGCTTTCTAATTAGGTAGTGCTGTCAATCAGCATGACGTCAGCATGTTAGTGCCTTGGGTACATATACATGTTTTTTAAAGAATTCCGGATATCTCATTTTGAATGTTCTTTTGACAAGCTTAGATGAAACGCAGACACTAAGCAGTGGGCGTAACCTACATAGGTGCAAGGCTATTGCAATTGCATCCGGCCAAAGTCACTGCTATTACAAGATTTGCAAAATGGGGGCCACCGTTGAATTTCGTACCGGGCCATGAGCTTCAGGTTGAATGAGGCCTTACTCCATCTCAGGTTGATAGGCATCACATGTTTGGGGACATTATTCTTAACATTCCGGAATGTTTACATTTCAGCGAATTTTTACTACCCAAATCCATTTCCTAACACATCAGCCCTTCCTCTCCCTCGATGCACAGACTGTCCGAGACTTTCACACACTGTTCAAAGTGAAGGACACTGATAAAAACAAGTTCTAGATAAGTGTGCACCATCATGTTTGTGTTACACCGATTATACCATAAAACCAGTGATCTCACGGAGGCAGATAATATTCTGTCACATGACATCACGTTGGTGACGAGGGAGACCTCGCTGGTTTACACTCAACACCGTTCCAAACTCCAGGCCAGGAGATGATGGACAGAAGAAGCTCAACTAGAGCAGACCCCATCTGCTGGCTGGAGGAAGGAGTAGGCTAGAAGGGGACGGGAACTCAGTGAGTGAGACGACTGACAGAGCAGTGAAGAGTGAGGAGCAGCAAGAGGGAGCTCTAGGGTAAACTGGAGCTGGGGCAGAGTGGGACCAGTGGGTAGGTCACCACGGAGCCCCGGGCCAGAAAGAACCCCGAATCTACAGCCGACTTGCAGGTCTTGGTAGGGGAACTAGCTGCATGACGGGACCGGCCCCAATCTGGTGTAAAAACTGTAAACTCAAGCCAAGAAACCGGAGGCTACTAGACTGCAAGTGCCTTAGCCTACCCCGTGTACACTCCCAGGCACAGTGACTACAGAGAGTCAAGAGGACGTGTCAGGCCGTCGCTCAGCAGGGCCCGCAGTCGCCTGCCTTGGGACTCGTAGCACGAAGGCGCATGAGGGGACTGGCCCCAATCTGGTGTGAAAATTGTAAGCTGAAGCCAGGAAACCATTGGCCCCAATCTGGTGTGAAAACTGTAAGCTAAAGCCAGGAAACCGTTGCAATAGCCAACCCCGTGTATACTCCCAGGCACAGTGACTATAGAGAGTCAAGAGGACGTGTCAGGCCGTCGCTCAGCAGGGCCCGCAGTCGCCTGCCTTGGGACTCGTAGCACGAAGGCGCATGAGGGGACTGGCCCCAATCTGGTGTGAAAATTGTAAGCTGAAGCCAGGAAACCATTGGCCCCAATCTGGTGTGAAAACTGTAAGCTAAAGCCAGGAAACCGTTGCAATAGCCAACCCCGTGTATACTTCCATGTACAGTGACTATAGAGAGTCAAGAGGACGTGTCAGGCCGTCGCTCGGCAGGGTCCGCAGTCGCCTGCCTTTGGACACGTAGCACAAAGGCGCATGAGGGGACTGGCCCCAATCTGGTGTGAAAACGGTAAGCTCAAGCCAGGAAACCGGAAGCTACTGGACTGCAATAGCAGTAACCAACCCCGTGTATACTCCCAGGCACAGTGACTACAGAGGGTCAAGAGGACGTGTCAGGCAGTCGCTCAGCAGGGCCCGCAGTCGCCTGCCTTGGGACTCATAGCATGAAGACTCAGGGGAAGTATGAAGGAAAGATCAGCGCCAAGAGATAGGTTTATAAAAGGTGTCTTAGGGAGTCTTCCTGGACTATCTGAGGGCTGGCCAAGCTGTAGTCTGGAAGAGCACAGTAACCTGACTGGGTTTGCATTGAACTAAGAACTGGAAGTAAAAGAACCTGGTAAGAATTGCAACCCCTCCTGCGCCCTCCTGCACCAACAACCACCATCATCCCCACAGGCTCTAATATTAAACTCTGGGGACCTGCTCCATCCATGGGGAATGATACATCTAGCTGCAATTACATCTATTCCTGGGGTTCACCGCAAGCAGCGCTGGTCATCCTGACCAGAATCCATGGATGGCAACACAATAAACTTTATTAATCCCCTATAACTAATCCCCTTTTCATGCTCGGTCAGGGCCACGACCACCAGGACTGTCACCGTGACATCCCCCTGACTGAACCCGGTTGGTCGGGTACCCTCGGTCCTACGACAGTTGCATCAGCCTTTGCTAAAAGTCTATACACTGAACTTAAAGGGAACCTGCCATGTCCTTTTTTGTTATTAAACCGCCCCCAATGTTACTTAGATCATGTACTGTTCATTAGTAACATGTTTTTTTTTTTATTTTATTTACTGTGTTTATTCCAAAAAAAGCATTTTAGATACTTACACGTTCATTAGCTAGTTGGGCAAACAGTCATGCAGTCATCCGGCTGTTCAGTTAACGGAACTTGTAGCAATTCAAAAATTCACAAAATGCTGAAAGGACCTGTGTGATGTCACGACCATGTGACTATAATAGGCGGAGCTAACTCTACATAGACCTTAAAGGGAACCCATCAAGTCATTTATACCCCCAAACCTATCACTCCCTGTCCCTGCAGCTTCCCGGTACATCCCTCATCATCCCTGTCTGACCGAAATGTGAAGTATAAATGTGGAACAAATGCTATTGATAGCTTACATTTCCCCCGTCATGAGGGCGTTCCTAGAATGTGTGTGCAACCTGTGGGAGGCGGGTGGAATGCTCCAGAGCCAGAGAGTACACCAGATAATCCCCACAATGCACCAGACTGGAAATGGTGCAATCGCGGCATCATACCAGGAAGGAGGAGCCCCTGGATTTGAAACTCAGGACCGCGCATCTTAATGAATTATCACACCCACCAGGGCGTGATACCACGGAGCGAGGGGGGAAAGTGGACCCGAAGAGACCACACACCCGTCACCACAGGTCTACACACATCTAGACACGTCTCAGAACGGGGGGAAAATGTAACTTATAAATAGCATTTTATCCCCATTTATACTTCACATATAGGTCGGACAGGGATGATTAGGGATGTAGAAGGAAGCTGCAGGGACAGCTAGTGATATATTTGGGGGGGCATAGATGACCTAGGAACACTGTCAGGTCATTTTTTAGTATGATGCTAATATTACCCTTGAATAATGCCTGGGCAGACCTTTTAAACCCATGTATTATTGTACATTTTGTAGTTTCCTTGCTATAAGCATCTTTACACCCTGCAGGCAGTTGCTGCATTAGTGCTGTCCATTACTTTTACCCACACCCACCCAAGCTGGTGTTCTGTCCCTCCCCTCTATGCTCTGGTGCCAGTGAGGGGGAGGTGTTTTTTTCTGCACTATTTGCTATCTGTAAGATTTCCATTATATGAACATTGGTTTTCCTGCATACATGTAATGTATCTATCTGCTGAGCAAGTGATCAAATGTTCTTATAATCACATAGAAGCATAACAGGAGGGCAGGACAGTGTAATGATGCAGGAATATTCATTCCTTGGGGAGTCGGCAGTAGAGAACTCACTGTGAGTGACAGGGGGAATTAATCCTTTATTTTGCAGTTTACAGAGGATAGGAGGGAAGAATAAATAATAGAAATACATCAATAGAGAAAGCTTAGAAAAAGGAATTAATGAATCCATCAGAGAAGGAAAAATGACGGCACTCACCCATAACTTGTGCAGTCACCTTTATTTCAGGTCCATTAAACCGGTGGGAGGGGAGTGGAAAATGGTGGACAACGGCTGGTTTCGTACCTGTCTGGTCCCCAGTTGAAGTGCCAGATATGCACGAAACGGGCCGTTGTCCATTGTTCTCCACTCCCCTCCCTGCCACCGGTTTAATGGACCTGAAATAAAGGTGACTGTTTGCACAAGTTATGGGGGAGTGCCCATATTTTTGCTTCTCTGATGGATTTGTTATAATGGACTTTCTGAAGTGAGCACACCCAGTGCCGGAGGTATAGGGGCATATAAGAGGGTCCTTTATGTCTGTAGTGGTGCCCGGCTTATTTTTCTTATTAAGACAGGGGCCGGGAACCATTTTTCTGCCGGGGGCCATTTGGAGATTTCTACCTTCCTTCGGATATTAGCTGCAATATTTGGTTTAACAATCATCTCACCCTCACTGTGGGGGCTGCGGCTGCTTCTCTTTGGCGTGGGTGATATTGGTCATGTTGCTTCTCCGGAGCTTTTCCAGCTTTGGTAGAGCCCTAGACATCACAGGAGAGGCTGGGAGCATATACCTCGCTGGGAAGGCCGAGGCTGGGGCATAGAGATCACAGGAGAGGCTGGGAGCATATATCTCACTGGGAAGGCCGAGGCTGGGGCATAGAGATCACAAGAGAGGCTGGGAGCATATACCTCACTAGGGAGGCCAAGGCTGGGACATAGAGATTACAGGAGAGGCTGGAAGCATATACCTCACTGGGGGGGTCGAGGTTGGGGCATAGAGATCACAGGAGAGGCTGGGAGCATATACCTTACTCGGGAGGCCGAGGTTGGGGCATAGAGATCACAGGAGAGGCTGGGAGCATATACCTCACTGGGGAGGCCGAGATTGGGGCATAGAGATCACAGGAGAGGCTGGGAGCATATACCTCACTGGGGAGGTCGAGGCTGGGGCATAGAGATCACAGGAGAGGCTGGGAGCATATACCTCACTAGGGAGGCCGAGGCTGGGGCATAGAGATCACAGGAGAGGCTGGGAGCATATACCTCGCTGGGAAGGCCGAGGCTGGGGCATAGAGATCACAGGAGAGGCTGGGAGCATATATCTCACTGGGAAGGCCGAGGCTGGGGCATAGAGATCACAAGAGAGGCTGGGAGCATATACCTCACTAGGGAGGCCAAGGCTGGGACATAGAGATTACAGGAGAGGCTGGAAGCATATACCTCACTGGGGGGGTCGAGGTTGGGGCATAGAGATCACAGGAGAGGCTGGGAGCATATACCTTACTCGGGAGGCCGAGGTTGGGGCATAGAGATCACAGGAGAGGCTGGGAGCATATACCTCACTGGGGAGGCCGAGGTTGGGGCATAGAGATCACAGGAGAGGCTGGGAGCATATACCTCACTGGGGAGGTCGAGGCTGGGGCATAGAGATCACAGGAGAGGCTGGGAGCATATACCTCACTAGGGAGGCCGAGGCTGGGGCATAGAGATCACAGGAGAGGCTGAGAGCATATACCTCGCTGGGAAGGCCGAGGCTGGGGCATAGAGATCACAGGAGAGGCTGGGAGCATATACCTCAATAGGGAGGCCAAGGCTGGGACATAGAGATTACAGGAGAGGCTGGAAGCATATACCTCACTGGGGGGGTCGAGGTTGGGGCATAGAGATCACAGGAGAGGCTGGGAGCATATACCTTACTCGGGAGGCCGAGGTTGGGGCATAGAGATCACAGGAGAGGCTGGGAGCATATACCTCACTGGGGTGGTCGAGGTTGGGGCATAGAGATCACAGGAGAGGCTGGGAGCATATACCTCACTGGGGTGGTCGAGGTTGGGGCATAGATATCACAGGAGAGGCTGGAAGCCTATACCTAACTGGGGAGGTCGAGGCTGGGGCATAGAGATCACAGGAGAGGCTGGGAGCATATACCTCACTGGGGAGACTGAGGCTGGATCATAGAGATCACAGGAGAGGCTGGGAGCATATACCTCACTGGGGAGGTCGAGGTTGGGGCATAGAGATCACAGGAGAGGCTGGGAGCATATACCTTACTCGGGAGGCCGAGGCTGGAGCATAGAGATCACAGGAGAGCTGAATATAAAGGGCAGACAGTTGGCAAAGCGTGTTTGCCAGCCTGAGCATTGCGGTCCCCAGGAATCTGCCCGGGGGCCGCAAAAAAATCATCAAGGGCCGTATGGCGATACCCGAAATGTGATGAAAAGCTACTGTTACAAATATGTCATTATAGTGCCCAGTAGACTATAGAGTCCAGTACATTGTAGTGCCCAGTACATTGTAGTGCCGAGTACATTGTAGTGCCCAGTACATTGTAGTCCATAGTACAGTGTAGTGCCCAGTACATTGTAGTGCCCAGTACATTGTAGTGCCCATTACATTGTAATGCCCAATACATTGTAGTGCCCAGCACAGTGAACTGTCCAGTACATTGTAGTACCCTGTACATTGTAGTTCCCAGTACATTGTAGTGGCCAGCATGTTGAAGTGTCCAGTACATTGAGATGCCCAGTTTGTTGTAGTGCCCAGTACATTGTATTCCGCAGTACATTGTAGTACCCTGTGTACTGTAGTGTACAGTACATTGCAGTGTTCAGTATATTGTAGTGTCCAGTATGTTGAGGTGCCCATACATTGCAGTGCATAGTACATTGTAGTGCCCAGTACTTTGTAGTGCCCACTACATTGTAGTGCCTATACATTGTAGTGCCCAGTACATTGTAGTGCCCAGTACATTGCAGTGCCCAGTACATTGTTGTTCCCGGTACACTGTAGTGCCCAGTACGTTAACGTGCCCAGTACATTGTTGTGGCCCAATACATTGTAGTGCCCAGTATGATGAACTGTCCAGTACATTGTAGTGCCCTGTACATTGTAGTTCCCAGTACATTGTAGTGCCCAGTATGTTGATGTGCCCAGTACATTGTAGTGCACAGTACATTGAAGTGCCCAGTATGTTAAAGTGCCCAGTACGTTGTATTGCCCAGTACATTGAAATTATTATTATTATTATTTATTTATATAGCTCCATTGGTTCCATGGCGCTTTACATGTGTAAGGGCAGAACAAGGAGGAGAACATAAATAACGATGAATAAATCATACAGGTACATTAGGGCAGAGATCCTGTCCACAAGGGCTCACAGTCTATAGGAATGCCCAGTACATTGAAGTGCCCAGTATGTTGTAGTGCCCAGTATGTTGTATTGCGCAGTACGTTGTAGTGCCTTGTATATTGTAGTGTGCAGTACATTGTAGTGCTCAATACATTGTAGTGTCCAGTATGTTGAAAAACCCAGTACATTGTAATGTCCAATACATTATAGTGCCCAGCATGATGAACTGTCCAGTACATTGTGGTGCCCTGTATATTGTAGTTCTCAGTATATTGTAGTGCCCAGTATGTTGTGGTGCCCAGTACATTGAAATGTCCAGTACTTTGTATTGTACAGTACATTGTTGTGCCCTGTATATTGTAGTGCCCAGTATGTTGTAGTGTCAAGTATGTTGAAGTGCCCATTACATTGTAATGCCCAATACATTGCAGTACCCTGCATGGTGAACTGTCAAGTACATTGTAGTGCCCAGTACGTTGAAGTGCACAGTACATTGTAGTGCCCAGTACAATGAAGTGCCCAGTACTTTGAAGTGACTGTGGTTTAGGCGTACTGTGGAGCTCAGAAGTGAGAGGGGATTTGATTTTTGGGAGGAAACCATAGCGTTTTTCCAGAACCATGTGCTACTAGTAACATGGAAGCCCCCTATATTTCCATAGATAGATGATTGACCAGAGTGGGGACTTGTTTTCTTGTGGGTTGAATTGAAGCTTTTATTTGGCACTTTTTACACATTTTGGATCACATTTATCCTGAGCTCTACTCAACTCTACATGAGGTTTTCTATCTAAACACCTGAAATGAAGTGATTAAGATGATGCCCAAAAGGGATATATTCACTGTAATGAGGCAGCAGAGTTACAATGGACTCCGTCTGGCCTCGGTTTAGTGGTGTCCTTTTCAGACATGTACAAATCTGTGGTCCTCCATGCTTTTATGCATGCTTAAAAAGATGGACATAGGAGAGACTTAGTCCAAGGTGACTCACTCTACCTCATTATAGTGAATTTTACATTGGGGTTATGACTGAATCACAAAGAAACCCGATGTAAGCGCTCAGCATCGAGCACACAATAAATGTGAGCCGAGCTTTACTGTGATCTTTGGTTAAGTAGAATGAATAAATCAACAGCAGGTCAAGAATTGGTTTTATTTATTTGTTAGGCGCTTCAAGTGATTAGACGGCTTTAGTCTTCGTGTCTGTGTCCGCACTGCCTTTGTCCTTTACTAGATGGTTGTGGGGATTGTCAGTCTGGGCTGGCTCTGTGCTGCAGATCACCTGCATTTCAGCTCACTTGATTAGAACTCTACTTAAGCAAGCTTGCTGCCCTATTCTGTGTAAATTGTACACTTGCCTTTGGATGTGTAGGACTGATCTCTCTGTGCTCTGAGCCAGGCCCTGCCTGATTAGTTACCTTACCTGGGATTGAACTGATTCCTCTTTCTGCCTGCTCCTCTGTATTCTGTTTTGTCCCTCTGGTTTCCTGACTTCGGCTTGAATTGGACTTCGCTTCTGACTACCCCTTGCTGTTACTGCACTATTTCCTGGACCTGACCTCGGATTGTTTTGACCTCTCTAAGGAGTGATATTATTATATTTATTTTCCGTTATTACAGTCTGTTTTTTTGCACCTCAGAGATTAGTTTTTACTGTGGTGACTCACATCACACTGCATATAACATACTTTGTCCTGTTAGTCTGATGGAAGTGACGATTCTTCTGCAGGAGATTGAATCATTCACACACATAATGCCAGATCCCTACCGGTAGGCTGCCCATTTGAGGCTTGGATTAACCTTGTGTCACAGACTTCTGGTCAGGGGGAGGGAGGGTAAGAGTGAGAAGTACTTTAAGTTTAGAGATAGTGGAACAGGAGGAGACATCCAAGATGGAGGGGCTGGGAAACACTCATCAAGGATAGCTGCATGGCGGGGCCCCAGCCCCCAGGTCCACCTAAGCTTTCAAGACTTGGGTCAGAATCTGAGAAGGCTATATGGGTCCCTCACACCCAGTAGCAAGTATAACAGATAGGGTCAGGGAACTGCTCTAAAGCACGGACAGCTAAAGGACACACGTTACCCTTCTCCAGCTGGAGGAAATGCACTGAAGACCAGAAGCAAGGTGGTATCAGTAGTTCCAGGCTAAAGAAGAGGCAGCGGTAGGCAAAACGATTAACTTGCAGAGGAACAAGCCCTCATCATCCACTCAGGCTGTAGCCTGGCGAAGGTTGTACACCTGTATATGAGCTTCAGTAAAAGTAAAGCTAAAGACTGTTCCCTGCAGTCTCTCTTATCAAACTGCATCACTACTACCCTTATCATCTCCCTGGGGCCAGCCCTAGTTGGGAAGAGCTTTCATCTGCACTGATAAACCACCTCACCCCAGGTATGATCTGCAGTGCCAGCCACATCAAGGTGATTATCCCAACTAGCATCACAAATTATATTTTATCCCTATCACTACCTCCTTTATATGTGTGGTTAGGAGCACAGCTGGTGGGCATGGCCACCACAAACTTAACTTTGGCCCAGTTGCTGAGTACCCTGACCCTTGCGACTGATACAGCAGTGTGACCTCAGAACCGTTGTGCTCATCTGCAGCAACTACCAGGTATGACCCGTTCCTATTCTTATCTACTCACGTTATGTCATGGCACCGGAAATATGCTCTATAAATATCCCATTGTGTGTTATGGGGGTCACTATACAGACGGCGGCATGCAACAACTATCACCAACTCAACTGACATCAGTTTTATACATTTATCTATCTGTCTACATATACATCACATTCACTTTCATAGATCTGAAATGGTAAAACCCCTCTGAGATACCCACATATATTTTTACACTAATCCATATTATATAATAAATATTTGAGCAATATTTATGTGTTTACTTAATGTCTACTTTACTTTATGAATACTTTATAAAACTCACCTGACAAACTTGACCCATTTTCACAAAATTTACAAAAAATTAATGTTTAAAGGTGTTTACCGAGACATTAACATTGATGTTCCATCCTTAGATTGGTCATCTAGGTCTGATTGGTGGTGATACAACACCCGGCGCTCCAGCCAATCAACACCCGGCGCTCCAGCCGATCAACACCCGGCGCTCCAGCCGATCAACACCCGGCGCTCCAGCCGATCAACACCCGGCGCTCCTGCCGATCAACACCCGGCGCTCCAGCTGATCAACACCCGGCGCTCCAGCTGATCAACACCCGGCGCTCCAGCCGATCAGTACCCGGTGCTCCAGCCGATCAACACCCGGCGCTCCAGCCGATCAACACCGGCGCTCAGCCGATCAACACCCGGCGCTCCAGCCGATCAACACCCGGCGCTCCAGCCAATCAACACCCGGCGCTCCAGCCGATCAACACCCGGCGCTCCAGCCGATCAACACCCGGCGCTCCAGCCGATCAGTACCCGGCGCTCCAGCCAATCAACACCCGGCGCTCCAGCCGTATCACAAACACCCGCGCTCCAGCCGATCAACACCCGGCGCTCCAGCCGATCAACACCCGGCGCTCCAGCCGATCAACACCCGGCGCTCCAGCCGATCAACACCCGGCGCTCCAGCCGATCAACACCCGGCGCTCCAGCCGATCAACACCCGGCGCTCCAGCCGATCAACACCCGGCGCTCCAGCCGATCAACACCCGGCGCTCCAGCCGATCAAACCCGGCGCTCCAGCCGATCGAACACCCGGCGCTCCAGCCAATCAACACCCGGCGCTCCAGCGATCAACACCCGGCGCTCCAGCCGATCAACACCCGGCGCTCCAGCGATCAACACCCGGCGCTCCAGCGATCAACACCCGGCGCTCCAGCCGATCAACACCCGGCGCTCCAGCCGATCAATACCCGGCGCTCCAGCCGATCACACCGGCGCTCCAGCGTCAATCAAACAACACCCGGCGCTCCAGCAGATCAGCTGTTCCCGCTGTCATCAGTGTCCGGAGCTGCTCAGTTGCAGAGTCGCACGGCTCTGTCATCTGCATAGTGGCTGCGGCTGGATATCACATATCTGCCCCATGCAGTATTTTGCAATTTTCCAATATACACAAGAGAAATAAGCATGAGTATAAAAAAACATCTATAATTGCAATAATTTTCTGGGAGGAATACTTCATTTTCTGGAACACTTTCAAGGCTGCTAACACTTTCAGCCATGCTTGTATGCAAGGATCATTATATGTGTGACAATACTACAACCTGCAGTGAGCCTCAGTCCACCAAACTGCCGCACAATCAGCCCTCCCCTCTCCTACTGTATCCTCACCCATCCCTTGTAGACTGTGAGCCCTCGTGGGCAGGGTCCTCTCCCCTCTCCTACTGTATCCTTCCCCATCCCTTGTAGACTGTGAGCCCTCATGGGCAGGGTCCTCTCTCCTCCCCCGCTGTATCCTCACCCATCCCTTGTAGACTGTGAGCCCTCATGGGCAGAGTCCTCTCTCCTCACCTACTGTATCCTCACCCATCCCTTGTAGACTGTGAGCCCTCCTGGGCAGGGTCCTTTCTCCTCACCCACTGTATCCTCACCCATCCCTTATAGACTGTGAGCCCTCGTGGGCAGGGTCCTCTCTCCTCCCCTACTGTATCCTCACCCATCCCTTGTAGACTGTGACCCCTCATGGGCAGGGTCCTCTCTCCTCCCCTGCTGTATCCTCACACAACCCTTGTAGACTGTGAGCCCTCGTGGGCAGGGTCCTCTCTCCTACTGCACCTGTGTTTGCCTTGTATTGTTCATGAATATTGTTCTTGACTATGTATGCCCCTTTTCACAAGTGCCATGGAATAAATGGTGCTATATTAATATTTATAAATAATAATGTGTGGACAATATGCTTGAGGTAAATATAGCAGGGTTACATATTTGTAAGTTAAAGGGGTCTATAACATGATGGAATATCCTTAGGATAGGTCACCAATGTCTGATTAGGGGTACCCCACTCATCAGCGGTTCCTCATGTCGGTAGCTGTCAGAACTGCTTAGTTGCGGAGTTCCACAGCTCCATTGGAGGAATAGTGGCCGCGGCCAGGTACTGCACATTTTCCTTCTTCCACAATTTTGGTTCTCAATCTTCAGACAGTTCTCTTCTCCGCTTTCTGTTCCCCATACTTGGTGCAGCACACACAGACACAATGCAAAGATTGAGGCAACTTCTCCACTTTTTAGCTGGTTGAGGTGTGATTTTTATATTGCCCACACAGGTGAGTGTGAACGAGCATCACATGCTGGAAACAAAGTTCTTTACCTACAACTTTAGAAAGCTGCCAACAATTGTGTCCAGCACATTTTTGGGAGTTTTGTGTGAGATTATGTCCAATTTGCCTTTTTTTCTCTGTTCTTTTGTGTTCGTCCAATAAACGAAGGAAAGAAACGTGAATAATAAAACGTGTAAGTTCAAAACCTTTCTGCAATAAATACTTCATTGTCTGGAACAATTTCAAGGGTGTCAATACTTTCCACCTTCACTGTATCATGAACCTCATAGAAACTTTGCTGAATTTACCCTTACACGTATTCCTGTATATATGATTACCTAAATCTCTACATCATATACAATTATCTCAGCCATATTTACCTCACACATAATTCCTATATCCATAAAGACCATTTAGATCTTTACGTCATATACACTCACCTCAGACTCGCACATCTATAATGGCCACCTAACATCATATACACTTACCTCAGACTCGCACATCTATAATGGCCACCTAACATCATATACACTTACCTCAGACTCGCACATCTATAATGGCCACCTAACATCATATACACTTCCCTCAGACTCGCACATCTATAATGCCCACCTAACATCATATACACTTACCTCAGACTCGCACATCTATAATGGCCACCTAACATCATATACACTTACCTCAGACTCGCACATCTATAACGGCCACCTAACATCATATACACTTACCTCAGACTCGCACATCTATAACGGCCACCTAACATCATATACACTTACCTCAGACTCGCACATCTATAACGGCCACCTAACATCATATACACTTACCTCAGACTCGCACATCTATAACGGCCACCTAACATCATATACACTTACCTCTACCTCAGACTCACACATCTATAATGGCCACCTAACATCATATACACTTACCTCAGACTCACACATCTATAATGGCCACCTAACATCATATACACTTACCTCAGACTCGCACATCTATAATGGCCACCTAACATCATACACACTTACCTCAGACTCACACATCTATAATGGCCACCTAACATCATATACACTTACCTCAGACTCGCACATCTATAATGCCCACCTAACATCATATACACTTACCTCAGACTCGCACATCTATAATGGCCACCTAACATCATATACACTTACCTCAGACTCACACATCTATAATGGCCCCTAACATCATATACACTTACCTCAGACTCACACATCAATAATGGCCCCCTAAATGTTGACATCATATACATTTACCTCAGACTTGCACATCTATAATGGCCACCTAAATTTTAACTTCATATACACTTACCTCAGATAAATTTACCTCAGACTTACACATCTATAATGGCCCCTTAAATGTTGACATCATAGACACTTACCTCAGCTAAATGTACCCTTACTCTCCCTATATAACGCTTGCCTAAATCTCCGCGTACCTTTACATTAGCTGCATTTACATGACACATTTTCCTTATATATTACGACCTCACAGATCTTTACCTCACATTTACCTCAGCTGTATTTATCTTATATTCCTACATATATCATGTTTGCCTGATATAAGCGCTCAGCCATATATACGTTTACCTCACACAGATCACCTCCTATTCACCTCGCTTACTTGGCGTGTGCCACGTGTGTGACGACATAATCATCCCGTGTGCTCCAGATCGAGCGTCCTATATACCAGGCCTCATATGTGTCAAATACAAACCCCTCTCTATATGTTTATATTGTGTGCACCAAGGGCCCCGGAGCGATAACCCGGGGGGACACATGGTGGAGTAGGACCATAGAATGCTTATTAATTCTTCAGTTATGACATAGATGTATTAAAAATTGCTATTTATTAATGTTATGGGAACATTTTTGATTTGGTCCAGTCCGGTCATTCTTCTTTCATCCTATTTGGTTCATGTCAATGGGATTTACCTTGTCCTGGACGAAAAAGTGCGGGAAGAGCTGCAGCCATTGATCCGGTAACGCCGTGTGGGGAAGGTGTTTACACCTTTAAATGGACTTGACGCCAGGGCGGGGTGGAGTACCTAGGATTGAAGCGGCGTAAGCAAACCCTCCAACTCCGCCATGTCCCCATCGAATATCCAAACCTCCAACTTTTGACTAAATCACAACCAAATGGCTAATTGAAGTAGACAGTAAGCCAAACATCCAGACTCCCCCCGAACCTCTGATCTACCAAAACCATGGACTAAAATGAGAAGTCAGTAAGCCAAACATCCGACTTTGACTCCACAATCCGCAACCATGGCCATGAAGTCGGTAAGCCAAACATCCAACCTCTGACTCCACAGGAACATCCCTGACTCTCACAACCCATGGCCATGAAGTGTACAGGTTGAAAATTAATCAAGTTTTATCACAACCATGCCCGGACTATCGGTGGACTCTGCGGCAGTTCCTCATACCACCGTCATCTTCTTAACGCCACCTCCACATGAGAGCCTGCACAGGAGGGGCAAGGAGGGACCAAAGGGGAGGCAGAGAGTGACCCGGAGGAGGGGGGGTAGAGAATTAGGGGAAAAAAACAGCGGACAGACGCCCCCATCACCACAGAGCCCCACCCCATTGTGATGTCACCAACCATCCGATGCGACAGCATTGGGCTCCCATCTAGTAATATTAATATTCAGCACATTCTGCATTGAACTAATGACAATTTCTGATATATTTTTGGAGTCAGAGTCAGTCCCTTTTATACCGACTCCAAATTCGACTCCACCAAAATGGGCACCGACTCCGACTCCACAGCCCTCTTTGTCACGGTGCTTATTCAGCAGCGTAACGTTGCCCGGGTAATGCTGGGTGGACTGGTTTGTAGGCGCTATCCATTTCTTTGTTGTAATCTTGTTAATGATTTGAATATATTTGAATTATATTCTGATTAGCGCCTGTGCTTGGTTTGCACAGTCATTCTGTACTGACAGACCCAGTTTAAGATCTGTGGTTTCCTGCTTCTTCAAAGTCAGCTGCTTTTGAGGACTCTTCAGATCCATAGAGATCAGATGATTGAGGCTTGGTGCAGATGATCGTATTTTTACTCATCCAAGAAAATCGAGTCAGTTATGCTAATCACATTGTGTCAGGAAGGAAAGGACGTGATCCGCACTGCTGAAGATCCAGACAAGATCACACCGGACGAGGGATGGATGACATGCATTGTTATTTCAGTCTACGCGTTTCGCAACTCTCCGACTCCTTCATCAGGACAAAAAAACACACTGTGATCAGAGTTTTATAAGAGTGTGATCAGAGTGTGATCAGAGTGTGATCAGAGTGAAATCAGAGTGTAATCAGAGTGTGATCAGAGTGTGATCAGAGTGTGATCAGAATGTGATCAGAGTGTAATCAGAGTGAAATCAGAGTGTGATCAGATGTGATCAGAGTGTGATCAGAGTGTAATCAGATGTGTAATCAAGAAGTGTGATCAGTATGTGAAACAGAGTGTGTCAGGGAAGTGATCAGAGTGTATCGAGTGAAATCAGAGTGTGATCAGAGTGGTAATCAATTGTTATTCAGTCAGCAGTTTGATCAGAGTCTTCATCAGGTGACAAAAAATACAGACTGTGATCAGAGTTGTATAAGAGTGTGATCAGAGTGTGATCAGAGTGTAATCAGAGTGAAATCAGAGTGTGATCAGAGTGTGATCAGAGTGTAATCAGAGTGTGATCAGAGTGTAATCAGAGTGTGATCAGAGTGAAATCAGATAGATGTGATCAATGTGATCAGAGTGTATCAGAGTGTATCAGAGTGAAATCAGAGTGTGATCAGATGTGATCAGAGTGTAATCAGAGTGTGATCAGAGTGGTGATCAGAGTGTGATCAGAGTGTAATCAGAGTGTGATCAGATGTGATCATATGTGATCAGAGTGTAATCAGAGTGTGATCAGATGTGATCAGAGTGTGATCAGAGTGTGATCAGAGTGTGATCAGATGTGATCAGAATGTGATCAGAGTGTAATCAGATGTGAATCAGAGTGTGATCAGATGTGATCAGAGTGTAATCAGAGTGGAATCAGAGTGTGATCAGATGTGATCAGATGTGATCAATGTAATCAGAGTGTGATCAGAGTGTGATCAGAGTGAAATCAGAGTGTAATCAGAGTGTGAATCAGAGTGTGATCAAGTGTGATCAGAGTGTGATCAGATGTGATCAGAGTGTGATCAGAGTGTGATCAGATGTGATCAGAGTGAATCAGAGTGTGATCAGAGTGTGATCAGATGTGATCAGAGTGAAATCAGAGTGAGATCAGAGTGTGATCAGATGTGATCAAGTGTGATCAGATGTGATCAGAGTGAAATCAGAGTGTGATCAGATGTGATCAGAGTGTGATCAGATGAATCAGAGTGTGATCAGAGTGTGATCAGAGTGTGATCAGATGAAATCAAGTGTGATCAGAGTGTGATCAGAGTGAATCAGAGTGTGACAGATGTGATCAGAGTGTGATCAATGTATCAGATGTGATCAGAGTGTGATCAGAGTGTGATCAAGTGAATCAAGTGTGATCAGAGTTTAATCACTCTGATCACACTCTGATTACACTCTGATTACATTCTGATCACATCTGATCACACTCTGATCACACTCTGATACACTCTGATTACACTCTGATCACTTTCTGATCACATTCTGATCACATCCAATCACACTCTCATCACACTCTGAGTACCTGATCACACTCTGATCCCACTCTGAGTCTTGATCACACTCTGATCACACTCTGATCACACTCTGATTACACTCTGATCACACTCCAATCACACTCTCATCACACTCTGATCACACTCTGATCACACTCAATCACACTCTGATCACATTCTGATCACACTCTGATCACACTCTGATTACACTCTGATTACACTCTGATCACACTCTGATTATACATGATTACAGATGTAATCAAGTGTGATCAAGTGTGATCAAGTGTGATCAGAGTTGATCAGAGTGTACAATTGATCAAGTGTGATCACATGTGATCAGAGTGTATCAATTGATCATTGACAAGTGTGACCAAGTGTGATCAGAGTGTGATCAGATGTGATCAATTGATCAAGTGTGATCAGATTGATAAATGTGATCAAGTTGATCAATTGATCAATGTGATCAATGTGACCAGAGTGGACAGTCGTGATCAACTGTGATCAGAGTGTGATAATTGATCAACTGATCAATGTGATCAGCATGTGATCAAATGTGATCAGATGTGATCAAACTGTGATCAATGATCAGAGTGTGATCAGAGTGTGATCAGAGTGTGATCAGAGTGTGATCAGAGTGATCAGATTGATCAGAGTGTGATCAGAATGTGATCAGAGTGTGATCAGAATGTGATCAGAATGTGATCAGAGTGTGATCAGATGTGATCAGATGTGATCAGAGTGTGATCAGATGTGATCAGAGTGTAATCAGAGTGTGATCAGAGTGTGACCAGAGTGTGATCAGAGTGTGATCAGAGTGTGATCAAGTATCAGATGTGATCAGAGTGTGACAGATTATCAGATGTGATCAGAGTGTGATCAGATGTGATCAAAATGTGATCAGAGTGTGATCAGATGTGATCAGAGTGTAATCAGAGTGTGATCAGAGTGTGATCAGAGTGTGATCAGAGTGTGATCAGAGTGTGATCAGAATGTGATCAGAGTGTGATCAGAATGTGATCAGATGTGATCAGAATGTGATCAGAGTGTGACCAGAGTGTGACCACAGTGTGATCAGATGTGATCAGAGTGTGATGGAGTGTGATCAGAGTGTGATGAATGTGATCAGATGTGATCAGAATGTGATCAGAATGTGACCAGAGTGTGACCAAGTTGATCAGAGTGTGACCAGGTGAAATCAAGTGTGATCATGTGATCAGAGTGTGATCAGATGTGATCAGAATGTATCAGAATGTGATCAGAGTGTGACCAGTGTGATCAGAAGTGTACAATTCAAGTGTGATCAGAGTGTGATCTGGATCGATGTGATCAGAGTGTGACCAGAGTGTGATCAGTTAATCGTGTGATCAAGTACAGGTGTGAATCAGAGTGTCAATCAGAGTGTGACCAGATATGATACGATTTCTCGAATGTGAAGAAGATAGAAAACATTTTCATATTCTCGCCCTTCTCCATCTGTTTGTCCAGTACATTGCACCGATCTCATTTGTCATCCTATTGTGATCCAGTTTTCCCCCTGAACACATTGATTTACGGAGGCGACTCGCACATGCTGTGATTTTTTTTCCTCATTCTGAGGAAATAATTGTCCTTGTGCCCCATAGGATAACATTGTGTTGAGTGCCATCCTCATTTAGTCGGATCACAATAGAACTGAAAATACAGTCGTCTTCATGACACCTTATTTATTGTAAGGTTGTTAACTCCCATCATAACAAATAATGCACACCCCATGCCAGTCTGGATACAGTAGATTATGTGGGGAATAAAGGTTGCCCAGTATATGCCAAAAAAAAGGTTTTGGGGTATCCATTAGGTGCACTTGAGTCTACGGTTCAGAATATGCGCAGGAGCTGCAACAAAAAGTAAGAACAAGACTGTCCGGTGTAGACTGCTGTGCGGACAGCTCCCCCCTGCCTTTAAGTAGTCCCATGACCCTGCAGCTGATGTTGCTGATGTAGTTCACGCTCTGCTTGACCGCTTGCAGTCCTGCTGAAGCTGTCCTGTGGTTTCCCCAAAGATTGCTATAGTTCGGGAGTTGCTATGCTCATCCCGATCCCTGGGTGGAGATGAGGGGCTTTTAGCTTAGGGCTGGTCAGGAGCAGGGCAAGGTTGGTAGCCTAGACATCCTCACCTTCAAGAGGCACTTCTGTGCCCGTCACTGCCAGCCTGCTGTGGTATCCTTTTGTTCGTTTTGACAAAGACGAAACCAAACCAAAGTGTGACGGACCATGATTTGTATATTAACCCCTTAGCGACCGCGGTTAATAGAGCCGCAGCAAGGGAAACCCGAGATGACGCAGCATATGCGTCCAAGGTCGGGAACGAACTTGTTTTCATGACGCATATGCTGCGTCACGGGTCCTAATAGTTTTTTTTTTCAGTGTCCTCTCCTAACCCAATATTAAAAGTTTCATTCTTTGCTCATTTATTCACATGATGACTACAAAGGTGAGAAATCTAGAAAGCAGCCGTTCCTCTACGTAATACTCATACCCCATAAATCCACCCACAACCAAATTCCTGCGATGTGTCCCGCGAGTCAGATACCAGACGAGAATTCTCAGATACCTTTATGGGGGGTCAACGGAATAATCCTTAAAGTAATCAGCCGCCCCTGTGCCTGGCGGCCGAGCCGATGCTCTTATATGGGAATGTCACTTACACAGGCATGATGTCTTTTTTTCCTTCTTCCTAATACACATTCTTCCCATCACAAGAAACCTTTATTGAAGTGCACACGTTCTTTTACGGAAAAGTGTGTGTTGGGGGTTGTCGTTAAAAAAAAATCCGGTTAACACTCCTTGTATATGGTTAGGCTCTTTGAAGAGCTGTGGTACAGTGGTTATATTGTTGGTCTTAAGAACACACGCTTGTGGTTGTGTTCTATCCCCAGCCACTTTGCAGCGTGACCACCCATCTGCCACAGGCAGCAAGTTTGTGGGAAGTTCTGCAAAGTACTTTGTGGTGCTGTGGAGGGAGGCAGCGGAGGCTGCGGAGGCTGGGCGGACTCTAGAGAAGACCCACCTAAGGGAGACAGCTACAAGGAGGGTAGGACAGGTGAGGCCCCGCACACTCCCCCTGCTCAGTATGGTAGAAGGGGAGGTAGTTCACATGTCCCAACATCAATGAACCAAACATGACTGTTTAGCTCGAAAAGGGGAATGTGGCTTATGATGTCACAGTTTTGTCTTTATTAAGAGCTCAGTGAGAAGGAATCCAGTTCCCCTCATACACAGCCAAAGGACACAGCTCCCTTCCTGGAGTCCTGAACTGCTACATCACATCAGTTACTGGGATTACTACACACAGAGAGCACAAGAGGAGCGCAGCAGAAGAAGTAAGTGCAAAGACTTTACCCCGCAGGGGGGTAGAGGAGGAGAGATACCCTACTGCTAGGGGGAGAAGTGGAGGAGTTAGCCCTACAGCTAGGGGAATAATGGAGGAGTTAGCCCTACAGCTAGGGGGAATAATGGAGGAGTTAGCCCTACAGCTAGGGGGAATAATGGAGGAGTTAGCCCTACAGCTAGGGGGAGTAGTGGAGGAGTTACCCTACAGCTAGGGGGAATAATGGAGGAGTTAGCCCTACAGCTAGGGGGAATAATGGAGGAGTTAGCCCTACAGCTAGGGGAGAAGTGGAGGAGTTACCCTACAGCTAGGGGGAATAATGGAGGAGTTACCCTACAGCTAGGGGGAGAAGTGGAGGAGTTACCCTACAGCTAGGGGGAGAAGTGGAAGGAGTTACCCCTACAGCTAGGGGGAGAAGTGGAGGAGTTACCCCTACAGCTAGGGGGAGAAGTGGAGGAGTTACCCTACAGCTAGGGGAGAAGTGGAGGAGTTAGTCCCTACAGCTAGGGGGAATAATGGAGGAGTTACCCCTACAGCTAGGGGGAGAAGTGGAGGAGTTAGCCTACAGCTAGGGGGAATAATGGAGGAGTTAGCCCTACAGCTAGGGGAGAAGTGGAGGAGTTAGCCCTACAGCTAGGGGGAGTAGTGGAGGAGTTATCCTACAGCTAGGGGGAAAATGGAGGAGTTAGCCCTACAGCTAGGGGGAGAAGTGGAGGAGTTACCCTAGCACTAGGGGGAAATTGGAGGAGTTACCCTACAGCTAGGGGAGTAGAGGAGGATTTACCCTACAGCTAGGGGGAGTAGTGGAGGAGTTAGCCCTACAGCTAGGGGGAGAAATGGAGGAGTTACCCTACAGCTAGGGGGAGAAGTGGAGGAGTTAGCCCTACAGCTAGGGGGAAGTGGAGGAGTTAGC